>JAWVWS010000747.1:0-150000 GCA_033807775.1 Saussurea involucrata | reverse complement strand
TTGTTCCGTAACAAGCTGTAAATTGTTAATGATTTATCAATAAACAATTTAGAAAGTAAAATCTGGGTATTTGTATTCAACCCCCCTTCTACAAATTAGTATATCCCTTTCGGGACCAACAAGTGGTATCAAAGCATATTTGTTTAATCTCATAAACAAGATCTTATCTATACTAATCTTTTCTTCCCTTGTAGAAATGACAACCAATACAAACACAAACTACATAGACAACGGTTCTCTTGCAAAACCCCCTAGATTTTCCAGAGATAACTTCAACTTATGGAAAAATAGGATGATTCTCTTCTTAGAGGGTGTAGATCCAACTCTACCTTTCTATATCGAATATCGTCCACATATCCCTGTCAGAATAGATTCTGAAGTTCCAGCCACTGAGAATAGACCTGCTATTCCAGAGAGTCTGGTGCCTAAGGAGATCCACATGTGGACTGATGAAGACAAGAAGAAAGTAAGTCTGGATACCAGAGCTAGATCCATTCTATCCATGGCGCTACCTGACGAAGTCTACCACTCCATCATGAACCTGAAAACTGCCAAAGCCTTGTGGGACACAATCTGTGTTCAGTATGAAGGTACGTTTGAAGTCCAGGACTGAAGAAAGATCAACCTGGTAAGACAGTACGAAAGCTTCATCGCTGGTAAGAATGAATCTCTCTCTGAAGTTCATCAACGTTTTAACTGTTTAATCATAGATCTGAAAAACGTTGGTAAGGAATATTCTAACTTTGAGATACTGACAAAGTTCTTAGAATGTCTACCTGAAAGTTGGGACAACTATTCAATGTGTCTCAAGCTGTCAAAAGATCTCAAATTAATGAATCTTTCAACCTTATATGGCACAATGCTGAACTATGAGCAATCGTGTCATCTTAAGAAGAATCTTGTAAAAGATTCCAAAAGCACCCCTGTTGCTTTAATCTCAGAGGAACCTTCCACTCAGCGAACCCCTGTCACTATCACTGAGTTGGAAAGTAACTCTGAAAGGTCATCAGACTCTGATTCTTCAGATCTCGATGAATCTTTGACTCTCTTAACCAAAAGGTTCACGAGATTCGCCAAAAAGAATATGTTCAGAAAGAACAAACCTCTTTCCATTACTGACAAGCCTAGATCATCAGCTCCTGTTGATAAGGCTACTGTAACTTGTTTTAACTGTGAAAAGATAGGACATTTCGCTAACGAGTGCAGGTCAAAGAAAGCTATGAGAAACTCAGCGTTTCTCAAGAAATCCTCTAACCTCAGGTCTAGAGATGAAAAATATGCCAAGCTTAAAGAACGGTATGCGAAGCTGAAAAGCTTTAAGAAGAAAGGCAAAGGCCTGATGGCTGACTATGATTGGGTTGATTCTAATGAAGAAGAATCATCATCTGACTCTGAAGATGATGAAGTAGCCAATCTCTGTCTCATGGCCTTGATTGAAGAAGAGGAAGACAAGTCTGACATTCCCTCTACTTAAGCCTCTACCTCTAAGGTATCAACCTCTTTCTTTACCAATATTTCTAATATTGATGAAGCTGATAGCCTTCGTAAAATCGATCTGCTGACTATGAGCTTATATGATGCCATGAATGGCAAAATGATTATTGAAAATCAAAACATTGATCTCGCTGAAAAACTTAAACAATGTCATCTTCAAATAGAAAAACTTTCTAAAATTGAAGAAAATTTCAGAGATCAAGTTCATATAAATCAGCTAGTCAAAATCGAACGCGAAGAGGCTATTGCTGCATTGAAAGCTGAGAAAGCTACTGTTTAAGGATGGTGTAATTCTTCAACAAAGATCAATGAGATAATAAAGTCTCAAATACCTCTGAGTGATAAACGTGGTTTAGGTTTCAAATATAAAACTCCAACACCTACCACTGAGCGTTCTATGCTTAAATTCGGAACGTTCGTATCCTCAGTCGCTGACACTTCATCTTCTCAGTGCTGCTCTTCCCTTACACCATCTCCTGAGGAAATACCTACCTTAGTCTTAGGCAAAGGTAAAGGTGTTGCTTTTGAAAAACATTCCTTAGTCTCTAAAGACAAAGGAAAAGGAATTGCTTTTAATCAAAATCCTCAGAAGGGTATCTTCATACCTAAGCTGAATTCTTCTACAGCTTCATCGAATCGCCCCTTTGATTCAAAGAACAAGAACACTGATATATTCAGCATGGATATATTCAGCGATCTACTCCAAGAATTAAAGTGGATGTCACTGGTAAGAAATCTGAAGAACTGAAAGGTCATCCCATTTCCACTGCCAAAGGTATACTTGATGCTGGTCCGTCCAATTTTAAAAAATCAAATCAGCATGCAAATGGTCCTAAAACTACCTTCAGTTATAGGAAATGTTATCATTGTGGACTTACTGATCATATTGCTAGTAAGTGCTCAACAGCCACCAAAGCTAAAAAGTTAGCTAAGGTGAAGATCATTGCCCCCAAGGCAAAGAAGACCAACCCTGGTGCAAATCAGGTCAAGGTGAATCCTACCACTGAGGTTAAGAAATTAACCAAAGTGAAGACTGACAAAGCTGAATCTTCAAATGCTGCGAAGATTGCTGAACCTTCCACTTCCTCAACCACCGCTGACAAATCTAAACCCAAGAAGATATGGGTACCAAAGTCAAACTAATCTTCCTTTGTTTTGCAGGTTAAGAAGGGTATCTGGTATCTTGATAGCGGATGCTCTAGACACATGACTGGAAAGAAGAACCTGCCCGCTGATTATAAGGAAGAGAAGGGTCCCTCTGTGACGTTCGGGGGAAATGGAAAAGGACATACCCGGGGGTTTGGTTTACTCTCAAATGGTACAACAACCTTCCAAAGAGTCGCATATGTGAAAGGGCTGAAGTATAATCTTCTAAGCATCAGTCATCTTTGCGACATGGATAACAAAGTAATCTTTACAAAGGAATCCTGCTTTGTCACTGACAAAAAGGAGAAGATAGCTCTCAGCGGTTATCGTTTGGAAAATGTTTATGTAATAAACATGGACTCAACAACCACTGTGAACTCCTGCTTCTTCTCAAAAGCCTCATCTGATGTCAACTGGCTATGGCATAAGAGGCTCTCTCATCTCAACTTCAAGACATTGAATACTCTTTCTTCTAAAGAGTTAGTCACTGGTCTACCTCAACACTCATATGCCAAAGAGTCCTTATGTTCAGCGTGTGAGAAAGGGAAGCAGACCAAAGCAAGCTTTAAGTCTAAGCAAGTATCCTCAGTGTCATCGCCTCTACAACTACTCCACATGGATTTGTTTGGCCCTGTTAAGAAACAATCCATCGCTGGAAAGAAATATACTTTGGTCATAGTTGATGAATTTTCTCGCTTCACATAGGTGATGTTTCTCCGTAATAAGAGTGACACCGTTGAAGAACTCATCATATTTGTCAGGAAGATGGAAACCCTGAACAATTTGACCGTAATAAGATGTGATCACGGGACTGAATCCAAAAATAGTTCTCTTTATTCCTTCTTTGAGAGTAAGGGTATTTCTCAAAACTTTTTTTCAGTGAGAACACCACAACAAAACGGAGTCGCTGAAAGAAGAAACCGAATGATCATCGAAGTTGCACGTTCAATGCTCAGCGATTCTCACCTGCCTACTCAGTTTTGGGCAGAAGCTGTCAACACTACTTGTTTTACGCAAAACAGGTCGCTGATAGTCAAAAGATTCAAGAAGACAGCCTATGAACTGTTCCATGGGAGAAAGCCTTCAATTAACAATAGAGATGCCATTGGAAACTTTGATCCTAAGGCTGATGATGGAATCTTTCTTGGATACTTCTCAGTTTCCAAAGCCTTCAGAGTCTTCAACCGTAGAAGACAGTCTGTAGAAGAAACTATTCACGTCACGTTTGACGAATCCCGTTCAACGAACTTAAGGCCATCTGCTGATACGGAAGAAGTGAATCAATGGATGTTTACTCCTCTTGGTGATTCAGAAGATGTTCCCACTCGTCCTTCTCATTCTCATACCGCTGAAGATAATGATCCTATCATTATACCCGATATGCAGACGAGTGAAGCTGAAACATCATGGGTCTCAGCTATTCCTCTTAACACAATACTTGTTGAACCATGTACTTCAGACTTCCCATCTACTTCTCAACAATCAGTGAACGAAATACCATCTGCACCTATTCCTGTCTTAGCTAATCCAGATGTTGCTGAAGCTTCATCTTCAGCTGCTCCAGATCAGACTGAGTCAGCGACTTATGCTCTGGCTCAGCGATGGACTGTTAATCACCCAATCGATCAGATTCTTGGTGATCCAAACGCTGGTGTTCAGATACGACGAGGTTCAGGTAACATTTGTTTATTTGTTAACTTTATTTCTCTGATTGAACCTAAGAAAGTAGATGATGCCCTCAGAGATCCAAACTGGGTCAGCGCCATGCAAGAAGAGCTGACTGATATCAAAAGAAACAAAGTTTGGAAACTTGTTCGAAGACCAACTGACAAGTCAGTGATAGGCACTAAATGGGTCTATCGCAACAAAGCTAGACTTGTTGCTCAGGGATACATGCAAGAGGAAGGCATAGATTACGACGAAACATTTGCTCCAGTAGCAAGACTAGAAGCCATTCGTCTTTTCTTAGCATATGCTGTACACAAAGACTTCAAGGTATATCAAATGGATGTCAAATCAGCATTTCTAAATGGAAAGCTGAATGAAGAAGTCTACGTGGAACAAGCACCGGGATTCTCAGATCCTAAGCATCCAGGTTATGTTTATAAGCTGGATAAGGCACTTTATGGGCTGAATCAAGCTCCTCGTGCATGGTATGACACTCTTTCCTCTTATCTCCTAGATGAAGAATTTGAGCGAGGTAAAATTGATAAAACGTTGTTTTTCAAGAAAGTAAAAGGTCATATCATTTTGGTTCAAATATATGTTGATGATATTATATTTGGTTCCACTAACCCTGATCTTTGTACTTGTTTCTTTGAAAGGATGCAACCTGAGTACAAAATGAGCATGATGGGTGAGCTAACATATTTCCTTGGTCTTCAAATAAAACAAAATGAAAAAGGAACTTTTATTAATCAGGGAAAGTATGTTAAAGATATGCTGAAAAAATATGATTTAACTCAGAGTTCAGCTATGAAAACCCCTATGGCACCACCACTGACACTTGACAAGGATTCAAATGGAATACCTGTTAATGTCACGTTGTACCGTTGGATGATCGGATCTCTTCTGTGTCTTACAGCGAGCCGATCCGATATCATGTTTGCAACTTGTTTGTGTGCAAGGTATCAAGCTGAACCCAAGGAATCTCATATGATCGCTGTAAAGCGAATCTTTCGTTACCTTAAGGGTACTGCGAACCTCGGTCTTTGGTATCCCAAAGACTACGGGTTCGATTTAACCGCCTATTCAGATAGTGATTTTGCAGGTTGCAAAATGGATAGGAAAAGCACCACATGAGGTTGTCAGCTCCTGGGTGGAAAGCTGGTGAGTTGGACAAGTAAAAAGAAAACTTCAGTGTCCACCTCAACTGCTGAAGCTGAGTATGTAGCCGCTGGAAGCTGTTGTTCTCAGGTCTTGTGGATGAGAAATCAACTACTGGACTATGATTTTCAGCTCTCCAAAATTCCAATCTATTGCGATAGCACAAGTGCCATCGCTATAGCCAACAATCCAGTGCTACACTCAAAGACCAAACATATCCAAATCATGTATCATTTTATCAGAGACCACGTGATGAATGGTGATATAGAACTTCATTTTATCTCCACTGACTTTCAGTTAGCTGATCTTTTTACCAAACCTCTTGATGAGACAAGATTCAACTTTCTCATCAGCGAGCTTGGAATGCTGAACTTTGAAGATTAAAATCTTCAGTGGTTCATGATAGGGCGGGTTTCACCCCCTAAATCTTACCGCAAGTGTACGGTGTCGAAATCAAGTAATAACGTACGGTAAGTACGAGTATCGAATCCACGTACTGTAGACTCTATTAACTGAACTATCGAAATTTGAGGGATTGATTTTAAACTACTTAATTGCACGAAAATAAATCAACACAAGACAAAACAGCAAACAGCTTTGGAAATTCAGATAAAGAAAACAGTTGAGGGTTGGACATCCTTAGGTTTTCACATGCAAACATCTGATTCACAACACATACCAGTTAATACCCCTTAATGAATCCCAAATCATCAAAAGTCACCGTTGTTCTCTTTCGAGCGACAACGGGTTTTATTTTGAAAATGATAAGTTTTATCTTTCGATCTCAACCTATGGATTTCAAAATACATTAAGCACTAGATTTATGTTAAACAGTTAAGTTTTATCTCTCGATCTCAACCTAACGGTTCAATCAAGGACTGAGACTTACTCGGTATATCTCTATCACCGATTTATCGTCTTAGGCATGTGATTCCTAGTTCTATTTGATAATTAATTCTCTCGAACTTAATTAACAACCACAATTCAATCGTAAATTGGCCAAATTCACAACAACATTAAGAGCAAAATCACATGCATTCATTAAACTAGGGAAAACTGATAAAAGTCATTCGTCGTCCATCTATATGTTCAATCCTAATTCAATCCAACCCCCAACATCTAAAAGTTAGTTCATGATGTTGGGGAACAAAAACGCAGGAGAAGAAACAAAGTATGTAAACATGATTAATGTAACATGAAAGATGTAAAGGCGAAAACTATGATGAACTCCCTTCTCCCGGCTTTAATCCGCTACGCGTCGTTAATTACTCGTCAATCCGTCCTCTATCTTGGCTCCAAACGGCGTGAATGGTCTTTGAAAATCGCCCCTGGAACTGCTCTTGTCGTCGTGTGAAAGTTGGATATCGAAAAGTGACCTAAAATCTGAGAAAAACGACTTTTGTTTCTGGAATAGGGAGTCCCGCGGTTTGTTAGGCGACTTGCAAACCGCCTAACAAACCGCCCGCTTTCAAAAAGTGGTCTGGGTCGTTTCTGGTTCGCTGTTCGGGTCCTGGTTCGGTCGTGGGTCTTGGGTTTAGATCTTTGGCTTCCGTTGGGCTTCGTTTTGGGTCTTTTTGGGCTCTTTTTAGCTTCTTTTCTCGAGGATTACTACCTGTTAGATAACCTGCACATTCCACTCAATAAACCGTAAAATTCCTCTGCTTTGCTAATAAACAAGCCAATCTCGTTGGTTTGATAACCGAAAATAACGCCAAAATGTGGCGTTATCAACAACCCCAAACCGAGTGTTGCTTGTCCCCAAGCAAATTAGCGATAAAATAGAATAAAAGCATATATCAGAGAAATGTAATAAATGCACAACTCCCAATCAGTTCCATGTGATGCAAAGGTGATTTCCCATACCCGTGAATGCCTGTCTCACTCTCGCCTTATTCTTATTTTGTTTGACATATGACCTTCCATTGTGAGTTGAACTCGTGACCGCTCCGATTACGTTAAGGTTGTACTAGGTCCGAACATACTAGGGAAAACATTTCGCCTCGACCCTACCTCACGGGATACTCTCATTCACTCGAACCTAGGTTATCGCACATGTTGTCATGTATAGGAAGTTATGCACAAGAATACTCAATAATTACATGACAACGCTAATGAAGGACGTACAAATGTTCAAAAAGTTGATCTCAGAAAGGAATCAAGCAGCAAGACAGGGAATATTGGTAAAGGCAGTCGTAGACTCTAAACACATTTTCCAAAAGATCATCCAAGTATTTATAAGGGTTGTAACGGGGCTAGGGTTCAGTTAAGAAACGAAGGGTAGAAAGGATAAAAAATCCTCGGTGTGTCAATCATTAACAGTTTTGACTTTTTGACTTTTATTTTCTAGCACTTGGCCATCTTTATTACTAATGGAGTCGCTTTGACTCTCTTATTTTCTGCTGCTATGGATGCTATCACTAATAACTGTATTTCTTTTCTTTTTGCATTTTCTCTTATTTATTTATTTATTTATTTTTTCAGTTGGGACTTCATTGGTCCTCTTTTTTGATTGGGGCGACATTGGCCCTCTATTTTATCTATCTTTCACGACTGGCCTGTACTCTTTCTTTTCTGCTCTTCGTCACTGCTTCTGATTGACACACTTTTGGATTAGGTTGGCTAAGGCTTATGGCTAAAGGTTTAATGGTGGGTTAAAAAAAAAGGTGAGTGTTTGGCTGCAAAGGGGGTTATGGGTACACACATAAAGGTAAAAGGGAACGATAGCTAAAAACACGGTTAAAACAAAACACATAATGCCTAGAGTCATATCTTAAGGTCCACATGATATGGTCTACTATACCCTTACCTAATATCCCGATAGTCGTCTTTGCTACTCAATGCAATAATGTAGCGAGATCATTCTACATTCACGACAAGGAATTCGAAAAAGTGTATAAGAATTAAGTGTATGAATCCCTCGAAATGAAAAACGTCTTTTAGGCTCAAGACTCACTTTCGGGTGGTCTCCACTAATGTCCCTAGTTATGTCCTTTCCCGGTCCTTCCCTAATGGTCACGTCACTATCACAAGATTCTTTCTACAATGGTTGGTCTCAATCATTCAAAACAAAAGATTTAGCTAAAGCTATCTAGGCATGCAGAAGTGCAGGAAATCTATGTGCATAACGTGGGCCCGATTGGGCAACCCCAAACCTTACCCACACATTGTCCCCAATGTGCAAGTGTCGGTTCAGGCGATACTAAGACAAGTATCTTTGTGCGGTTATTACAGGTATTGGACAGGTAAAACATAACATAACATGAAGCAGAAGGAGCTATTCTAGCATTTTCAAAACATGGCCACCCCAAACCTAGGCCGTGGCCTAGGTTTGTCAAACAAAGCCAACCCCAAACCTCGGTGAAACCGAGGTTTGCACAGGGATAAAAGTGAGTGTGTAGATGTTTAAAAAGATGAGGCACCCCAAACCTAATTGAAACTTAGGTTTGTTGCATCTCGATAACTACTAAGGAATAAACATCTTACACCACTCGTTTAGCAGAAAGGATTAGAACATACCTGTTTTGCCCGGCCAGAGGAGATTCCCTTGAAAGATTGGAGCGACCTCGGACGAGAGATAACGGAGAAAGGGAAAACACAAACAAACGAAAACAAAGCAGAAAGCAAAAGAAAACAAAGCAGAAAGCAAAAGAAAACAAAGACACGAAACACACAAAGCAATAAACGAAAACAAAGCGCGAAAAACAGGAACAGGGGAGCCGCGCGGTTTGGCGCGCGGTTTGGAAACCGCGGCACAAGCCGCGTAACCCACTGTTCCAGAAAACAAACAGAGGGCCCCGCGGTTTGGCACGCGGTTTGGAAGCCGCGGCACAAGCCGCGTAAGTCCTTGTTTCAGCTATTTTTGATTTTTCGATTTTTTTCATTTTTGTAGGTTTTTCGTATTAAAACACACTCACAAACAGGAAATTAAAAAGAAAACTAACCTCGGTGGGTTGCCTCCCACCCAGCGCCGTAGTTACAGTCGTGGCACGACTTTATGGCTCTCAACTTGGCTTGGTATCGGCGGACTCTAACCGACCACACTTGCGATTGTCCACCGTTCCTTCTTTATCGCGACCTCTCACCCTCTCGAACATCTTGAACACAACTCTCTCACCACCAACCCGGAGTGTCATCTCGCCTTCCTCCATGTGGATCAGCGCTCGGCATGTGGATAGGAAGGATCTTCCCAAGATCAATATGACTTCTATATCTTCGTTGATGTCCAGCACCACGAAGTCCACTGGAAAGTAGAACTTTCCAACTTTGATCAGCACGTCTTCAATCACTCCATACGGGTATACGATCGATCTATCTGCGAGCTTCAGTGTCATGTACGTTGGGCTCACTTCACCCAATCCGAGTTTCCTGAAAATAGAGAGAGGCATTAAGTTAATACTCGCTCCTAAATAACATAACACTTTTGTAAAGCCCGTATCCCGGTATGTAATTTCTTTTATTAAATCCTTTTGTTTTAGTTTTATTTAATGTGGTTCTGTTAGCGGGGTTAGTCGAGTTGGGTCTAATCGTTAAATAATCGGGATTTTTGGTTAGTTGCGAGAGGTTTGTAAGTTGAGGAGCTATTTCTGTAAAAGGCCAAAAACCTATCATGGGTTCGGCCCATGCAGGAGGCGTCGAGACCCATGTGATGTATGTGGGTTAGTAGCTTGAATATGAAAAAAAAGAAAAAAAAAGAACCCTACGATTTTTGGTTATTGTTTGTTAGGGGTGGGTGCCGTGAGGAACAAGCAAACAAAGAAAGAAATCACAAAAAATAAAACCTACGGCCCCATTGCTCCTTGTGGTCGGCCGACGTCTAGAACCGAGAGAGAGAGAGTCATCGCCGTGAGAGTAGAGAGAAGGAACCGCCGGCCGCCGCTGCTGCTGCCGCCGGAGCTTTTTCGCCGGAGTCGAGGAAGGAGGGCGAGAGTGAGAGAGGGCTTGAGAACGTCGTCGTTTTGTCGCAAGGTAAGTTCTCATCTCCTTTTCCTTTTTCTTTTCTTTTCCGGCGAGGCAACCACCGCCGTACGCCGCCACTGTGGTGGCCGTGCGTGGGCGGTCGTGGTCATGTGTGGTTGTGTGCGGGTGGGCTCGCGTAGAGCGACCGAAAGAGAGGGTCGGTGATATGAGGGTGTGTGTGTGTGTGCGTGATCGCCGCCGACCACCACCGCCGCCGGAGGCGGCAAGGGGGGTGGTGCACGGCTGTTGATACACCTTAGTATAATCTGTCCCAGTAAGTTTTAGGCTTCCCGGGGCTGTTTGGGTTAAGCATTGTCTTAATGAGATTATAACCGTTAGTTATCATTTTATGTGAAAACGTTTGTCTGCCACTGTTTTGCGACGGCCATAACTTTTCCGTCGTAGCTCGGATTGAGACGAATCCGGTGCCCACGGTTCACATTCTGTGCCGGGCACACTTTTCGTGTTTTAGCGGAAGTCCGGCTCGGCCTCTAGCTAGGCTTAATTTGGCTGTTTATACAGCAGGTCCGGATGTGGCAGATCGCGTTCCGTTTTAATAGTCTCAGTTTCTGCCACTGTTTTGGGAAAGCCATAACTTTTGCTAGGAATGTTGGATTGGGATGAAAGTAGTGCCAAAAGTTCCCATTCTGAGTCTAGTAAGTTTCTTAGGTTTTGCGGAAAAACCAGTTCGGAATGTAGCTAGTGTCAACCTGCTGTTTTATAACGAAAGGTGCTGTTTTTTGCTGTGCAGTTAACCAATTTTATAAAATCTGTATTAAATTGTAGAAAAATCGTTAGGAGGTGTATAATATGTCCTTGGAACCCTAACACTGAGCACTTTCTGGTTATGTAATTTATTTGAGGATCTCTGGGTTTATGGAGGTCGGAACAGGTCCCGAACAGACCTGTTTGGTTAGACCGAAAAGTCGTTTTAGTGACGATTTAAGGGTGCGTCGTGTTTTAGGGTCCGGGTCTCGTGTTAATACACTGTAACGATTGTTTAGGTGTTGGGAAGTGATCTTGGATTTGTGAAGCTTGAATTATTGTTTGTGAGCTAGGCGCGCTTACGAGGTGAGTTCTCTCACTATAACTAATGTCGGTTACTTTTTACATTACGATTTGTACGTGTGTGGTAGTTTTAATTGTTTGTGATGCGGGACTAAATAGTGGGGCGTCTAGTCGGACCTTTATTGTTATGACTACGCGGGTAGCGTAGGAGTTCGGTGGGGCCGAGGTTTATATACGCGGATGGCGTAGTAACTCGGTGGGGCCGAGGTTTATATACGCGGGTGGCGTAGGGACCCGGGGGAGCCGGGTAATGCTTGCACGGTTATCGTGTGGTCGGGTGGACCAGCTTATGCCTTTGGGTGGGATAGTGTAGGTATGCATGTTTATGATTTGTTCGTAGACTTGTATGCTGTTTATGTGCAATTATCTGTTTAGAGGTGGTGTGGGAATAACTGTGTTATTTATGGTGTCTGAATTCACTAAGCTTCGTGCTTACCCTTTCCCAATAAAATTGTGGTTTCAGGTGCGAGTGGCTCCAAGGCGTGACGAGTACACACTGGCGCGTGGGAAGAGTTGATTACCTTTATGATTTTAATTTTAGACATTTATTCCGCTGTTTATTGTTCGTGAGAATATTAATTATGAGATTGCAAATGGAATGATTGAATTATTAAATGCGTTTTTATTAATGAAATGTTACTTTAAAAATTTTAAATTCCTTGTAATTTTTGGGACGTTACAACTTGGTATCAGAGCACGGCTTGAGTGAATCAAACGCATTTCGGTGTGTTTGATCTCAAGTTTGCGGCTATAAATTTTTCCTTAAAGTTTTTGGGAAATAAAAAGAAGGAAAAATCCGTTTGAGGAACGGTGATCGAGGGCGCAGTGTGTACAGTCAGCCGGAGCCAAAGGGGAAAGGTACATTACTTAGTGTTGTTTTGCTTTCTAAATCATAGGGTATGCATGCTAGATTGCCTGCTGTTGACACTATGCTGTATGATGATTGCTTGCTAGTATGAATCAATGCTAGTTATAGTAGGTTGTTAAGTGAAGGCCCTATAGGTTGTATGCAGTAGGAATCATATAGCCTTAGAATATTTGATTTAGTTCTATTGCGCAGCTCTTGTTTGAGTCGAACCGTTCTAGGATAGAATTTTGTATTCGAATGTCTATTTGATTCACGCTGCATGCGACTGGGTATTCGCGAGGCAACTCGTTTGTAAAGCCCGTGTCCCGGTACGTTTATTAATTAATTTTAATAATTTAAAAATGGTTTACCTTTAATTGTTTGGTTAATGGTTTGGTGTCAAAAAGGACCAAAATTGTAGCTTTAGTGTCATTTAGTGTAGTTTGTGAGATAAGGTGTAGTTGAGGGTCTAGAGTGCAATTTTTGGAACTTATCTCATAGGTCACGGCCCATGGCCAAATTCCATCCTTGTTTCTTCTTTCCTTGATAGCCAAGCAAACCCAAAACGTTTCCATAACCCTTTCCTTTTCCTTTGTGTGCTTTGCCGCCGAGAAGAAGAGTTAGAGAGAGAGAGAGATAGAAACCGAGAGGTAGAGAGAGAGGAGTTGGCCGGAAACCCCCCCCCCCCCCCCACCTGTCGCCGCTGTGCTGTTAGCGGAGGTCACCGCTGCTGCTGTCCGTCGGAGGAGTCGAGGGAGAGAAGATCGGTCGTGGTGGTGAGGCGTCGTCTTGAGGTAAGTCGTTCTCTCGTTCGTCTCGTTTCTTTTCCTTGTTCCTTTCGTTTTTCCGGCGAGACCACCACCGCCGCACGCCGTCGCTGCGGTGGCTGTAGGTGGAGGGTGGTGGCAGTGGGTGTCACACGTAGCGTAAGACCCGAATCGTTAAGCCTTGAACCGTTTTTATAAGTTATCTTTTATGAAAATTTTAGTGTGCTGTCCAGTTTTTACGCAACCATAACTTTTCCGTCGTAACTCCGTTTGATCCGAAACTGGCGCCCACGGTTCAAGTTCAGGGTCGAGCACGTTTTCCGTGTTTTAGCAGAAAACTGGTTCGGTCTCTAGCTGGGCGAAAAAGTGGTCGCAAGTTCGGTGTTTCGTCATTTTATGTGAAAATTAGTTTTCTGTCCAGTTCGTATTTCGGCCATAACTTTCTCGTCGTAACTCGGTTTGAGGCGATTCTGGTGTCCACGGTTCACTTTCTGTGTCGGGCACGTTTTTCGTGTTTTGGCGAAAGGCTGGTTCGGCCCCTAGCTAGGCGGAAAACTTCTGTTTTTACAGCAGGTCGGTAAACCGACAGTGTTGTAATCTGCCACTGTTTTGTCATGGTCATAACTTTCTGCTCGTAACTCGGTTTGGGGTGAAATCGGTGTCAAAAGTTCCCTTTTTGAGTCTAGAAACTTTTCTGTGTTTTGTACAAAACCCAGTTCGGGACGTAGCATGGGTCGATTTGTCGTTTTATACTGAAAGGTGCTGAATTTCGCTGTTCCGGAAACTGTTTTTGTAAAATCCGTAGTAAATTGTAGAAAAATCGTTAGGAGGCGTATAATATGTCCTTGGAACCCTAACTCAGAGTACTTTCTGGTCATGAAATAATATTGGGAATTTTCTGGGTTTAAAGGGGTCGAAACAGGTCCCGAACAGACCTGTTTTGGGTGAGCGGAATTTAGTTTTAGTGACGGTTTAAGCGTGTGTCGTGTCATAGAGTCCGGGTCTCGTATTGACACGTTTTAACATGCATTTAGGTGCTGGAAAGTGACCGTAATTGTGAAGCTTGAATTGTGTTATTAAGCTGGGCGCGCATTCGAGGTGAGTTCTCTCACTGTGTAGTTAGGGGTTGTATGCATGTCATAATAGTTTGTATGTACTACTGTCTTTGTGGTGTGAACTAGTTGTTTGTGGTGTGTAATATTTGATTGGTTTGAATGCTTGGTTTAAATGTTTTACATTACAATTCGGTGGGACCGAGGCCTCGATGGTACTGAGGTGTTGGATACATTACAATTCGGTGGGACCGAGGCCTCGATGGTACTGAGGTGTTGGATACATTACAATTCGGTGGGACCGAGGCCTCGATGGTACTGAGGTGTTGGTTACATTACAATTCGGTGGGACCGAGGCCTCGATGGTACTGAGGTGTTGGATACATTACAATTCGGTGGGACCGAGGCCTCAATGGTACTGAGGTGTTGGATACATTACAATTCGGTGGGACCGAGGGTCCGATGGGACCGAGGGGTTGGATACATAATTACTGGTAGATGTTTACTCGTTTTATGTAACTGTGATGTTGTTGCTTATGTGCGGATAGGGGTGAGGTGTATATAATTCCTATCTGCGCATGTGTTGGAATTCACTAAGCTTCGTGCTTACCCTTTCCCAATAAACTGTGGTTTCAGGTACGGGCGGCTCCAAGGCGTGACGAGTACACACTGACGCGCGAGAAGAGCTGGTTGCTTTATGATTTTAAAAATTAAACGTTTATTCCGCTGGTTTTATTTTATGAAGACATTAATTATGTGTTTGCAAACGAAACGTTGAGATCATTTATTGAGTTGTTATCAATGAATTGTTTATTTAAAAATTTAAATTTGCTTGAAATTTTTGGGACGTTACAACTTGGTATCAGAGCACAACTTGAGTGAATCACACACACCTCGGTGTGTTTGATCTCAAGTTTGCGGCTATAAGATTCCTTTAAAATCGTTTTAGAAAATAATAGGAAGGAAAATTCCGTTGAGAACGGTGATTGGAGGCGCAGTGTGTACAGTCAGCCGGAGCCAAAGGGGAAAGGTACGGTACTTAGTGTTTTATTGCTTTCTAGATCATAGAGTGTGCATGCTAGATTGCCTGTTGTGGACACTATGCTGTATGTTGAACTACTTGCTATTAGGAATTTATGCTAATTATGATAGGTTACTAAGTGGATGCCCTCTAAGTTGTACGCAGTAAGAGGTTTATAGCCTTAGAATATTTGATTTAATTCTATTGCGCAGCTCTTGTTTGAGTCCAACCGTTCTAGGATAGAGTCTTGTATTCGACTGTCTATTTATTTCGCACTGCATATAACCGGGTATTCGCGAGGTCACCCGTTATAATTAGTAGGGATTCGGTAGTAGCAAGGGTAGTGGGATAAGAGGAAATTCCTAGGGAACTAGGAAGGGTGGATGTATATATATGCTGGTGCGGGCATATGGTTAATTATATATTTAATTGTTGTTGTATGATCGGGATGACCGATGGTATATTAAGTATACATTTGTGGCTGTCTGATCGGGGAGACCGATGGTTTTATATATATACAGTAGTTGTATGAGTTTGCCTGTTTAGGATATGTTCTTGAACGGGCATGTGTGGATTAATTACTTTATGTGTATAGTTTCGGCGAGAAACTACTTGGACCCCTCGGGATGGGACTCGGAACGAGCGATGATAGGCGTGGAAGGTAGTAGTAGAGCTCCTACTACCGGAAGCACAGGATCAATGCTCGAGTCGGGGAAGTCACGAGGAATCCAAGGAGTTGAGCGTGAGTGTTGTTAGTATGAGTTATTATGTGCTAATAACGCGTTGTATTGTCTACCCAGAATAGCCATCACAAGGAGGAATAACTATAGTAAACCTGCTAGTACAAGTGTGTACTTGATTTGCTTGAGGTGATGATCGTTGGGGTAATGATGAAGGTTCTATACTAGTAGTCGTTGGGATAGAAGGACGTGTCTAGTATCAATCACTTGGAGTGACGATAAGGATGTGGTTTGTTTTAAGTAGACCATTACAGGTCAAAAATTGGCAATTGTGCTAGAATCATAGGCTTTTGAGCCGACTTTGATTTGAGGAAAACCCGTAAGATGATTTGATGTGATTTCCCAACTTGCCTTAAGAGATTTAAATGTCCGGATGACGATTGTGGATCGGGGAGTTTTGGAGGGATAGGAGTCGAGACATCGAATGCCGACTGAGTCATGCACAAAGTCTATTTTGAAAATAGGATTGCATTAACTAATTTTTGTGTTTCCAATCCTTGTATGGATTGTGTTTTGGAATTTTGGGAAATGTTTAGCATACACACAAGATGTCGAATTATGGTTTTGAAAGTGCATGAAACCTTTTTTATAACGAGAGTTACAAACCTTGTTGGTGATTTGTTTAAAATGAGTTTGGAATTCTAGTGTCGCTTAACTTTTCTTTCGAGAGTTTGTGTTACTAAGTATTATATTGCAAATAGTTCAGTGTGTGGATTGATTCAGGCGTGACATAAGTGGTGCATGGAGGAATTTTGGAACATTTCATAAGGAGTTGCTTAGTGCGCTTTTCAGTCAGTTAAAGGTTTATTGACATTTCAATGAAAATGCGATTTATCGACTTAGGGGTATGCATACTGGGGTAACCTTTGTTCTCGACATTTTGATAAACGAGTCGTGCATGAAAATGTTTTAGTTCCTTTTTGTAGAAATGAAAGACCATTTGATCCAAGGAGTGTTTTAATGTTGTGAACATCATGCATACGATTAAAATGTGTTATATTTTGGAAATATAAATGCGCATATTTTTGACATTCGGTTAATTTAGAATTACCGATCAATTTTTTTGGGAAATTAAAAAAACTTTTGCTTGGGAGGGAACGAGTATTTTGAGCATTTTCGATAAATACATTTTTAAACTATAATGTTTTGAGGTTATATGTCCCAAGTACGAAACTTGAGGAAGTGTTACAAGCTTGCATGCCTGCCCCCGGTTTGAGATTTTATGAGGTTTAGTCGATATTTCCAATTAATAGAAGCGGACTGGTTTCTGTCTTCAAGTTTGAAACTTACACGAGACAGTTGTGTTTTAACAAAAATATATTTGTAAACCGTGTCATCGTTTTGTGTGATTAGCTGACGCGCGAAAAATTTGTGGCGAACCCTGTGCCACGTCATTTTATGATTAAAAAGAGGAATTTTTGAATCAAATGTCGTGAAACTTAATTTGAATTATGTGCACACCTTTGTCGCACCCTGTTTAAGGTCAAGCGGTTACTTTAAGTGCACGTCATGAGTCAATCCATACTGGAATCGAGGCGGTTCATTTTAAAGAAATTGTGTATTACGCTTGTGTTTGTGTGAGTAAACTGAACTGCAATGGAACGATTTTCAACATGATTTTTCCTATGTGGGACGGGCGTGTCCAGTTTTGCGTAACCATCGATCAGGTAATAGTAGTATTATTACATACGACCTTTTTGAGATGAAAATCCTGATGTTGAAAATATTTTGTAAATGATTTTGTAAACCATTTGGGGAAATGTGCTTTTAAGTGTCATGTGTCATTTCGAGAATTTTTTTAGGGTGTGAGTCCTTTTGGAAAAACTCTTTTGTTTAACCCGTATTGAGTCTGAGACTAAGGTTGATTTCAGAGTATTGCTTGCTTAAACTTTGTTTAAACGCATTTTCCAACCTATGGGTCTAGCAAGCGTGGAGCATTTTGCTCGGTTTTGACTTGGAGTTAGTCATGGGCCAATTGCCCGGTTTTAATGGCTCGATGTGGAGTCTAGTTGATGAGTTGTTTTTGTCGCACCGTTTGGCATTCTTTGCACGTTGAGTGTTTACATGTTTGGGTGAGTGAGTCAATCCGGAATAGGCATGTTGTTGGTAGGCTGTTTTGCTCTGGATCCTTAGGCACGTCAGTCAGACGTTGGTAATGGTCGGTTGGGTATCTCGGGGTGGCACCCCGGTATTCATGTGTTTTAACCTAGACTTTCCAGTAGGTGCTAGGAGGATATAGTTGTGGGCACTTACCTGGGAGGTAGTTCCGGTGTGCTGGGTCTTGAGGCGTTACCTGGGAGGTAGACGTCAAGGTGTATCCTCGATACGGTGTGACTTGGCTTCGTAGAGCAAGTGTGGATGATACGTCTACGGTGGAAGGTAGGCATTCCACGCGCGTTAGTACTGTAGGCCGAATAGTATCGGTTAAGGGATTGATCCCCTTTGTTATTAAGAGAATAAATGCGCATCAACCATTTCGAGGTAGGTGGTATATTTAGGTGTCGACTTTTGGGCTTGAGGCCAAACACCTTTAGTATAATCGGAGAGTTGTAGCCGATGTTAAGATAATCATGGTGATGATAATAGTAACCCTGAAATGATCACTTGTGATGGAACGATCTACGTGTGTGTTAGTGATTTGGTAGTGGGGGATAGCTATTGGTGTTAATGTCTAGGATAATACCACGCTTATTTGAGTTACTGAAATCGGTTGGACCGATGTTCGGCGGGTGGCCGATGTTTGTTATTGTGATCGGTTGGACCGATGTTCGGCGGGTGGCCGATGTTTGTTATTGTGATCGGTTGGACCGATGTTCGGCGGGTGGCCGATATTTGTTATTGCAATCGGTTGGACCGATGTTCGGCAGGGGGTCGATGTTTTGTGGATATAATTTATTGAAAATCTTTGGAGTCTATTAGAATTTGTGGTAGTTAATCGACAGTTAAGGGTAGGAATGATCGTAGTCGGGTATCCTGTAGGGTATATTGGTGAGCACCATTAGAAGGGTTAGAGCTTGAAAGTGGTTTGAGTTTGGGATATCATCAAATGCGAGAGAATTTTTAGAAGCTGTTTGCGGACGTAGACTTCGGGGGCGAAGTCTAATCCAAGTGAGGGAGAGTTGTAAAGCCCGTGTCCCGGTTTGTTTATTAATTAATTTTAATAATTTAAAAATGGTTTACCTTTAATTGTTTGGTTAATGGTTTGGTGTCAAAAAGGACCAAAATTGTAGCTTTAGTGTCATTTAGTGTAGTTTGTGAGATAAGGTGTAGTTGAGGGGCTATAGTGCAATTTTTGGAACTTATCTCATAGGTCACGGCCCATGGCCAAATTCCATCCTTGTTTCTTCTTTCCTTGATAGCCAAGCAAACCCAAAACGTTTCCATAACCCTTTCCTTTTCCTTTGTGTGCTTTGCCGCCGAGAAGAAGAGTTAGAGAGAGAGAGAGATAGAAACCGAGAGGTAGAGAGAGAGGAGTTGGCCGGAAACCCCCCCCCCCCACCTGTCGCCGCTGTGCTGTTAGCGGAGGTCACCGCTGCTGCTGTCCGTCGGAGGAGTCGAGGGAGAGAAGATCGGTCGTGGTGGTGAGGCGTCGTCTTGAGGTAAGTCGTTCTCTCGTTCGTCTCGTTTCTTTTCCTTGTTCCTTTCGTTTTTCCGGCGAGACCACCACCGCCGCACGCCGTCGCTGCGGTGGCTGTAGGTGGAGGGTGGTGGCAGTGGGTGTCACACGTAGCGTAAGACCCGAATCGTTAAGCCTTGAACCGTTTTTATAAGTTATCTTTTATGAAATTTTAGTGTGCTGTCCAGTTTTTGCGCAACCATAACTTTTCAGTCGTAACTCCGTTTGATCCGAAACTGGCGCCCACGGTTCAAGTTCAGGGTCGAGCACGTTTTCCGTGTTTTAGCGGAAAACTGGTTCGGTCTCTAGCTGGGCGAAAAAGTGGTCGCAAGTTCGGTGTTTCGTCATTTTATGTGAAAATTAGTTTTCTGTCCAGTTCGTATTTCGGCCATAACTTTCTCGTCGTAACTCGGTTTGAGGCGATTCTGGTGTCCACGGTTCACTTTCTGTGTCGGGCACGTTTTTCGTGTTTTGGCGAAAGGCTGGTTCGGCCCCTAGCTAGGCGGAAAACTTCTGTTTTTACAGCAGGTCGGTAAACCGACAGTGTTGTAATCTGCCACTGTTTTGTCATGGTCATAACTTTCTGCTCGTAACTCGGTTTGGGGTGAAATCGGTGTCAAAAGTTCCCTTTTTGAGACTAGAAACCTTTATGTGTTTTGTGCAAAACCCAGTTCGGGACGTAGCATGGGTCGATTTGTCGTTTTATACTGAAAAGTGCTGAATTTCGCTGTTCCGGAAACTGTTTTTGTAAAATCCGTAGTAAATTGTAGAAAAATCGTTAGGAGACTTATAATATGTCCTTGGAACCCTAACTCAGAGTACTTTCTGGTCATGAAATAATATTGGGAATTTTCTGGGTTTAAATGGGTCGAAACAGGTCCCGAACAGACCTGTTTTGGGTGAGCGGAATTTAGTTTTAGTGACGGTTTAAGCGTGTGTCGTGTCATAGAGTCCGGGTCTCGTATTGACACGTTTTAACATGCATTTAGGTGCTGGGAAGTGACCGTAATTGTGAAGCTTGAATTGTGTTATTAAGCTGGGCGCGCATTCGAGGTGAGTTCTCTCACTGTGTAGTTAGGGGTTGTATGCATGTCATAATAGTTTGTATGTACTACTGTCTTTGTGGTGTGAACTAGTTGTTCGTGGTGTGTAATATTTGATTGGTTTGAATGCTTGGTTTAAATGTTTTACATTACAATTCGGTGGGACCGAGGCCTCGATGGTACTGAGGTGTTGGATACATTACAATTCGGTGGGACCGAGGCCTCGATGGTACTGAGGTGTTGGATACATTACAATTCGGTGGGACCGAGGCCTCGATGGTACTGAGGTGTTGGTTACATTACAATTCGGTGGGACCGAGGCCTCGATGGTACTGAGGTGTTGGATACATTACAATTCGGTGGGACCGAGGCCTCAATGGTACTGAGGTGTTGGATACATTACAATTCGGTGGGACCGAGGGTCCGATGGGACCGAGGGGTTGGATACATAATTACTGGTAGATGTTTACTCGTTTTATGTAACTGTGATGTTGTTGCTTATGTGCGGATAGGGGTGAGGTGTATATAATTCCTATCTGCACATGTGTTGGAATTCACTAAGCTTCGTGCTTACCCTTTCCCAATAAACTGTGGTTTCAGGTACGGGCGGCTCCAAGGCGTGACGAGTACACACTGACGCGCGAGAAGAGCTGGTTGCTTTATGATTTTAAAAATTAAACGTTTATTCCGCTGGTTTTATTTTATGAAGACATTAATTATGTGTTTGCAAACGAAACGTTGGGATCATTTATTGAGTTGTTATCAATGAATTGTTTATTTAAAAATTTAAATTTCTTGAAATTTTTGGGACGTTACATCGTTATGGCTAATAGGGATTCCATGGTAGCAAGGGTAGTGGGATGAGATGAAATTCCTAGTGAGCTGGGAATAGCGTTTACATATGAGTACGTATGCAAAATTGCTTTCTAGAACATAGGAGTATGTATGCTAGATTGCTTGGTGCTTAATACACTGTATTGTATGGTTGTTACTTGCTATTAGGAACTTATGCTAACTTTGATAGGTTGTTAAGAGAATGCACTATAGGTTGTATGCGGTAGGAACCGAATAGCCTTAGAATGTTGGATTTAGTTCTATTGCGCAGCTCTTGTTTGAGTCCAACCGTTGTAGGATAGAATCTTATATTCGAATGTCTATCTGGTTTCCACTGTATACGACTGTGCGTTTACGAGGCGACTCGTCAGGGTTAGTGGGGGTTCCGCCCTAGCAAGGGTAGTGGGGTATTATGTTTATTCCTAGGGAGCTAGGAAGAGTGTGTATATGCGTCAGTATGGACATACGTGTATGGTTTTTGTTTGGGCGAGCAACTACTTGGATACTCGGGATGGGACTCGGAGCGGACAGTGATAGGTGTAGATGGTAGTAGTAGAGCTCCTACTACCGGAAGCACAGGATCAATGTTCGAGTCGGGGAAAGTCGCGAGGAATTCAAGGAGTCGAGCGTGAGCGTGGTAGGGTGAGTTATTATGTGCTAATGACTCGTTGTAATTTCTTTTTCTTAGAATGGTCAACACTAGAAGGAACAACGCGACTGAACCGCGGGCTGAGGCCGGGATCAGCGAGGAACAGATCAGGGAGATGATTGCTACCGAGGTAGCCTACGCAATCGGGGAGGCGATCCCCGAAATTATCACCGCCATTCGAGATGAGGTGGTGGTCCTGATAGATGAACGGATTGCAGCAATTCCACCGCCTGCAGGGGGACAGCCCCGTGCTAGAGAGTTCCAGTACCGAGATCTCTCTGCCTGCTCCCCGCCAGAGTTTAAAGGAGTCCCGAGTCCAATTATCAGCATGCGGTGGATATCCGATATGCAGTGTGCGTTTCTGACCAGTGGTTGCCCGGATAATCTGAAGGTTCGTTTTGCCGTGAACCTGCTACGTGGTGGAGCAAAGGATTGGTGTGCTACAGCGTTGACGCTCGCTGAGCGCACTACTTTGACTTGGGAGGAGTTCGTCGTCCGTTTTCGCGCAGAATATGTACCTCCGGTAGAGATGGAGCGGATCGCCAAGGAGTTCTTGGAGCTCACGCAAACTACAGAGACGGTGAAGGAAATGAACCGTAAGTTCACCGAGATGGCATTGTTTTGTCCCCAGTATGCCGCCTCGGAGGATATGAAGATGTCTCGGTACAAGGACATGTTGCGTACCGAGATTAGGGAATTCGTGAGCACAGCGCAGTATGCTTCCTTATCTGCGATGATGGATGCGGCCGAAGGAGGGAACTCGAGTTGGAAACCCAAGCGAAGAAGAGGAAGGCGGCACAGGCGGTGACGCCGATCTCTGCGGTGCCACAGAAGTCGAAGTTCACTGATTCGCGCATGGGTTCGAGGAGTGGCGGGTTAAAGCCCAGGGATACCGGAATGAGAAGATCTGAAGGGTGTTTTAAGTGTGGACAGTCCGGTCACTTTAGCCGGGACTGTAGAGTGCCGTTAATGGTCTGCTTTAACTGCAAACAGACGGGCCATGTGAAGACCAACTGTCCTAGTGCGAGGGTAGCAGATGGGAGTGGGGCACAGGGGGTGCCTGCGAATGCCCCATTGCGTATTACTGATGGTCGAACGGGTCAGCCGGGGACGGAAGCGGCTCGAGGCAGAGTTCACCAGCTGACGGTGGAGGAGGCACAGGCTACGCCTAAAGTGGTGACAGGTATATTTTGCCACTTGTTTTCTGTTTTGATTATCGTATATAATTGCTTTTTGCTTAAGCTGTGAGATTAAGTGCGTTCTTAGTTAACTTGGTGTCTGCTGTAGTGATGCTTGGTAGCGGGGCTACCAATTATTTTTCGTGCCTCACACTTGTAGTGAGCGTTGGGCCGTAGTATAGGACGGCTAGGCTGTCCACTTGTGGTCGAGGTTGCTGTTGTAATATGTGCTTTAAGTAGACTGTTTCGGGTCGAGGTTGAGGATTGAGCTAGAATTTTAGGCTTTTGAGCCGACTTTGTTTTAAGGAAAAACCGTAAGATAATTGGACGTGAATTCCAACTTGCCCTTAGAGGTTTAAATGTCCGGATGACGATAGTGGACCGGAGAGACTTGTAGTTGTACGAGTTGAGACGTAGAATACCGACTAAGTCATGCACAAAGTTTGAGTTTGAAAATAGAATTGCATTATCTAATTCTTGTGTTTCCAATTCTTATTTGGATTGTGTTATAGAATTTTGGGAAAGGCGATTTTAAGTGTTATGTGTCAGTTTGAGTACTTACATATTTGGGGGAGTGAGTCATTCCGGGATAGGCATGTTGTTGGTAGACTGTTTGCATTGGAGCCTTGGTCATGTCAGTCAGTCGTTGGTAACGGTCGGTTGGGTATCTCGGGGTGGGACCCCGTTATTCATGTGTTATGAATTTGACTTTCCAGTGGGCACTAGGAGGATATAGTCTTGAGCACGTACCTGGGAAGTAGACGTTAAGGTGTATCTTGATACGGTGTAACTAGGCTTCGTAGAACGAGTGTGGGAGATACGTCGACGGTGGAAGGTTAGGTATTCCACGCGTGTGGGTACTGTAGGCCGAATAGTATCGGTTAGAGATTGATACCCTTTGTAATAAAGAGGATAAATGCGTAGAATTTTTTAGGTTAATAGTATACTTAAGTATCAATTTTTGGGCTTGAGGCCAAACACCTTAGTGAAATTGGAGAATTGTAGCCGATTTTAAGGAAATTATGTTGATGGTAGTAGTAATCCTGAGATGTTTGCCTGTGGTGAATCGTTATGGTGGAATGACCTTCGTGAGTGATTTTAAATTTATTGGTTTGACGATTCGTGTAAGGTAAATTTTGGGAGTCTAGTAGAACTCGTAGGAGTTAATCGACAGTTAATAGTAGGAATGATCGGATCCGAGTATCCAATTGAGTATATTGGTAAGCAACTATAGGATGTTAGAGCTTGAGATTTGAATCGGGAGGTATAGAATATCTATGGTTGGGAGACAACCGAAGTCGCTTGGCTAGGAATGATTCCAATTGGTGAAGTGTTCTATCGATCATAATTTCAGTGTCCTAGAAGGAGTACGTTAGTAAGGAAAGTATTCGAGAAGTTTTAGAAGGGGTCTCAAGTGAACTTGGGAACCTGGGTTGAGATATGGGAGAACTATCTTTAGCTATGCACGGGCATAGACATCGAGGACGAAGTCTAATCCAAGTGGGGGAGAGTTGTAAAGCCCGTATCCCGGTATGTAATTTCTTTTATTAAATCCTTTTGTTTTAGTTTTATTTAATGTGGTTCCGTTAGCGGGGTTAGTCGAGTTGGGTCTAATCGTTAAATTATCGGGATTTTTGGTTAGTTGCGAGAGGTTTGTAAGTTGAGGGGCTATTTCTGTAAAAGGCCAAAAACCTATCATGGGTTCGGCCCATGCAGGAGGCGTCGAGACCCATGTGATGTATGTGGGTTAGTAGCTTGAATATGAAAAAAAAGAAAAAAAAGAACCCTACGATTTTTGGTTATTGTTTGTTAGGGGTGGGTGCCGTGAGGAACAAGCAAACAAAGAAAGAAATCACAAAAAATAAAACCTACGGCCCCATTGCTCCTTGTGGTCGGCCGACGTCTAGAACCGAGAGAGAGAGAGTCATCGCCGTGAGAGTAGAGAGAAGGAACCGCCGGCCGCCGCTGCTGCTGTTGCCGGAGCTTTTTCGCCGGAGTCGAGGAAGGAGGGCGAGAGTGAGAGAGGGCTTGAGAACGTCGTCGTTTTGTCGCAAGGTAAGTTCTCATCTCCTTTTCCTTTTTATTTTCTTTTCCGGCGAGGCAACCACCGCCGTACGCCGCCAATGTGGTGGCCGTGCGTGGGCGGTCGTGGTCATGTGTGGTTGTGTGCGGGTGGGCTCGCGTAGAGCGACCGAAAGAGAGGGTCGGTGATATGAGGGTGTGTGTGTGTGTGCGTGATCGCCGCCGACCACCACCGCCGCCAGAGGCGGCAAGGGGGGTTGTGCACGGCTGTTGATACACCTTAGTATAATCTGTCCCAGTAAGTTTTAGGCTTCCCGGGGCTGTTTGGGTTAAGCATTGTCTTAATGAGATTATAACCGTTAGTTATCATTTTATGTGAAAACGTTTGTCTGCCACTGTTTTGTGACGGCAATAACCTTTCCGTCGTAGCTCGGATTGAGACGAATCCAGTGCCCACGGTTCACATTCTGTTCCGGGCACACTTTTCGTGTTTTAGCGGAAGTCCGGCTCGGCCTCTAGCTAGGCGTAATTTGGCTGTTTATACAGCAGGTCCGGATGTGGCAGATCGCGTTCCGTTTTAATAGTCTCAGTTTCTGCCACTGTTTTGGGAAAGCCATAACTTTTGCTAGGAATGTCAGAATTGGATGAAACCAGCGCCAAAGGTTCCCATTCTAAGTCTAGTAAGTTTCTTATGTTTTGTGGAAAAACCAGTTCGGACTGTAGCTAGTGTAAAACTGCTGTTTTATAACGAAAGGTGCTGTTTTTCGCTGTGCAGTTAACCAATTTTGTAAAATCTGTATTAAATTGTAGAAAAATCGTTAGGAGGTGTATAATATGTCCTTGGAACCCTAACTCTGACCACTTTCTGGTTATGTAATTTAAATGAGGATTTTCTGGGTTTATGGAGGTCGGAACAGGTCCCGAACAGACCTGTTTGGTTACACCGAAAAGTCGTTTTAGTGACGATTTAAGGGTGCGTCGTGTTTTAGGGTCCGGGTCTCGTGTTAATACATTGTAACGATTGTTTAGGTGTTGGGAAGTGATCTAGGATTTGTGAAGCTTGAATTATTGTTTGTGAGCTAGGCGCGCTTACGAGGTGAGTTCTCTCACTATAACTAATGTCGGTTACTTTTTACATTACGATTTGTACATGTGTGGTAGTTTTAATTGTTTGTGATGCGGGACTAAATAGTGGGGCGTCTAGTCGGACCTTTATTGTTATGACTACGCGGGTGGCGTAGGAGTTCGGTGGGGTCGAGGTTTATATACGCGGGTGGCGTAGTAACTCGGTGGGACCGAGGTTTATATACGCGGGTGGCGTAGGGACCCGGGGGAGCCGGGTAATGCTTGCACGGTTATCGTGTGGTCGGGTGGACCAGCTTATGCCTTTGGGTGGGATAGTGTAGGTATGCATGTTTATGATTTGTTCGTAGACTTGTATGCTGTTTATGTGCAATTATCTGTTTAGAGGTGGTGTGGGAATAACTGTGTTATTTATGGTGTCTGAATTCACTAAGATTCGTGCTTACCCTTTCCCAATAAAATTGTGGTTTCAGGTACGAGTGGCTCCAAGGCGTGACGAGTACACACTGGCGCGTGGGAAGAGTTGATTACCTTTATGATTTTAATTTTAGACATTTATTCTGCTGTTTATTGTTCGTGAGAATATTAATTATGAGATTGCAAATGGAATGATTGAATTATTAAATGAGTTTTTATTAATGAAATGTTACTTTAAAAATTTTAAATTCCTTGTAATTTTTGGGACGTTACAACTTTATTAAACGAAAACTCCCCAATTTGAATAGGGATGGAAAAACTCCCTGGATCTTTAATCTTCGGGGGAAGCTTGTTCCGAATGATCGCGCTGCACTCCTCAGTAAGTGCAATTGTAGACTGGTGGTCGATTGCCCTCTTCTTGGATAAGATCTCTTTCATGAACTTCATGTAAGAGGGCATTTGTGCTAAGGCATCTGCAAAAGGGATGTTAATAGTTAGTTTTTTAAATACATCAATAAATTTTGAAAAATTAACATCATCCTTATTCGCTTTCAGTCTATTCGGGTATGGCACTCTTGGAATTTCCGGCTTGACCGGTGGTTGCTTTAGCTTCGTCTCTCCACTCTTCTTGTTCTCTTCATCACCCGGGTTCTCCTTAATCACGAACTCTTTATCGGCCTCTAACTAATCCATATCTATGGTTTCGACCTCTTTATCCTTGGGATCGGCTCCTTTTGATGTAAGCTCTTTGCCACTTCTCAGATATATGGCATTGGACTCCTCTCTTGGTTTCCTTTCAGCCATACTCGGGAAGGTTCCAGAAGGTCGGTTTTGTAGGGATTCAAAAATTTGCCCCACTTGCCTCTCCAAGATCTTGATGGACGCGGTGTTCTGATCAGTGGCCGCCTTTACAGTGTTGATCGTGCTTGCCAACTCTCCAACTGTGTTGTCCATTTTGGCCATGAACTTCATCATCATGTCTTCCAGTCCCGAATTCTTCTTCCCGGATGGTCCTTCATTCCTTTGGTTGAAACCTGGAGGACGGTAAGCATTGTTAGTATGAGAAGAATTAAAAGAGTTAGACGAATTACCTGGTTGTTGTTAAGGTTGACCCCATGAAAGATTAGGGTGCTTTTTCCACCCCTCATTGTATGTATTGGATAATGGGTCGTTCCTCGGTTGATTGTTCCGGTTTTGCCCAAATTGAACTTGTTCAGGTGCTTCCGGATTACCTCCCTTCAAGTGGTTCGTGATAAAAGCTAGTTGAGCTTTCATCTTTGTAAGCCCATCCGACTCTTGAACGCTCGCTACTCTTCTTACAGCTGATCGTGGAGTAGAGAAGCTTTGTTCGGCCAAGTTCTCGATTAGCTCACATGCTTCTTCATAGGTTTTATCCATCAATGCTCCACCCGATGCGGCAGTGATATCGTTTTAAACTGCGGGTGAAGTCCACTATAGAATGTCTAGATTATGACCCATCTGTGCAACCCGTGGTGAGGACATTTCTTCAACATATCCTTGTATCGCTCCCATGCCTCGTATAAAGTCTCTTGTTCCCACTGAGCGAAGTGGGTGATATCGGCCATCAATTGAGCAGTTCTTCCCGGTGGGAAGAATTTTTGAAGAAAAGCGGCTTTCAATTGTGCCCAGGTAGTGATCTGATCTGACGGTAAACCTTCTATCCAAATTTCAGCTCGACCCTTTAATGAAAATCTGAATAGCCTCAGTTTTATTGCGTTCTCCTCCATCCTATTAATTTTGAAGGTGCTGCAAATCCTCTCGAATGCACGGAGATGTGCATGAGGATCTTCGGTCGGTGCTCCTCCATATTGGTTTTGTTGCACCATTACGATGGTTCTCGGCTTTATCTCGAAGTAGTTCACTGTAGTGGTGGGCGATTGGATGCCTATCCCTGCGGCTGCCACATTAGGATCGGCAAATGACCGCATCGGAACTCTCTCGGGAGGTGGTGGAGGATTATTGTGAAGAGGTGGAGGATCGTTGCGCGGCCTCTCGTTGACAGGTCTCTCGTCGCCCATCTTTAATTGTCTTTTGACTTTGGATTCTTTGAGTAAGCGACGAGCAATTCTTTCGATCTCCGGATCAAGTGGCTCAATTTCCTTCCCTCGGGTCTTCCTTGGCATAAACCAATTAGAACCTGAAAAGAAAGTATCAAAATCAGTAATCCAGAAACAAAAGGATGACGGAGTAAAACAAATAAAAAAAATGTTCAATGTAACAGTGTCTATAGATGGTAGTGCTATTAGCTACAACTAGTTCCCCGACAACGGCGCCAAAAACTTGATAGGGTGGGTTTCACCCCCTAAATCTTACCACAAGTGTACGGTGTCGAAATCAAGTAATAACGTACGGTAAGTACGAGTATCGAATCCACGGGAACTAGGAACTAAGTATCACAATTACTATAAACTCTATTAACTGAACTATCGAAATTTGAGGGATTGATTTTAAACTACTTAATTGCACGAAAATAAACCAACACAAGACAAAACAGTAAACAACTTTGGAAATTCAGATAAAGAAAACAGTTGAGGGTTGGACATCCTTAGGTTTTCACATGCAAACATCTGATTCACAACAATTACCAGTTAATACCCCTTAATGAATCCCAAATCTTCAAAAGTCACCGTTGTTCTCTTTCGAGCGACAACGGGTTTTATTTTGAAAATGATAAGTTTTATCTTTCGATCTCAACCTATGGATTTCAAAATACATTAAGCACCAAATTTATGTTAAACAGTTAAGTTTTATCCCTCGATCTCAACCTAACGGTTCAATCAAGGACTGAGACTTACTCGGTATATCTCTATCACCGATTTATCGTCTTAGGCATGTGATTCCTAGTTCTATTTGATAATTAATTCTCCCGAACTTAATTAACAACAACAATTAAATCGTAAACTGGCCAAATTCACAACAGCATTAAGAGCAAAATCACATGCATTCATTAAACTAGAGAAAACTGATAAAAGTCATTCGTCATCCATCTATATGTTCAATCCTAATTCAATCCAACCCCCAACATCTAAAAGTTAGTTCATGATGTTGGGGAACAAAAACGCAGGAGAAGAAACAAAGTATGTAAACATGATTAATGTAACATGAAAGATGTAAAGGCGAAAACTATGATGAACTCCCTTCTCCCGGATTTAATCCACTACGCGTCGTGAATTACTCGTCAATCCGTTCTCTATCTTGGCTCCAAACGGCCTGAATGGTCTTTGAAAATCTCCCCTGGAACTGCTCTGGTCGTCGTGTGAAAGTTGGATATCGAAAAGTGACCTAAAATCTGAGAAAAACGACTTTTGTTTCTGGAATAGGGAGTCCCGCGGTTTGTTAGGCGACTTGCAAACCGCCTAACAAACAGCTCGCTTTCAAAAAGTGGTCTAGGTCGTTTCTGGTTCGCGGTTCGGGTCCTGGTTCGGTCGTGGGTCTTGGGTTTGGATCTTTGGCTTCTGTTGGGCTTCGTTTTGGGTCTTTTTGGGCTCTTTTTAGCTTCTTTTCTCGAGGATTACTACCTGTTAGATAACCTGCACATTCCACTCAATAAACCGTAAAATTCCGCTGCTTTTCTAAAAAACAAGCCAATCTCGTTGGTTTGAGAACCGAAAATAACGCCAAAAAGTGGCGTTATCAGTTCACATTTGATCAGTTAATTACTTGTTGACAAACCTCAGTGTTAAATTTGTAAAATGACAAGTGATTCAGCGATAAACATGAACTTGTATAACACATTTTTATCATCAACTCTCTGAACAATAAGATTCGCTAATAACCAGGTATGTTATTCTCTCTCTGACACTCGCATGTAAATGCAAGATTTCAAAACAACTTATGTCGCTGAAACTCTTTTCTTCATCAGCGATCCTTTTGAAATTTCTTAAAACCTTACTGATATTTCTATATTCAGTGCTTCATGTTTTTCAAAACATCCCTGACTTTTTCAAAACCTTAGACATTTTAAAATGTGAAAGGACGTTTTTGACGTCATCCTTACAGGATAAACCCCTGACACGTTCTTCTGACACACGTTAGGCACGTTCATTCTAACGTCCAATCAAATGCCAACACGTGTCCGTGTCATGATGAAAAACTTTTCCGCTCAAGTTTTTCTCTCCTCTCTCTCTCACTATAAATACTCCTCGAGTGTTTTTTTTTTCCTTCTCGCGAAAAACTTCCTTCTCAAGTTTTCTCAAGAATTACTGTTGCATTTGAACATTCAAGTTTCCCAGAAACTGTTCATCTTCCTCAACGCAATCAAGGTTAATATTCTTAATATTATTCCATTGTTTTAACTTGTTTTAGATCTAATCTTTGTTTAATAGATCAAACAAAAGAAACCTTTTTAAAACTAAAATCATCTTCTTTCATTGTTTTATGAACATAATCTTCATGGTTGTTCTTCAAGTTTTTAATTCATATTTTAAACTTGTTCTTCATATGTTTTTCCAGAATCCCTTTTTGACTAGAAATCATATATGCTTCATTAAGTCATTTTTGGCTGAATGAAAGAGACAAAATGCTAAATGAAATGGACAAAATATTAGAACTCACATTCTGTTGTTCATATTATTCGTATGTTTTTTTAGCAGAGATGGCAACCACTGATACTCAGATAGCTGCTGCTACACTTCCTAAGGCTCCTCAGGTAAAATTTAGCCTGAAGGATGTTACCTTTCAGAGTAACAACCCCTACGTCCTACTGGAATTCCTAGAAAAGAAACGGGTCACTCATCTGGATGATGCCGTTAAATTCCTTCAAAATTTCCCTATCTCCAAAGCCCTAACCATCAATCCTCTAGCTGATAAACACCTACTGAGTCAGTTCTGGTATACTGCCAGAAGTGCTCAGTTTCCCTCAACCTGAAACCCTAAAAAGACCTTCAGTGTCATTCTGTTTGACACTGATCATGGAACCTAAAAGATTACAACTGGTAATCTCAGACATGCTCTGGACCTCCCCGCAGGCACCAAAGAAAATCCCTTTGTCCCATTCCCTGACTCCAAAAAGAACTCAGCGGACAAAGAAGCCCTGATAGCATTCTTTGATGCTATGAACTACGCATGGGACTTGGGAAGAGATGGTCGCCCTGACAAGAAGCTGACCATAATAAAGAAATCAAAGATGCCCAACGAGATGAATTTTATCTTCGCGCATCTGATCAGCTGCCTCACCGCCAAATCCGGGTCATCTGATCAAGCCTCGCAGTCTCAACAATTAATTGGGTACTCCTTGCTGAAGGGTCTCCATATAGACTGGGCTCAGATCATTTTTTATGACATGTTGGTACGAGTTACTGCTGACCCTCGTCCAACATGGGTTCCATACCTAAGATTTCTCAATGCTTGGCTAGCACAAGGACTGGAAGATAAATATCCACGGGTTGGAGACCTAAAACTATCCCAGGTCGGCCTGAAAGTTCTCGACTTCAAGCCACTACAAAACGAGGTACATCTCTCTACTCTTTTATCTCTTCTAAACCCTCCTTCTTCTACTTCTGTGGCTCCTTCAGCGACAATATCCCTTGCTGATACCCAGGCCACAAAACCTATTCCTCGAAAAAGGAAACACTCTACTACCCCTCTTGATTCCAAAAGGATCAAGAAAACCAAGGAGCAACCCTGCCAACACTCTACTGCTGAAGACTCCACGACTCAGGTTTCACAAGAGTCGCTGGAACATTACGTGGTAAGCTCTGCCACAGCTGCTCAAGCCACCTCTCTCATTCCAACCTCAGCGTCTCCACACGCTGGAGTTACAAACTTGGAATCGACCCAACCTCCTCCAGTCTCTCTATGAACTGAAGTAGTAATTATCAGTGGATCCAACACTGAATCAGTAACACAACCAACCTTCTCAACCTTCGTTTCTCTCTCTACTCCATTGGACTCTAATCCACCTTTCACCACGACCACTGTATCACCCTTCATTCCTCCAGAAGCTAAAGTTGATGCTTCACAAGGAATGATGGAAGCAAGACCTACAGGATTCTCCATGCATCAAGGTACTTTTGCTGATGACATGGAACATTTCTCAGGGCATAGAGATTTTGATGACTTCATCTGCCCTCCTGCAGGTATACACCAACCCATAAACACTGTAACTAAACCCTAAACTTCTGAACTTTCCTCTGTTCATAATTCCTTATCTGTTACAGGTCTTAATTTGGGAGACATCAACGCCTCTCTGAAAAGCTTGGATACAAAGGTAGCAGATCTCACCACTACTCTCTCTGGGGAGAATATTAAAACACTGACAAAAGTGGTGGAAACTAATGCCTCCAAAGCTGACTTGACGAAGCTCGATGGCTCTCTCGATGATTTTGCCAAAGTCCTGCTGACATCTACATAGACTACAACTCTCTCAACACCGCAGTTAATACCGTGTCCAGCGAAGTCACTACGCTGAAGACATCGGTTGAAACTCTTCAGGGAGACATGTCTGCTGTAAAGACTGACGTTAGTGAGTTAAAGACTGACGTTAGTACGCTCAAGACTGACGTCAGTTCAGTGAAGCAGATGGTGCAGGATATCCTCAACCGCATGACTACCAATGTCCCTACACCTTCACTTTTTACTCAGGCAGATCGAGCTGAACTTCTCAAAATCACTCCTGCTATCACTGGCCTGGAAGCCAGAGTACGGGAGATTGAAACTTATGTTGGTGTCTCTGGCCAAGAAGACAGGGTACGAACACCATATGCTGAGACCTCAGTTGCTGAATCCACACACTCCTCCCCCTCGCATCATGAGGAAGGGGGGAGAAGAGCTCACAAGACCTTCCCCATGATGAATCTATCGAGGGGAAGAAGACTGAAGAGAAGACTGAAGACCTTACCCTTACTGATGAGGGTGAGAAGACAGCTGATGCTGGACCTCAAGGAGTTGATAACCCTGAGGGAACCGAGAAGCTTACTTCTGTATCTGAGGGGGAGCGACTCAAAGAAGCTGCTGAAGAATCTGAATCTGAAGTTGAAGATGAAGCACGCGTCGACATCTCTGACGATCAACCATCATCAGATAACAATGATGATGATGACTTTGATGATGATGATGATTCATTCTTTGTCACTCCAAAGACAACTACAACGTTTAAGGGAATTTGGATAAATGAACCAATAGGGGAGCGGACAAATCCTTCAACGTCTGAACCTAAAGGCAAAGGAAAAGGTGTCTCTGAAGAAGACAATCTGATGATCTTTCTTCAAAAGCCAGTTCGTCAGGTAAATAACATCTTATTTCCTTACTCTGTATCCCTCCTCTACCCATACACATTATCAGCACTACTTTCCACAAAGCCTATACACTTAAACCCACTTCTTTTCTCTCTGTTCTACCCAAGTTCTTACTCGTAAGATCGCTGTGTTTCAGCTAGTCCTCTCCCCTGCTTGAGGATATTGAAGTACAACCAGCTGCTGATAAAGCTGAAGAAATAATCCCAGTCTTGGATTTAATCACCGAGACTGGTGAACCTGAAGAATAGACTCTCTCTCACACAAGAAGACCTTCCTTGGTTCCTCAAAAACCAAGTGAAGAGGATCAGAGAAAAAGAGAAGAGATGATAAAGATGCTTGAGGCTCAGCGAATCATCTTGCCTAGTGCTAAAGTTCCTGCTGTAAAGTTCAAAATATCAAAGCAAGAATACGCTGATCAGCTCAAGGCTGAACGTCTACTCACTGATAAAAGGAAAGATGAAGAAAAAGACAAGGCTCTCGCCATCCAGCTCGTCCAAGAATCAGTCGAAGACCCCAAGCTGAAACGAATTTCTATTCAAGTCCAACGTCAGCTTTGGGAAGACGCTTAGAAGATTATCGAGAAGAAAACTGAAGTATCTCAGAGCACCCTCAAATGGTGTGTAGAGAGCATACACTTCAGATATTGTCCAGCGAGGATCAACAAGGTACATGTCTCTGTAAGAACAACTATCGGAATACCTATTGTTGATATTCAATTATTCAGAGAGAACGGCCAAACTGAAAAATTCGGTGTTGAAGCTGTCACAAGGTATGGTCTCTCTGAATGGTTGGAGATGAGGATAGCCATTCAACAATCACAATCAAAGTACAAGAATCATTTCGAAATGTTAATAAATCGACAGATCGATTTGGTCTCTTCTGTTGTGGATATTCCTCCTCCTCCTCCTCTCGAAAATCAGAAAAGAAGGGCCTCTGCAAAGAAAAAGTCTAAACCTTCATACTCAGGTCCTCCTATACGGAATGAAACAGGTATTGGATTTTCTCGTGATGAAGTTCTTGGTCCAGAACCTGACCTTTCCGCACTTGATACATCTCTTCCTCCTGGTGAGACTTTCATCCTTGGGAAAGTCATAAGCAAACCCTATGGGATATTCTTTATTGACTATGGTGGACGAAAACGTTTTCAACGTATCTATGAGCTTCCCATCACTCCCATCGAACAACTGAAAGATCTCATCTACTGGTGTGATTTCAAACATGACATTCAGGCACGACATCTTAAACCCTTGATTTTTGAAGAAGCTCTGAACAAAAAGAATCAAGGAGTAACGGTTCCTGACTGGATGATTCCCACATCAAAGACCCTTGATGAACTTCTCATTAAGGAAGAACCTCTATAAGCTGATAAGATCGCCCCATTCTTCTATTTTATCAGTTATTCTTTTGTACTTGTAATTTATTTCGCTTGTACTTGTAATCTTTCCACTTCCCTTGTAATCTGATACGAAGTTTAAAGAAATATTTCAGCGAAAGTACTTTTCTCCATCAGTACAGAAACGATCCTAGAAAACAGTAAAAAAGACAAATATTTTATTTGTTCTTTTTATCCTTATGTTCTTCATTACATAGCAATTTTCTCTGTTGCTATGTCATAATCAAATAGGGGGAGATTGTTGATCCAAACCCTCAGTAATTTGATAATGACCCTCTCAATTCTACTTAGTGAAAATTGTAGGTAAACAATGTATAAGAGTTTCACTATCGCTGATAAAGTACTAAGACTCTATTCAGTACCGCTGATAGGAACTCTCATTCTTTAGAATAGACATTCAGCGAAACCTGTTCATCCACCAAGCTCTGAGCCTGTTCAGTCTTGTTGATGATCGTTGATGATCTTATATTGTTCAGCGTAACTGTTCACCATAATGCTCTGAGCCTGTTCAGTCCTTATGGTGATCGCTGATAAGATAGTTGTTTACTTATGATCCCTGAAGACAAGTTTCACGTCAACATAGGTTCTATGCTGAAGCCGAAGATCAAGCTCAAGAACCAGCGACAAGTCTCCTAATGAACTGATGCGGATCAGCGAACACTCAGATTTGTCCACTCAACGTGAAGTATCAAGTACAAGACTTCAGCTATCGCTGAACTTTATCATTCGCTGATACAGAATGATAAAGCGCTGAATCAACGAAAGCTGATCATGAAGTCCTCCGTACAAAATACTATTGTCTTAACCACCCTTGCACGACTCCGTACGATATGTCAGAAAAGAACCTTCTTATTGTCTGAAATCGTACAACCACTCTGATACTGCACTGTTCAAGCATGCTACTACTAAGGTTGTCTACTCAAGTCAGATCCTACAACCAATCAGCTGCTGCCACGTGTAAAGTGTAAACTGCCATGCATTAAATGCATGCAATATATAAGAAGACGCACCAGCTTCATTTTGAAGCACACTTGCTAACTCTGGTCAAGTCGTCTTTTTCTTGAGATAGGTTATTATTAGTAATTTCCTTCTCATTCTTAGTGCAAGAAACTTAGTGTTCCAACTTGTTTATATTTAGGATTTATCCTCAATCTTGTTCCGTAACAAGCTGTAAATTGTTAATGATTTATCAATAAACAATTTAGAAAGTAAAATCTGTGTATTTGTATTAAACCCCCTTCTACAAATTAGTGTATCTCTTTCGGGACCAACACAAAGATTGGAAGAAATCTACAAAGTTGAATTAATGTCAGTGTCAGTGTCTATGTTCGATGCCTCATATACATTACTTGGTCCTTGATCATATCTATAGGCCATCGACATCTAATAGAATGCCTAAACTTTGGTCCTAAGGCAACCTGGAGGATGCCTTCTCTCTGCTGCTGGTGCAACCCTTATGCTGCATGCACAACCTTCTATTTCTTTTGGTTTCTCGCTGTTGCTCCAACCTTGGGCCATAGCCCGTAGTTGTCGTTGTATGCTGCTGATACGACATTTACCCCATGCACCATATATATCCCCAAGGTTGTTGCTTTACCGCTACTATAGTGCAGCCTTGATAGCCCCTATGGCTGCCAATTTTTTGCTACTGGTTAAACGGTTAGTTGTTGTAAGTTATTGTATGGTCTCAGATCATAGTCGATTGGTTGTTGTAGACCTCCCACACATAATCATGTTTAATTTAATTAGGGTGTTGTTCCACGACTGGGTATACATTCACACTCACAATACTTACAACCCCTTTTTAAAGCCATTTTAATCTAACTTCAAACCAATCTGGCACTTGGTTAGTTTTGCACATCTGCATTCTGCACAACTATTTCAAATTGCTTTGATTTCCTCACCTTGCTATTCTTTCAACTGTCTAGTTTTCCCTAATTAATGGAATTTTCTATTCATTTGATTGCCTTATAGGTAACCAAATGACTTAATCTAGGAAAGTTGTATCCTAAACGAGTATGGTTGACTTCAATATTGTGTTAATGTAGGTTTTCTATTTTCTATATGTATTACATTGAGATGTAGTGTTGATGATTGTGTTATGTGTAATAATATTAAATCTTTCACCTGAGAAGATTAGTAGACAATTTCTATTAGCATAAAATTTCTACAAGTATAATAAGATGCAGTTTTTTTTGGAAAGGGTATTCCAGGCACAGTCCAGACTAATCCCTGACAACTTTGAAACTTAAAGATGTCTTATCAATGTTGAGGACGTCTGGAATCGAACCCTGGGTAGATGGGATATTCCACCACATCACCCAGGGTGATCAATCACTGCGCTACAACCTGATTGACAACAATTTTATTCTTGTTGCAGGTACAGAGCCAACTTATAATCAACATGATGAGAAACAAAATCTTAAGAAGAGAGAAAAATTGTACAACCGTCAACGAGTTACAGAAGGTGAAGCATACAAGGAGTAGCTTTAATAAGCAAAAATCTACAATATTAGAGAACTAGTAGTGATAAGTTTGTAATTTGTGTTCTTATACCTTATTCGTATGACCGTGCGATGTTTTTCAAATGCTCATTATATTAAACTTTTTAAAAAGATTTGTTTATTATTTTCTCATGTATTGTTAAAACCGTTGCTAAAGATTGTTATTGTTTTGGTCAACCTTTATAATGACCATATGATATTCAATTTAAATTTTACGACAACAGTTTAGTTATTTTGTGTGACCAAAAAGCAATCATTGACCATGGTTTTACAATTTAGTGCAACGATACAACAAGAATTGGCCACGATTGATATAATATTTGTGTGGCTGTAAATAAATTATTGCCACAGTTTTAGTTATTTTGTGTGACCAAAAGAAAATAAATAGTCATGGTTATTAAAAATGTAACCATACATCATGAATCGGCCACGTTTATCATGAAATTTGTAACTAGAACTAGTTTATTGACATGGTTTTGGTTATTTCATGTGACAAAAAGGTGACCAATGGTCACAGTTTTTACAATTCAATATAACCATATGTCACGAGTTAGCCACAGTCAATATGAAATTTTCATGGTTATAAGTAGTTTATGGCCACAATTTTAGTTATTTCGTGTAACCAAAGCGTAACCAGTAGTCACGGTTTTAACAATTCAACGTCACCATATTATTAAAAGACAACGATTAATATAAAACTTGTGTGGCTATAAATAGTGTATGATCACGATTTTAGCTATTTCGCGTAACCAAAAGGCTACCAATAGCCACAGTTTTTAACAATTCACCGTAACCATATGTCACCGTAACCATATGAAATGGCCATGGTTAATGTAAAATTTGCATGGCTATAGGTAGTTTATGGTCACAGTTTTAATTAACTTATGTGACCAAAGGTTAATCAATAACCACATTTCTAACAATTTAGTATAACCAAATGTTATCAATTGACAATAGTTAATATGACATTTGTGTGGCAAAAACTGATTTATCGTTACGGTTTTGGTTAGTTCATGTGACTAGAAGGTAACAAATAGCCATGATTATGACATTTATGGTAACCATATGTCATGAACTAGTCACGATTAATATAAATTTTGCGTGACGATAAGTAGTTTATGGCAACGTTAAAACAAATATACGTGACTATAGGGTAATCATTTGCCACCTTAAAAACAAATTATGTGACCATAAATATTTTTTTGCCATGATTTTATTTATTTTGTGTAACCAAAAGGTAGCTAATGGCCATGTTTAACGTGAGCTTGTGTGGCCATAAATAGTTTATTGCCACGGTTATAGTAAAAATGCTCTGGCACCTTAAATATCAGATACGTTTATAGCCACGGTTTTTAGGCTATGGCTATGTTTTTTATTTGATATGGTGACACATTTTATACGTGGCGAAAAGGTATCAATGGTCACGCAAGAATAGGCTACGGTTTGATTGAAGAAAAAAACTGTGGCCAAAGGCCTATCGCCACGGTTTTTAACCGTGGCAAATGTGATTTTTTGTACTAGTGTCCTTGTTTGGGTAAAAAATCACAACTCACGACCGACGCTAGGAAACTCAGATGGAATTTCCACAAGACCACTCTTGTGTTAAGATAAGGTCTTACAAGACGTTTACAGACGTATGCTCGATCGTACGCTTTTATGTTGGTCGTACGACCGATGTGTGAGACTTAAGACGGTCGTAAGATTATACTAACTATTAACAGTCAAAAATCCATTTCTTTTGTTCATTAATGCAGGTCTACAAGCATTCATGGTGCAAACGGTCAGTAACGATCAGGTCATCAATGGTATTCAAAGCCCGACAGCAGTTACAAAGTGCGCCATAATGACACCTTTAATGACCAGCGGAAGCTATTTAAAGGCATGTGCTGCAACCGAAGTGAGAATCTGTTCAAAAAACTACACCAAGCTATTTCACTCTGCTCCATCTACTTTCTAAGCAATTCTTCACCAGAAACGCAGTAATTCACAAGACATTCGAACGAATATCGCTGAAGCATCTTCGCACGACAGTAGTTCGAAACGCACGATGACAGCTTATTTCGCACGATTCACGCACGACAGATGTCATTTACACACGACTAAGTTTATATTTACATTCGTTTGTAATCTGTTGTACACAAGACACCTGTTACAAAAGGACTTTCGCCCTTGTTTGGCGAATATAGTGCACCGTTGACTCGCACAAGTCGGCCGCTGTTTTTTCCCTCGTTTTGGGGTTTTCCGCGTCACCAAATCTCTTGCCTTGTTTACTTTTTCCCACGATTGTGTTGCTTGGCCTTGAGATACGTTTCTTTACTTGTTAAAAGTCCATATCAACCTTAAGTTGTGCTTTTGTGCGATTTTTGGAATTAACAGTTTAGCGCCATCCGTGGGACCCCATCTAGAGAAAATCTCAATCCAACACATGATATATCGCTCTAACGATCTTGCAAAGTTTTTGTTGTTTTCAGGTAAATGGCAAATTATCAAGATCCCATGATTCAAATGCAGTCATAATTGAATACGGCTCGGAGTCAGATCCAAGTCCTGCATGAACAGAATAAAAAAGAAGCCGCAGAGAATGGGGCAATGGGCAACTCCTTTGGACCTTAGAATGGTCCCCGACCTATGGGTGTACCTATCATCAGGCCCCAATTTCAGGCAAGTCCAGGGCCATTCGTTAACAAGCCGGGTCTAGGACCATTTGCCAACAATTCAGGTCCAGGGCCATTCGCCAATAACCCAGGAGCGGGTCCATTCATCCGCAATCTAGGTTCGGGACCATTTGTCGGTAATCCTCATCAAGGGAAATACCCCCCTCAGTATCTGAGACCGCCACCCTTGCATAGTGGAGCCACGCCATACTTCGTCCCTCTCAATGCTTCTTCTTATGGAAATGATACGGCGACAACTACAAATTCAGGCGTCAATCCTCAAATGGGTGTAAGTTCTGATCCTAATGACCCCGTCGCCCATCGACTCAAGTTATTGGAGGATCAAAACGAGAAGATGTTGTCGCTACTCTCCAAGCTACCAGGCGCCGCCGTCCCTGTCGACGTCGAACCCCACACAGGATTTCAAGTGTCGCCTTTCGTTGACACGATAGAGACTGTCGACGTCCTAAATAAATACAACATTCCTGCTTTTACTCCAAAATATTCAGGAATAACTGATCTGACAGATCATATTGCACAATACAAGCAATTGATGTGGACAATATCAATCCCACAACAATATCAAGAGGTGTGCATGTGCAAAAGTTTTGGGGCGAATCTTACAGGTCCTGTTCTCCAGTGGTTGATCAACCTCAAACCCAAGTCCATTAAAAACTTCGCAGAATTGGTCAACCAGTTCTTGCAACAGTTCGCTAGTAGTCGCAAGATGGAGAAGCATACTAGCGACCTGTACTACGTCGTCTAGAAGTCCGGAGAATCCATCCGTAGTTATTTCAACCGCTTTAACGCAGAAATGATAACCATTCGAAATTGTGATGTCAAGACTGCCATCGAAGCTTACAAGCGCGGTCTTGACGACAACACTACGGGACTGTACGTCGATCTTACGAAATATCCTCTAGAGAATTTTGAAGACGTACGAGCTAGGACTCTAGCTTACATGAGGGTCGAAGATGACCTAGTCTTCCGTCGTAAGCATTCCACTGACAAAAAGGCGCTAGAGATCTGTAACATCCCAAAAATTACAAAAATTTTGAACTTTTAAAAATAATCATTAAATTGCACAAGACACCATTAATAATCCAAATAACCGTTTCGTTTGCAAATTTAAATAATAAACGTTCTCATTAAAACTAAACAGCGGAATTAAATTGTTTTTAAGTATAAATTAAATCTCATGACTGCAAAGAGCCCTTCGTACGCGCCAGTGTGTACCGTCACGCCTTGGGGCCACTAGTACCTGAAACCACAGTTTATAGGGAAAGGGTAAGCACGAAGCTTAGTGAATTAAACACCACATACAACACAATTATATAACACTACCCCTAAAACAGGTAGATACACATAACCAAGCATGCAAGTCTAAGAATGCATCCTAAACAAGCATACTCACACCAACCCACCTAAACAAGCATTCATCGGTCTCCCCGATGACACACGATTATCGTGCACGTATCCCTCGGTCCCACCGAGTTCCTACGCCACTCGTATACACTATCCTCGGTCCCACCGAGTCCTTGGTCCCACCGAGTTTACACGACACCCAAGGGACAACAAGTAATACCACTTAGCACACGCGGGCTACAGTAATGTAAATATAACCATAGTTCTACGTAGTGAGTGAACTCACCTCGAAAGCGTAGAAATCTCGAACGATCACACGAGCTAGCCAACTCCAAAATCACTTCTCGACACCTAAATAATTACTATAAAGTGTCAACTCGAAGCCCGGGATCCTTAATTATAAACATATGGTTAAACGGGTGATATTTCGCCTTTTCGGCCAAAATTGCAGGTCTGTTCGGGACCTGCTTAGACCCTTCTAGACCCACAATTCTAGAGATCACTTTTTACAAACAGATAGGTCTAGATCTTAGCTTTCCAGGGACATATTATATGCGTTCTAACGATTTTCCTACGATTTTATATGATTTTTCTAAAACTGCAACGTCATTCCGGCATATTCGGACCTGCTGTAAAAATGACTATTTTGCACAAAGCTAGAGACCGAAACAGGATTTTGCCGAAACACGAAAAATGTGCCCGAGACGGAATGTAAACCGTGGGTACCAGATTCGTCTCAAACAGAGTTACGACGGAAAAGTTATGGACGAAACGAAACAGCGGCAGAAAAGACGTTTTCACATAAAATGACGATTTTGAAACGGTTTTTGTGATAGGGTTAAGGTTTCGACATTGAGTTTAAGGACTTAGGGTTTGCGACTAGGGATGGACAACCCACGCACCACCCACTGCCACCTCCGGAAGTGGTGGTCGGCGGCGGCGGCAGCAGCCACCACCGGCGGTGGTGGTTTTCCCGGCGACTACACAACCGTACAAGACACGAAAAGAAAGAGGGGGACTTACCTTTCAGGAATAATGCAGCAACGCACTCGGTTCCGTTCTCAACCCCGTCGCCGGCAGACTTCCTCCCTCTCTCTTTCGTCCTCTCGCTCTCTCGCTGCACCTTTCTCTCTCGCCGGCAAGACAGCAGCGGCGCTGCTGGTGGTTTTTTGGGTGATTGATGGCAGCAGCAAAGGAAGGGGAAGGGATTAGGGTTTCTGGTGTGATGTTGTGCTTCACAATAAAGAAACGAGAAGAATCGTTGATGTGTGTGGGTTTCGTGAATTTGAACTGAGAAATGAGGAGGGGTCGGTCCATGGGCCGATCCCATGCAACATCCCATGCCAAAATACAACTTAGTCCCTAGGTTCTAAACATTTCATTTCAACCCCCATTTAAATTAGGATTTTATTAATTAGCTCCTTATAGAAAATAACTTTTCAGATATGGTCTTCCCCGACGAAACTAGTTAGCACAGAATCGTTTAGAGAAAAGTACATTTTAAATAATTAATTAAGTAAATAATTAAAGTAAAGCCATACCGGAACACGGGCTTTACAACTCTCCCCCGCTTGGATCAGACTTCGTCCCCGAAGTCTACGCCCACGGATAATTCAGGATAGTTCTCCCGCATCTCAGCCTCGGGTTCCCAAGTCTACTCGGAACCCTTTCGGTGCTTCCACTGGACCTTCACCAAACCAATTACTTTGTTGCGTGAGGCCCTAGTCTTCCTGTCAATAATGGCGATCGATTTCTCTACGTAATTAAGTCGCTCGTCGATCTGGATATCCTCGAGAGGAATCACTGCAGACTCATCCATTACACACTTCCGCAATTGTGAAACGTGAAAAGTGTTGTGAATCAGGCTTAGCTCATCCGGTAACTCCAAACGGTAAGCTACCTTCCCCACGCGCGCAATTACCTTGTAAGGTCCAATGTAATGGGGTCCTAACTTTCCCCGTTTTCAGAACCGAATCACCCCTTTCCAGGGTGACACCTTCAGAAGAACATAATCCCGACCTGAAATTCTAAATCCGATCGTCTCTTGTCGGCGTAGCTCTTCTGCCGGCTTTGTGCAGTAACTAATCGATCCCGGACCATCTGAATCATCTCAGTCGTCTTCAACACAACATCGGTGCTTCCCAAAACTCGATGACCAACCTCGCCCCAGCAAATGGGCATCCTGCACTTCCTACCATATAACACCTCATAAGGCGGTCTGCTGATACTGGAATGGTAGCTGTTGTTGTATGAGAACTCAGCTAACAAAAGATACTGATCCCAACTACCCCCAAAGTCAATAACACATGCCCGAAGCATATCCTCGAGTGTCTGAATAGTACGCTCACTTTGCCCGTCAGTCTGAGGATGAAAAGCCATACTAAAATGCAACCGCGTACCCATCTCACCCTGAAACCTCTCCCAAAACCGGGAGGTAAAACGAGTATCTCGATTAGAGACGATTGAAACTGGCACCCCGTGCCTGGTCACAATCTCTCTGATGAAAATCTCCACGAGCTTCTCCGCCGAGGAGCTTTCTCTGATGGCCAAAAAGTGAGCGCTCTTAGTCAGATGATCCACAATTACCCAGATAGCATCACTCCCTCGCGAAGTCCTCGGAAGTTTAGTGATGAAATCCATCGTAATCTGCTCCCATTTCCACACCGGAATCTCCAAAGGCTGTAATTTCCCATGCGGTCGTTGATGTTTCGCCTTGACCTTTCGACAGGTCATGCATACCTCTACACATTTGGCGACTTCCCGCTTCATGCCGGGCCACCAATAATCCTCCCGCAAGTCTCGGTACATCTTGGTAGCTCCCGGATGAATCGAAAACTTGGACTTGTGCGCCTCGTCCAACAGTAACTGTCGGTTCCCACCAGTGAATGGAACCCAAACCCTACCGTACCGAGTCAACAACCCCCGACTATCACGGATAAAATTCGGGATTTCTCCCGTAACCCTCTCACGTTTGGCATTTTCCTCCAAAACTGCCACCTCCTGAGCACTACCTATCGACTCGAGAAGAGGTGCAACCACTGTCAATCGTTGACACAAAACCCTCAGTGGTTCACTAACCGGATGTCGACTAAGTGCGTCCGCGACCACATTTGCTTTACCCGGGTGGTAAAGTATCTCGCAATAATAATCTTTGACCACATCGAGCCATCTCCTCTGACGCATATTGTGATTCTGCTGATCCATCAGGTACTTGAAGCTCTTATGGTCAGTGTAGATCGTACATTTGAGGCAATATAGATAATGTCTCCAGATTTTGAGAGCAAACACCACTTCTCCCAATTCTAGGTCATGATTCGGGTAGTTCGCCTCATGAGGCTTAAGCTACCTCGAAGCGTAATCTATAACCTTCCCGCGTTGCATAAGCACAACACCCAAACCCTGGTGTGAAGCGTCACAGTACACCACCAAGTTCTCCATGCCCTCAGGCAAGGTTAACACTGGAGCCTCGCATAACCGTCTGCGTAGCTCCTCGAAGGCCCTCTGCTGCTCCTCACCCCAGCTGAAAGCCGCAAATTTCTTCGTCAATCGGGTCATAGGCAACGCGATCTTGGAAAAATGTTGGATAAATCTCCGATAGTACCGCGCCAACCCTAGAAAACTTCGTACCTCGATGGGAGTTTTCAGCACTTCCCACCGCATCACTGCTGAAATCTTGGCCGGATCGACCATGATACCATTCTGATTCACGATATGTCCTAGGAATTGGACCTCTCGTAACCAGAATTCACACTTGGAGAACTTAGCATAAAGCTTCTCCCGCCTCAAAACATTCAAAACTTCTCGTAAATGTATATCGTGCTCTTCCTTCGTCTTCGAATATACGAGAATATCGTCAATGAACACAATCACCAACTGATCCAGCATCGGGCTACACACCTTGTTCATAAGGTCCATGAACGCTGTTGGTGCATTGGTGAGCCCTAAAGGCATCACCACAAACTCGTAATAGCCATATCGTGTACGAAATGCCGTCTTCTCCGCATCCTCACTCCTCACCCGCATCTGATGATACCCCGATCTCAAATCAACCTTAGAGAACCACGACGCTCCCTGGAGCTGATCGAACAAGTCATCAATCCTTGGTAGAGGATAACGATTCTTCACCGTAAGCTTATTCAACTCACGGTAGTCTATACACATCCGCTGGGACCCGTCCTTCTTTTTCACAAACAGAATCGGGGCTCCCTACGGTGAACAACTCGGTCTGATGAACTTCTTTTCGAGAAGTTCCTGCAACTGAGTGTACAACTCCTTCATTTCGGGTAGAGCAAGGCGGTAACGTGCCTTGGCCACCGGAGCAGCACCCGGAATCAAGTCAATGCGGAACTCCACCTGTCGTTCGGGAGGTATCCCCGGTAGCTCATCAGGAAATACGTCAGCAAACTCCCGTACTACCGGCACATCCTCCGCAGTCTTCTTCTCTTCGTCGACGCGCGTGTCGATCACATACGCCAAAAATCCCTGACCACTGTGCTGCAAGTACCTCCGAGCCCTCGCAGCCAAACATATCGCTGAGGTCTGCGTGGGCGGGTCGTCCTGCACTAGCAGTTCTCCCCTGCTCGGGGTTCGAACTCGTACTTGTTTGTGACGACAAACAATTTCCGCATCGAAGGCATCCATCCAATCCATGCCCACAATCACGCACAACTCCCGCATAGCAATCGGAATCAAATCAATGGGAAACCTCACACCTGAGATTTCCAAGGTACAACCCTGATACACATCTGTAACTGTTAAGGTCCTATCATCAGCAACCTCAACCACCAGAGGAAAACCTAAACGTCCTACAACTCGGCCCAAACTCTCACTAAAGGTGCGAGACACGAACGAATGAGTAGCCCCACTATCAAACACTACCGTAGGCACCGAGTTAACTAGGAATGTACCTAACATACAGATTAAACAACATATAAATACGTACAACAGTTAAACAAACTAATAGGGATAAGTGATGAATTGTACCTGTCACCACCTTAGGCGTAGCCTGAGCCTCGTCCACCTTCAGCTGGTGAACTCTACCTCGGGCCGCCTCAGTCCCCGGCTGACCCACTCGACCTACAGTAATACGCAGTGGGGCATTCGCAGGAGCCCTCTGTGCCCCACTCCTATCAGCTACCCTCGCGTTCGGACAGTTGGCCTTCACGTGACCCGTCTGCTTGCAGTTAAAGCAGACCATCAACGGCACTTTACAATCTCGACTGAAATGACCGGCCTGCCCACACTTGAAGCATCCATTAGTTCTCTTCCCACTATCATCCCTGGGCTTAATCCCACCGTTCCTTGGACTCGCGCGTGAGTCCGTGAACCTTGACTTCTTTGGTACAACAGAGATTGGCGTCACCGCCTGTGCCGTCTTTCTCTTCTTCGCTTGAGTCTCTAACTCGAGTTCCCGTCTCCGGGCAGCCTCCATCATCGCAGTAAGTGAAGCATACTGCGTAGGGCTCACGAACTCCCTAATCTCAGTACGTAACATGTCCTTGTACCGAGACATCTGCATGTCTTCCGAAGCAGCATACTGAGGACAGAACATCGCCATCTCTGTGAACTTCCGGTTCATCTCCTTCACAGTCTCTGTCGTCTGAGTGAGCTTTAGAAACTCCTTTGCGATCTTCTCCATCTCCACCGGGGGCACGTACTCTGCACGGAACCGGGTGACAAACTCCTCCCAGGTCAAAGTATTACGCTCAGCCAGCGTCAACGTCGTAGCACACCAATCCTTCGCTCCGTCACGTCGTAAGTTTACCGCGAAGCGAACCTTCAAGTTGTCGGGGCAACCACTGGTCAAAAATGCGCACTCCATGTCCGATATCCATCGCATGCTGATGATCGGATTCGGGTCTCCCTTGAACTCAGGCGGAGAGCAAGCAGGGAGATCCCGATACTGAAACTCTCGAGTACGCGGCTGTCCACCCGCCGGTGGTGGAATCGCCGTGATGCGCTCCTCCATCAGAACTACCACCTCGTTGCGGATGGCCGTGATAATCTCGGGGATCGCCTCCCCGATCGCATGTGCCACCTCGGCAGCAATCATCTCCTGGATATGCTCCGCAGTGATCCCGACACCAGTCGTTGGTTCAACAGTGTTGTTCCTCCTAGTGATGGCCATTTCTGGGTTAGAAATTACAACGAGTTATTAGTACATAATAACTCACACTACGACGCTCACACTCAACTCCTTGGATTCCGCGTGACTTTCCCCGACTCGAGCAGTGATCCTGTGCTTCCGTTAGTAGGAGCTCTGCTACTACCTTCCACACCTATCATCACTCGTTCCGAGTCCCATCCCGAAGTGTCCAAGCAGTTGCTCGCTGATAAATACGCCCATATGCCCGTACCAGCATATGTACACACTCTTCCTAGCTCCCTAGGAATTTCACCCCAACATACTACCCTTGCTACAACGAAATTCCTACTGACCATGACGAGTTGCCTCGCGAATACCCCGTCACATGCAGCGTGAAACAAATAGACATTCGAATACAAGATTCTATCCTAGAACGGTTGGACTCAAATAAGAGTTGCGCAATAGAACTAAATCAAATATTCTAAGGCTATGCGATTCTTACAGCATACAACCTATAGGGCATTCACTTCACAACCTACCATGACTAGTATAAATTCCTAAACAGTGGAATTAAATTGTTTTTAAGTATAAATTAAATCTCATGACTGCAAAGAGCCCTTCGTACGCGCCAGTGTGTACCGTCACGCCTTGGAGCCACTAGTACCTGAAACTACAGTTTATAGGGAAAGGGTAAGCACGAAGCTTAGTGAATTCAACACCACATACAACACAATTATATAACACTACCCCTTAAACAGGTAGATACACATAACCAAGCATGCAAGTCTAAGAACGCATCCTAAACAAGCATACTCACACCAACCCACCTAAACAAGCATTCATAGGTCTCCCCGATGATACACGATTATCGTGCACGTATCCCTCGGTCCCACTGAGTTCCTACGCCACTCGTATACACCATCCTCGGTCCCACCGAGTTTACACGACACCCAAGGTCCATACTAGACACAACACTATCTAGTACCACACAACAAGTAATACCACTTAGCACACGTGGGCTACAGTAATGTAAATATAACCATAGTTCTACGTAGTGAGTGAACTCACCTCGAAAACGATGTAGAAATCTCGAACGATCACACGAGCTGGCCAACTCCAAAATCACTTCTCGACACCTACATAATTACTATAAAGTGTCAACTCGAAGCCCGGGATCCTTAATTATAAACATATGGTTAAACGGGTGATATTTCGCCTTTTTGGCCTAAACTGCAGGTCTGTTCGGGACCTGCTTAGCCCCTTCTAGACCCACAATTCTAGAGATCACTTTTTACAAACAGATAGGTCTAGATCTTAGCTTTCCGGCAGATTCATACCTTCTATAAAAATGGCTATTTTGCACAAACACGAAAAATGTGCCCGACACAGAATGTGAACCGTGGGCACCAGATTCGTCTCAAACCGAGTTAAGACGGAAAAGTTATGGACGAAACGAAACAGCGGCAGAAAAGACGTTTTCACATAAAATGACGATTTTGAAACGGTTTTCGTGATAGGGTTAAGGTTTCGACATTGAGTTTAAGGACTTAGGGTTTGCGACTAGGGCTGGACAACCCACGCACCACCCACTGCCACCTCCGGCAGTGGTGGTCGGCGGCGGCGGCGGCAGCAGCCACCACCGGCGGTGGTGGTTTTCCCGGCGACTACACAACAATACAAGACACGAAAAGAAAGAGGGGGATTTACCTTTCAGGAATAACGCAGCAACGCACTCGGTTCCGCTCTCAACCCCGTCGCCGGCAGAATCCTTCCCTCTCTCTTTCGTCCTCTCGCTCTCTCGCTGCACCTTTCTCTCTCGCCGGCAAGACAGCAGCGGCGCTGCTGGTGGTTTTTTGGGTGATCGACGGCAGCAACAAAGGAAGGGGAAGGGATTAGGGTTTCTGGTGTGATGTTGTGCTTTGCAATAAAGAAACGAGAAGAATCGTTGATGTGTGTAGGTTTTGTGAATTTGAACTGAGAAGTGAAGAGGGGTCGGTCCATGGGCCGATCCCATGCAACCTCCCATGCGAAAATACAACTTAGTCCCTAGGTTCTAAACATTTCATTTCAACCCCCATTTAAATTAGGATTTTATTAATTAGATCCTTATAGAAAATAACTTTTCAGATATGGTCTTCCCCGACGAAACTAGTTAGCACATAATCGTTTAGGGAAAAGTACATTTTAAATAATTAATTAAGTAAAGCCATACCGGAACACGGGCTTTACAAGATCAAGAAGCCTGATTTCAAATCCAAGCTGAGCGTAAAGACAGAGTCGTCGCGCCAAATATCGAACGTTCGGTTCGATAAGAAAAAGAGCAATCCTACGCCGCGATTCCCTTGATATCCTAAGATCTCCTCTTATGGATTCAAAGGGACAATGAAGGAGCTAGTCGACTCTCTTAGAGACATCCAATCGTCTGTCTGATGGCCCAAGAAAGGTGATAAAGACGACGACAAGAAGGACAAGACCAAATGGTGCGACTTCCATAGCGATCATGGTCACACGATGGATAACTGCCTTGCTTTGTAGAAGGAGTTAGCCTGGATCGTCCCTAAAGGTCATCTGCAAGGCTTGATCAATAAAGAATATACGCCCGTCCATAACTTAAGACCCGAATCCCCCGTCCATGAAAAAGTCGTTAACTGTGTGACGGGTGGGTCCGACGTCTGCGGTTTAACCTATTCGGCAGCCAAGCGGCACGCCAATCAATCGTCGAGAGAATACCCCATTCCTCGATCATCTCGACCGAAGCAAGAATTAGAGTTGGAGGCGATGCCAATAACGTTCGACTAATATGACCTTCAGGAAAGTTGGCAAAAGCATCATTATGGTCTGATCATTCAGCTCACTATTGACAACTGTTCGACCGAGAGAGTATTGGTCGACGGGGGCAGTTCGGCCAATATCGTTTTCCTAAGCACTATCAAAGCTATGGGAATCGACAAATCAGAGATCACCCATCGGTCGATGATAACTCTATTTTTAGAGTTATTATTTCCTTTTATTTTCATTTTATTTTGTCAAATTTTAGCCATTTCACTTCTTAAAACCCCCTTTCTTGGTAACATTCACGAAAATGAGCAAAAAGAGTGAACCATAGTCTTTAATAAATTATTTGGTGGAGTTTGTTGTTTTTTCATGAAAATCTCGCAGTGACTTGTGCATCCCACTCCACTCCCCACTATCGAGCAGAAGAAGAAGACAAAAGAAAAGAAACTCTTAGTTGGGATGTAAATGCTCTAGAGAATGGAAGGTTCAATGGCAGAAATATGGGGTTGAGAAGTACAAGCATCTTTCTTGAAGACGGCATCAAGTACACCCATGGTACTTTAAAGTTGACTTGGTGAAAAGGTGAAGGGTCCATTGGGTAAAAGAGCTACAAGATGATTGATAAAAGAATTGTTCAAAGTGCAGAATCTCATCTTGATACCTCAGTCATTATCCTCTAGTTAAAACCCATTTTTGTGTAAAACCCAACCTTTCCTCTTGGTATAAAAAGGGGTGTTGGGTTCCATTTAATTCATCTTGGAAATCCTTAATTTCTCAACTACCACATTTGGTGTGAGTTTAAGTTCTAGTTTTTAGCTTTCATTTACTGCAGTAGTTCTTTAATTTCTAGCATTTAATTTCTTAGAGTAATTTGTAGTTTCAAGTAATCTGTGGCAGTGACGTACCCTCGTTCTCCACTGCAGTTTTAATACAAGTCACTTTCAGTTTACTTACGTGTAAATCTTCATATTTTGTTTTCTTTACTTCGGAAATGTTAGGCTAAGCATCCTTTGGGATGTAGGAAAGAGAAGTACCTGGATTTTAGATAAAATGCTTGAGTAATCTTTATACTTGAAGTATTTATTGTTTTGGTCATTCACTCTCGATTATTGCCCAATGATGCAAACAAGACGATCACTTGGAAGGATCTAGAGTCTAGTACTTCACTCAGAAATGAGTAGAACGCAGTGACATGAGCTTGGATGATGCTAGGGAGTTCGAAAGAATTTTTATGACACTTGCGAAAGTGAGGTCGGCACAATGAGCTAATCTCAACCCACTGGAGTAGTAGGCAAGCTAGTTGGTGTATTTAAAAACACTTAGAGTATTTGTCTCTACACATTCCATCGAGACCTGAAAAGGTCCACTTTGAGATTACCATTGACAAAACAAGAAGTACTAAGAGTATGGAATTTTTACCTAAAGGTGTGAGTATTTTGTAATCGGGTTTTTCTAGCGAAAATGCCCACCTCAAGTACAAGGAGCACTTTTGGGATCAGGTATTTATTATAAAATCTAGGGAAAATCTAACCTACATTCCTTCTTTTAAATACTAAGTAAAATTGTTAAAGTAACATTTCACCAAACCAAACTGTAACACCCAGAAAATCCTAACTCCCATTTGTGATGATTTCGTCTAGAAGTATTAGAAGAACAAGGTGTTGCTTTGGAAGGTGGGTCACGTAATGCTAATTGGATCTCTCGAGAAATTGGCCAAGATTGGACTCGGTACAAGTCCAGCGAGTATGACACTCGCGAGAGTGACATTGTCACTTTCGCAGTGTCACTTTCGCCAGGAATGTACCGTGAGTTTTGGGAGGGCCAGCGAGTATGACACTCGCGAGAGTGACATGGTCACTTTCGCAGTGTCACTTTCGCAGAGTTTGTATCGTGTGCAATTGGGTAGCGGGCGAGAGTGCCCCGCGAAAGTGACAGTGGCATAATCGCCTGTCACTCTCTCCGTCGGGCTCCAGGGTGTTTTAAACCCACGAACTTCAGCTTTCTTTCATTTCTATTCCATCCCTCTCACTCTAAACTCTCCTAAACAAAACCCTAACCCTCTAAATCTTTTTTGGAGCTCTTGAAGCCATGAATCTTGTAAACCAAAGCTTCTCTCTCTGTTCTTATCAAGGGATTATGGATGGAGGTTAGAACCATTCTTCTCACTTTAACATTGGATCTCCTCCACATATGTTAGAGTTGGGACGTAAAGTTATTTTCCAGTATGTCTATGTAAAGTCATTTTGAAAATTTGTTTAAAGTGAGTAGATAAACAATGTTATTTATATGATATTACCTTAGAAGGGGATTTTTGGGATCTTGGCGTTGCATTTATGATTTTGCTTATAGCGATTTAGTTTTGGAGGCACGATGTTTAGTGTCGTTTTGTTGACTTGGAGTCATTAAGTTCGTTGAAGTTCATGGGGTTTTGTTTTACGGCGTGTTGTGTCGTGTGGGTACAATCTTACAATGTGCATACTCTATTTGCTTATGTGAAAAGTTTACGAGTTATGTTGGGCATTTGGTCCCACTCGAGTTTTGGTGAGAAAAGTTAATTTTATGCCACAAGGCGACTAAGAAAAGATGAGTTTTGGAACTCTAGTGTCGCGTAACTTTTATTTCAAGAGTTTGTGTTACTAAGTATTTTATTGCACATAATTCAATGTATGGATTGATTTATACGTGGCTTAAGTGATGCATGAAAGAACATTTTTTGTGACGTTTCACAATAATTTTCTTGGTGCGCCTTTGGTCAGTTAAATGTTTTATTAGCATTTTATGTAAGATGTGTTATATCTACTTAGGGGTATGCATAGCTTGGTGACCTTGGTTTCTCGACACTTTGTCAAACGAAACAAGAGTGGAATTATTTTATTAACTCACTGTATAAATGATGACCATTCGGTCAAGGGGTGTTTTGGTGTTGAGGAAATCATGCATAGTTCGCAATAGTTTACATTTTGAAAACACGAATGTATGAGTCATTGACATTGGTCAATTTTGAATTTGCCGAATATTTTTGGAAAATTGAAAACCTGTTGGTTTGGAGGAAATGTGTATTTTGAGTATTTCAAGTACATTTTAAGCAATGACGTTTCGACTTTTTATGTTCCAAGTACGAAATTTTGAGGATAGTGCTTCGTGATAAAGATTTTAGAAAACTCGTTTGTATAAAATTATGATGTGTGGGATTCTTATGTTTTGAACATTGATGCGCACCGTTGGTGCAATTTGGAATTTAAGAATAGGTTCGAACCCTTTTTGGTGTCAATAAAATTATTAACACTTATTCCCTCGTATATTATGGAAAAACGCATTGTTGTGTGCAAGTTGCCAAAAACGTCTTATTCAAATGTTATTTTCGGATCGGATGAGAAATCTTGGGGAAATCGATTTAAAGGATCTCATCCCTTGAAATTTTGGTGTGAGTTAATTGGTGCATGTGTGTCATTACAAGAAATTTCTAAGAAGTGTTACAAGCTTGCATGTCTACCCCAATTTGAAATTTTCTTATGATGTTTTAGTCGATATTTTCAAATGATGGAAACGTATTGGTTTTGTCTTAAATATGAAATTTGCACAAGTTGTTTTGCGTTTTGATTGGGGTGTAATCATGAATCGTTTCCTTGTTTTGTATAATAAACTGACGCGCGCAAATTTTGATTGGTAAATCTTGTTCCATGTCATTTTATGGTTAGAAGGAAAAAATTTGGAGTCAAATGTCGTTGGACTTCTTTTGAAATACGTGCACACCTTTTGTTGCACACTTTTTAAAGTGGAGCAGTTACTTTACATGCAGTTAATGAGTCAATCCATACTAGAACCGTGGCGGTTCATTTTAAAGAAAATTGTTTATTGCGCTTCTGCGTTTTGTTGATAATCTGAACTGCAACGCAATAATTTCCAGCACGATTTTCATATGTGGGACGAGCGTGTACATTTTTACGAAACTACCGAATTGATAATAGTAGTTTTATGCGTACATTTAAATTTGATATGAAATATTTATGGTGAAAGTTTCTATGAAAGGTTTTGTGAATGGCATATTTGTTAAATAACGCACTTGAAAACCTTGAACTCGTTAGGACCTTGGAAAGGGTAAATAACCCAGTTAAGGGTAAGTGTGTGTGTAGCACTTTGGCGGTGGAAGGTTGGTTATTCCACGCGTGGTAGTACTGTAGGCCGAATGTCATCGGTTGAGTGGATGATGCACTTTGAAATTAAGAGAATCCATTCGCAGTAGTTTATATTGAGGTTGGTGGTAACCTTTCTTGTTGGGGATCTGATTTTGGGGTCTTGGTCAACTTTCGTATGTGAGACCCTTTAGACGCCGTATTGATAATTTTGATCTTGTCGGGAATACTCGATGAATGAAGCTCGTGTGTATAGTCTGTGGTGATTCGACTTGGTGGTACGTTAGGTGTCGACTTTTGGGCTTGAGGCCAAGCACCGTTAGTGTAATCGGGGAAATTGTGGTCCGATTTTAAAGAAATGACGGTAATGGTTGTAATATCCTTAAGATACTCGATTGTGATAAGAGGTTTTAGTGAAATGGCTTTTCTTGTGTGGTACGCAAACCTGTCGATTGTATGATTGATGATTAGACACACCTTTGGGATTGTGTAATTGACGAATCAATGAAGACCGTTGGTGTTGAATCGATGGAATCTGCTGAGAGCGAATGTCAATTCAGTAGCGAGATTTTGGGGGATTCTGAAGTTTTGGTTGATGTTGGTAGTAATTAAACGTTGAGTTGGTCTAGAGAGAAAATCCGAGGACATGTGAATGTGGCATGATTGGGGAGTTCGAATCCGTCGTTGGAATTGTATGGATCACTTGAGGTTGGGAGACAACTTAACTCTGGTGGTCGGAAGCCATTCTAGTAAATTAGGCCTTCAAGTGGAATGTGTTGGGCGTGGTGGCCATTGGTTGCTTGAGAACTGGATTTCGAGGACGAAATCTCTTTAAGGTTGGGAGGATTGTAACACCCCGAAAATCCTAACTCCCATTTGTGAATGATTCCGTCTAGAAGTATTAGAAGGACAAGGTGTTGCTTTGGAAGGTGGGTCACGTAATGCTAATTGGATCTCTCGAGAAATTGGCCAAGTTTGGACTCGGTACAAGTCCAGCGAGTATGACACTCGCGAGAGTGACATTGTCACTTTCGCAGTGTCACTTTCGCCAGAATGTACCGAGAGTTTTGGGAGGGCCAGCGAGTATGACACTCGCGAGAGTGACATGGTCACTTTCGCAGTGTCACTTTCGTCGAGTTTGTACCGTGGGCAACTGGGTAGCGGGCGAGAGTGCCCCGCGAAAGTGACAGTGGCATAATCGCCTGTCACTTTCGCCGTCGGGCCCCAGGGTGTTTTAAACCCACGAACTTCCGCTTTCTTTCATTTCTATTCCATCCCTCTCACTCTAAACTCTCCCAAACAAAACCCTAACCCTCTAAATCATTTTTGGAGCTCTTGAAGCCATGAATCTTGTAAACCAAAGCTTCTCTCTCGGTTCTTATCAAGGGATTATGGATGGAGGTTAGAACCCTTCTTCTCACTTTCGTTTTGGTAAGATTTCTACACTTTCTAGGGTTTACCCAACCCTCACCTAAACCTTTTCCTTTCTTTAGATAAAATGAAAAATGAAGCTCACTTTGGTAACACTAGAAGTGTTTGGTTGGCGGATTCACATGATAGTTGAGGTAATATTCTTTCTTTTCATTTTGGAAGTTAGGGTTTCGATGTATTGGTTATTTTGGGTATAATATGTTGGGAGAAATGATTCTATGTGTTTAGGGAATGATTCTACAAGGTTGGATTGTGTTATTGATGGTTGGAAATTCATAAACCTAGGTTTTGGAAGTTTTGGCTTAAGGATGCAAACTTCATCAAAGGAGCATACGTTTGGAGGAACTCTAGATTTAGCTAAATCTAGCAAGGTGAGTTCAAGTTACTTTGCAAAAACTTTGTACATGCCAAAATGAGTATTTTCCAAACATTTGTGTGTTTTACTTGAAAATATACGTGGTTGAGTTATTTGGATAATTTAACTCTTTTGAAATGTTTATCTTCATAAATGTGTAAAACACCCATATTTTGGGGCTTTTGAATATTTGGATGGTTAGAAATCATGTTTCGTCTTTAAAAGGTTAATTGCTCAAAATGAGGTTTATTTGACGGTTTAATCATGTTAGTATAAATTGATTTTATAAACCATGTGGGAAATACCCGATTTAGTGTCAAGAGTTATTTTGAGAATTGTAAAGGTGTGAGTCCTTTTGGGAAAACCCTTTTTGCTTAACCGTGTCAGGTTTTGGGTTAATAACGGTTTTGTGGTACTTGTTTACCTAACTGAGGTTTAGATGCACTTTATTGCACATTATTGATATTTGCATGTTTGGGTGTTTTGTCATTCTGGGTTGAGCATGTTTTGGTAGACTGTGTTGCATTGGATCCATATGCAAGTTAGTAAGTCTTTATTTGATAGTCTATCTCTTTGTGCACGAGGAGAGGACTATGGGGACGCATGGTTATATGCGTAGGCCGTGGGGCCACTAGCGAGTAGGCAATGAGGGACATTGAAGTCCTTGAGGTGTAACGCGTCTAGACTGGATATGCACTAAGGTGCCCTCTAAGTCCTTGAGGTGTAACTCTACGGGGTATGCAATGAAGGCAATTTATTTTGGTCTGATGATGTCTTTATGGCATGGAAGTAATGACCGGGGCTTGAGGTTGTGATGTCTTTATGGCATGGGAACTAAGGTCGGGACTTGAGGTGTAATCCAGTAACATCGCGAGTGACTTAACTTTGTGTGCCCAACACTTTCGATGGAATCGGGTCTCCCCCGTCACCGAAAGGTGTTGTATTTGGGTAGTTACTTTTATCCATATTTTCGGTGACGTACTTTATTTATATGAAATGTCTTCATAGTTCATTGACAAAATTTTATGCCTCATTTTATTCGGATGTTTTAAATGTTGGAATTTTGTCCATGTTTATAATTCTTGGGATATTTACGTCTAAACATGTTTTGAGTGAGTTGGAGTTGGAATTCATTTTAGAAAACGCTTTATACATCTTGGGAACTTTTCTCCTAGATTTTGTGTGTGTTGGAAAATGAGTCATTTATGCCCGTTTGGTAAACCCTTTGGAAGTAATAGTCTTTGTCACAATTTTCAACGAAAGATTTATCTAAATCATTACAAAAATCACAACCTTTCGATTTATGATTTTTATGTAGTCATGATAAAATGCTTGAACTCACTAGGCGTAAGCCTAACCCTTTTTATTTGTCGGCATGTGAAACAGGCTTAGGTTGGGGTAGCTCCAACTACATTATGAAGTAGCGAGTGCTAGTAGTGTGCACGAGAGGTGAAGTGTTTAGTGAAGTCTTCCGCATTTACTTGGGACTTGCAACTTGGGTTGTGTTAAGTATCACCCGTTTAAGTAATATTTGGTGAGAATTACAATGTTTTAAATTCCGAGGTATTTTAAGGAATGGATTGTAGAAGTAATTATATTTAGCTTGGGTATTTTATTTAATTTTAAATTAGTTGCTCATTCCAAATTTGAGGGTGTTACACAAACCAAAATATTGCTTCTTCTGTAATCAAAACTTGTAAAAGGAAGCTCATGAGAACCGTATTGTCTTGATTGCCCAGTCCCTGTGGATTCGATTCTGGTATTTTACCAACTATTACTTGATGTGACGATTATAGTGGACAGTGTACACTTGCACTTCCCACTGTGGACAGTTTGCAACCCACTGCGATTAAAATACATATTTCGCACGTAACAGTCGACGACTCTGATAGGATTCAATGGCGATTCTACTACCACTCTAGGAGAGATCATCCTCCCGGTGTATGCGAAAGGGGTCACCAAGCAAACAAGATTTAACGTTATTAACTGTTCATCAGCATACAACGTTATACTTGGCCGACCCTAGATCCACAACATGAAAGCGGTCCCCTCGACCTATCACCAGACGATCAAATTCACGACGCCGTGGGGTGTGCAAGAAATCAAAAGCAAGCAAAAGACCGCCCGTGATTGATACAAAGCAACATTGAAACCTCAAAGGTGAAACCAACATTGTGGCGACTGAACACGATCTGATCTAATCTATCCTTACGCCAGAAAAGGTAAATCCAGGGTATCGTCTTACAGTCACCACAAGGGGGCAGATTACTGTACCCCATACGACTTTACAGTTTTTCAGCGACCAATCGTGGGCATAGATATAGCTCACGACTAGGGGCAATCAGCCCCCACAACGAAACGATAAACGTCACCAGGTACGTAACGCCTATCAATGACACTCAGGTACAAGAAATTTTCCTGTTAGTCTTTTCAAATTATCCCTATGAACGGACAGAAGTAGACACCTACTCCCAGATTCAGGATTAAAGGGTCGTCTCTTCCGTCTAGACCAACATTCTGTGCAAGCTCGGAATTTCTTCTGAGATCACGCACGACAACGATCCACAAATGATCGTACGTCCGAAGGTCGTAGCATCGAATCTCCGACCGCAACCCTACGTAGCCGGATTATAGTACATTTTATTTCCTTTTTTCTTTGATTTATTTCGACAAACGATTACTGACTTAAGCATCGGAGGGTCGTTGGTCAAACCAACGACCACCTCTGAATCTTATATCGCTGGTTCGCAGGATCGCACGAACATCAGTCTCATGATCTACATCGTGAGAAGACAAAGTCATGACCCATAACTCATGACTCGAAAACCGAATCTTACGATTCACCACATACATCTTACGATCACAACAGGTGCATTCAAGATACGATGTCTTATGGCTTAAACTCTATGATTTGGAACGTATGTTCGGTTCAATCGCCCAATTACTTCCAAAGTCATTACTTCAAAATAGAGTCTCTACGACTTAAAACATAAGTCCTGTGGCGATTAAGACAAAGATTTTACAGCTTATCTTATGAGAAAGCAAAGTCTCCACGACTTAAATAAAAGTCTTACGATCTTCATCGTGAGGAACAAAGTCTCTAAGACTTGTACATCACAAAAGGAATCTTTTAATACATGTCTTATGACCACCACAGGTGCTCTCGAAACTAAGTGTTGGACACACAAAGTCTTGCGACTTGAATCCCATGCTTAGAATATTCCTTCGGCCTCAAACGCCCGATTACTTCGTAATTATAAGTATCCAAATCGTACAGTTTACATACGCTTCATCCATTCAGTTTTGTTATCTTCCGTATTATTTTGTTCGCTTGCAACAAAGTAAAATATACGACAAAAGTATAACAAAAATACCACTTGTATTTATTCAACCAAAGCTATACACATAAAGGGCACGACCGATCACAGTCGCCCCATATCAAAAAGCAAAGAATTTAAGGCAAAGGAGAGTCCTCAGCGACCTCCTCATCGCCAGGTACATCGACCAATACATCTGTTGGGTCCTCTTCTTCGAGTTGGTCCTCTTGGTTGAGTTCATCCTCGTCTCTGACCTGCTCTAAGAAGGTTTTGACCTCCTCTTCGGCTCCGGCCATAGGGTTTAACCCCCGAAAATGGCGACGCATGATCGCCGCTCGAACCCTCAGACGGCTCAGAGCCTCAAACGACTGGAGATGCTCCTCTAAGGACGTGATCTTCCCCTCATTTGCCTCGACAAGCAAACTAAGGTCCCCGACCTATTTTTCGCTCTTTGCAAGGGAAGCCTTAGCTGCTCCTAATCCCGCCTCCGCCGTAGAGGACTTCTCCAAGGCTTCCCGCAGATGACGCTGAAGGTCTTCCTTTTCCTTCGATGATTCTACATACAAGTCCTGTACTTTACAGAATTTGTCGTAGAAGACCTCCGCCTTCTCCATCGCCGTCTTCTCCTGCTCCCGTACCACACGAGTTTCCTCTTGTGCCTTGTGCATCATCTCTAAGGGAGTCGGTGTAACCTTACAGATTTTATCCATGTGGGCATACAAGCAGAGAGACGTTAGGAACACCTGTAGCACACAAACCGACACGAACGTCAGAAAACAAACAATAAAATAAAGCGCTAAAGAAAAATAGATCGTACATAACCTAATGGCCAGCCACACGACGTACGATCCCATGTTGTCAATAGTAACCCCTTCCAGCCGCTTCTATAAGTAAGGAAGGATGAACTTCTCCAGGTCAGGGAAGAGTTTGTCACGGTCCATCTCCTCCCCAGCCATAAAATCCGACGGCAAGGTGAAATTCACTGACATAACGCCAGAGGATTCTTCGGCCTCTTTTTCCTTCCCTTTGTCGGCTGACGAAGGGGAAGGAGCGACCTCTCTTTATAGAGGATTGGCCACGCTCACTGGTATCGTGTCGACCGAGACAGGTGGCGTCTTTGCCTTCGTGGCGGTGGAGACCCCAGACGAGTCGCCGCCCTTCGACGACGGGCCCTTCCGGACAATCGTCCATTGTTTCTTTATCCCCGACGGCAGGGATAACCTTTCGCTTCAATTTTTTGGCCTGACTGGCCAAAAGGAGCTAAGACTCCCTCTTCGATAAATCATGGGTAGGCATATCACCTGACCTACCTGCGAAAAACGCAAAAGTCGAGAGTAAGAGGAAATAATGAAAATCAAGCGACCAAAAAACAAATAGCGATTTATTACCTGTCGCTTCGTCTTCTTCTTCTCTTTTCTCTGACTCCTCCTCGGTGGGGACCTCCGTCCCCCCAAGGATGACGACCTTGTCGTCCCTAGAAATCCGTTGAAAGCACGTCTCCTCTAGATAATAGTATTGAAACTTGTCGATCTTCGCCGCAGATTCGAGAAGATCAGCGTCAGGAAATGTAATGGCTGAAACAAAAATCAAATACATTAGCTAAACGCACGATTCAAATAAAAACATGCGATCTCAAGAAAAAAACTTACAAGCGGTGTTCCATCTAGCTACGACCCACGTCGTATCCTCTTGTAGGAGCTCGAGCGATTGTGTCTTCCCAAAGACATACCTCAACTTCCACCTGCGGTCATTGACTTGGGTATTCAGTACGAGCACCAAAGCACCCCCATGCTTAGAAGGTAAGCTATAACAGTGGTAACCGTCCACCTTCACCGTGTACGCCGCCAGCAAGTCATCCACATTGAACGATGACACCCAATTGTTGGTGATCCTATCAATTACAAAAATGATCCGCCAGAACTGCGGCATCATCTAGGCAGGAGACAAAGAAAACCTAGCCAAGAAATCTCTGGCCAAAGAGGTAAACGGCCATTTAAAGCCTGCCTTGAATGGATATTCGTACAAGACGAAATATCCATTCGGACAATCTACCGGTCGGAACTGACCCAACAAATATACTTGGACAGCATCCGAAATACCAGACAACGTCCTAAAGGCCTCTAAACTATCCCGACCTTCTATGGTGCTCGGTGGTTCGATCGACATTTTCTGAAAACTGCGGGAAGAACGAAGAATCTCTTCTAAATTTATAAGACGCTCGAATCGCACGTAACAATGGCAAGAAAATCTCTCTGAAATTTTCCTAAAAACACAAGTGAGCGTAAAGAGGAAACAATTCCATGAATCACGCTATTTATGGCAAAGATTATGTCAGGTCGATCCGTTAGATGTTCGACACCTGTCATCGCCTTTTCGCATGCATCATGCTGATGGACGACACTTGTTTACTAAACGTATTTTCTCCTCTGACACGCCGTCGTGACGTCATGACCCCATCATCTCCACCAATCCGAATCGAACCAAGACGGATGGAATTCGACCAGACCATCTCCCCGTGCGACACGTGGCAAAACGCATCGTCAGATCTAAAATTCGAACTTCACGCCTAAAATTCAAACTTTGGGGGCAAACTGTTTGGGTAAAAAATCACACCTCACGACCGACGCTAGGAAACTCAGATGGCATTTCCACAAGACTACTCTTGTGTTAAGATAAGGTCTTACAAGACGTTTTTACAGACGTATGCTCGGTCGTACATTTTTATGCTACTCGTACGTTATGTACGACCGACATGTGGGACTAAAGACGGTCGTACGATTATACTAACCATTAACAGTCAAACATAAGTTTCTTTTGTTCATTAATGCAGGTCTACAAGCATTAATGCTGCAAACGGTCAGTAACGATCAGGTCATTAATGGCTTTCAAAGCCCGACAACGGTTACAAAGTGCGCCATAATGACACCTTTAATGACCAACAAAAGCTATTTAAAGGCATGTGCTCTAACCGAAATCAGAATCTGTTATGAAAACTACACCAAGCTATTTCACTCTACTCCATCTACTTTCTAAGCAATTATTCATCAGAAACGCAGTAATTCGCAAGGCATTCGAACGTATATCGCTGAAGCATCTTCGCACGACAGTAGTTTGAACTGCACGACGACAACTTATTTCACACGAGTCATGTACGACATACGTCATTTACACACGACTAAGTTTATATTTACATTCGTTTGTAATCTGTTGTACACAAAACACCTGTTACAAAAGAACTTTTGCCCCTATTTAGCGAATATAGTGCACCGTTGACTCTCACAAGTCGACTGTGGTTTTTTTCCTCGTTTTGGGGTTTTCCGCTCCACCAAATCTCTTGTCTTGTTTACTTTTTCTCGCGATTGTGTTGCTTGGCCTTGAGATACGTTTATTTAGTTGTTAAAAGTCCACATCAACCTTAAGTTGTGCTTTTATGCGATTTTTGGCATTAACAGTCCTCCTTAGTTCTTTGATGATGTATCCCTTAAATACTTAGTAACTTATGTTGTATAATGTTCAACACTTGTATTCCTCAATGCTAATTGATTGTTCTCTTAGTAAGGAATTCATAACATAGGAAGATTATCACTAACTATTCCCTCCCTAAAGACTTTATCTTATTCAATGATATTTGATCGAGACTCGATCCTCCTCAAGAACTTTAAGCAAAGTCGAAGACATAACTGAAGATAAAAATAAGAAGTGTTGAAGTAGTTCTCAACAATCAGCCTATCTTTTTACTGACTTATGATGAAAAGAGAAGCAAATCAAGGCACTTAAAAAGGCTTCAACGCTCCCCATCTAACTGAATCAAAATATTGGTGATCAAGCTTCTCAGTCCCTGATGTGATTAAATTTATAACTGCGAGGGTACAAAAAGTGTAGCATACTGGTCAATCACACGGAGGCGATGGATGATAACAGGGTTTTTACACCCCGCGAATCTTACCGCAAGTGTACGGTGTCGAATCAAGTAATAACGTACGGAAGTACGAGTATCGAACCAAGGGAACTAGGAATTAAATATCACAATTACTATAATTACTATTAACTGGACTGTCGAAATTGGAGGATTGGTTTAAGAACTAACTAATTGCAGAAAATAAGATCAAACAAACACAAGACAACTAGTAAGCAGCTTTGGAATTCAGATGGAGAAAACAGTTGAGGGTTGGACATCCTTAGGTTTTCACATATGAACATCAGACTAAAAACAAATACCAGTTAATTCCGTTAATGAATACTCAACCTTGATCTAACCATTGCGCTCTCTCAAGTAACAACAGTTATATTTGTAACACATGGTGCTTTCTCAAGCTACCACGAAGTTTATCTCGAACAACACAAGATTAATCTCTCGATCTCACCCTATGTAGTTCAAAACACATTAAGCGCAGGTTATTATGAGACTAAGGTTTACTCGGTATATCTCTATCCTTTCTTACCTTAGACATGTAATTCCTAATTCTAGGTCTCAATTAATTCTCCCGAACATAATCGAAAACAATAAAACAATTGTAAGTTAGCTACGCTCACAAAAGCATTAAAAACAAAATCACATGCATTCATTAATCAGAAAACAGATAAAAGTCATTCGTCATCCATCTATATGTTCAATCCTAATTCAATCCAACCCCCAACATCTTAAAGTTAGTTCATGATGTTGGGGGATTCAAACACAAAGGAAAGAGAAACGAAAATGTAAGCAAACATGGTAAACGTGATCGTGGTGACTGTGTAAGATGAATTGATGAACTCCCTTTTCCCGTGATTGAATCTACTTCGCGTCTTGAACGTTCCTTCGATTGATCCTCGATCTTTGCTCCAAACGGTGTCACTTGGCTCTGGAAATTGCCCCCGAACTGCTCCCAATCGTCTGCCGTAAGTTGGATAATACCGAATGACCTAAAACCCGGAAAATATAGCTGATTTTCGTGAAACAGGCACTTACGCGACATGCCACGCGACTTGCAAGTCGCGTGGTAAGTCGCGCGTGTTGCATTTCCTGTGCGGGTCAGTTTCTGGTTCGGTCGCGGGTATTGGGCTTGGCTTTTGGGCTCCCGTTAGGCTTCGTTTTGGGTTCTTTTTAGTTTCTATTTCCTAGGAATGCCGCCTTTTATATAACCTGCGTAAATCACTCAATAAACCGTAAAATACCCGCCTTTTTACTTGAACACAAGCCAATCTCATTGGTTTGAGAATTGAAAATAACGCCAAAAATGGCGTTATCAACAACCCCAAACCGAGCGTTGCTTGTCCCCAAGCAAATTAGCGATAAAAACAGAATTAAAGCATATATCTGTGAAAGAATAATAACTGCACAATTCCAATCGGTACCAAGTGATGCATCGGTGATTTCCCATACCCGTGAATATCTTTCTCACTCTCGCCTCATTCTTTATTTTGTCCGATCTATGACCTTCTATTGGGAGTTGAACTCGTGACAGTTCTGATTACATTAGGATTAGACTAAGTCCAGACATGCTAGGGAAAACATTTCGCCTCGACCCTACCTCATGGGATACTCTCTTTGCACTCGAACCTAGGTTATCGCACATGTTGTCATGTTTAAGGAGGTTATGTACAAGAATACTCAATTATTACATGACAACTCTAAGGAAAGACGCACAATTGTCCAAAAATGGATCTCAGAAAGGAATCAAGCAGCAAGACGGGGAATATCGGTAACGGTAGTCGTAAACCGTAATCACATTTTCCAAAAGATCATCCAGGTCTTTACAAGGGTTGTAATGGGGCTAAGGTTAAGGCTATGAAACGACGGGTAAAACGGTTCAAACATCCTTGGTGTGTCAATCATGGGCAATTCCGAACTTTATAACTTTTTGCTCTATTATTTGGCCCTCTTCGTCGTTATTGGAGTCTCTTTGACTCTCTTATTATGCAGCTCTACTAGAGACTATCTAACTAACGGTATTTAATTTTTTTTTTCAAATTGGGACTTCATTGGTCCTCTTTATTGATTGGGGCAACATTGGCCCTCTTCTCTCTTTCTTGACTGGCCTGATTTCTTTCTTTTCCGCTCTATCTCTCTAAGTTCATTACTGTTTTCGATTGACACACTTTCGGATAAGGGTTGGCTAAGGCTTGTGGCTAAGGGTGAATGATGGGATTAAAAAGAAATAGGGTGAGTGTTTGGCTGCAAAGGGGGTTATGGATACACAAAAGGGTGAAAGGGAACGGTAGCTAAAAATGGTTTAAAAAAACACAAAATGCCTGGAATCATATCTTAAGGTCCACACGATATAGTCTATTGTACCCTTACCTAATATTCCGATGTTCGTCTTTGCTACTCAATGCAATAATGTAGCGAGATCATTCTACATTCACGACAAGGAATTCGAAAAAGTGTATACGAATTTAGTGTATGAATCCCTCGAAATGAAAAACGTCTTTTAGGCTCAAATTCTCACTATCGGGTGTTCTCCACTAATGTCCCTAGTCATGTCCTTTCCCGGTCCTTCCCTAACGGTCACGTCACTATCATAAGATTCTTCCCACAATGGTCGGTCTCAATCATTCAAAACAAAAAAATTTAACTACTTTGATCTAGATACTCAGAAATGTGGGAAATCTACGTGCATAACTTGGGCCCGATTGGGCAACCCCAAACCTTACCCACACATTATCCCCAATGTGCAAGCAAAGTCGTAGGTGATGCGACGCAGTCATTGTGCAGTTATTAAGAAGAGCAGGCAAGGCATTACATTGCAAGCAAAATAAAACCCAAAAATTCTAAAATGGGCACCCCAAACCTAGGTTAGCCAAATAAAAGCCAACCCCAAACCTCGGTAAAACCGAGGTTTGCTCAGGGTCTAATGTGAGTGTGTAGATGGTTCAAAAATGAGGCACCCCAAACCTAAGTGAAACTTAGGTTTGTTGCATCTCGTGCAATTAAAATAGAACAACACATCAAACACCACTCTTTTAGCAGAGAAATGATTAGAACATACCTGTTTTGCCCGGCCGGAGGATTCTTGACAGTTGAGCATCAATCGGAGGCGCTAGGGAGAACACGCAAAACAAGGGAAAGACACAAAACAAAAACAGAAAACACACAACGCAAGAAAGGAAACAAAACCTGCAAGAAAAATTGAAAAACGAGACAGATGGGACTCCCGCGGTTTAGCCCGCGACTTGCAAGTCGCGTGGATAACCGCGTAACTCTCTGTTTCAGAAAACCAACAGAGGGCCCCGCGACTTGCTGTGCGGTATGCAAACCGCGTGACAACTCGCGTATGTCCCTGTTTCAGCTATTTTTGGTTTTTTCAATTTTTCGATTTTTATGGTTTTTTTTTTCAAAATTAAAACACACACAAGATAAAACTAGAAATAAAGAACGGAAACTAACCTTGGTGGGTTGCCTCCCACCCAGCGCCTTATTTTAAGTCGTGGCACGACTGTGCGGTTCTCAACTTGGCTCAGTATCCGCGGGGTCAAATCGCCCACACTTGCGATTCTTCGCGGCTTCTTTCATCTTCGGTCCTCCATGACCACCTCCAGCTTCTCCTTCACTTCGACCTCTCGCCTTCTCAAACATCTTGAAGATTACTCTCTCGCCGCCTACCTGGAAAGTTATCTCACCTTCTTCCATATCGATCAATGCTCGACTCGTAGCCAGGAAGGATCTCCCCAGAATTAACGGGACCTTCTCGTCTTCGTCTATATCTATGACTATGAAGTCGACGGGAAAATAGAACTTACCTACTTTGATGAGCACGTCCTCGACTACTCCATACGGGTATCAGATTGATCTATCCGCGATCTTCAGAGTCATGTATGTCGGGCTTACCTAACCCAGGCCAAGTTTCCTGAAAATAGAAAGAGGCATCAGATTAATACTAGCCCCTAAATCACATAAAACCTTATTAAAATTAAAACTGCCAATTTGAATAGGGATCGAGAAACTCCCTGGATCTTTGAGCTTTTGGGGCAGTTTATTTTGGAAAATTGCGCTGCACTCTTCAGTGAGTGCAACGGTGGCCTGGTGATCAAGTGCCCTCTTTTTGGAGAGAATCTCTTTCATGAATTTCATGTAAGAGGGAATTTGGGTGAGAGCATCTGCAAAAGGAATATTAATCGTTAGCTTTCTAAAGACCTCAATAAATTTGGAGAAATTAACCTGATCCTTATTTGCTTGCAGCCTGCTCGGGTAAGGCACTTTCGGTACTGCCGGCTTGACCGGTGGTGTTACTTCTTTCTTCCTCTCTTCACTCTTCTCGCTTCCTTCAGCTTCACTCTCTTTATCAACTTCTAACTCACCCACATCTACCATATCGGACTCTTCATCGGCTCTCTTTGGGGAGGACTCGCTTACCGGGTTTCCAATCAACTCTTTCCCACTTCTCAAATGAATGGCATTGCAATGTTCTTGATTTCTCTTTTCAGCCATACTCGGGAAAGTACCAGCAGGACGGGTTTGTAGGGCTTCAGAAATCTGCCCCACTTGCCTCTCGAGAATCTTTATTGCCGCGGTATTTTGATCAGTTGCGGCTTTCACCGTATTCACCGTGCTCGCTAGCTCTCCGACAGTGCTGTCCATTTTTTACATGAACTTCATCATCATGTCTTCGAGGCCCGGCTTCTTCTCCCCGGATGGTCCTTCGTTTCTTTGCTGAAAACCTGGAGGACGATAAGCACTATTAGAATTAGAGAAATTAGAAGAGTTAGGGAAATTACCTGACTGTGGTTGACCCGGCTGATTCCATGAAAGATTGGGGTGCCTTTTCCACCCCTCGTTGTACGTATTTGAGAAAGGATCGTTTCTCGGTGGGTTCCGGTTTGCCACAAAATGAACCTGATCAGGTTCTTGAAGATTTCCCCCATTCAGCCGATTCATGATAAAGGCTAGCTGAGCCTTCAGTTCCTTCATCTCTTCCGACTCTTGAATACTTTCCACTCTTCTAACGGCTGATCTCGGTGTAGAAAAACTATGCTCGGCCAAGTTTTCAATCAGCTCGCATGCTTCCTCATATGATCTATCCATCAATGCTCCACCCGCGGCAGCAATGATATCGTTTTTAAATTGTGGGTGGAGCCCACTAAAGAAGGTCTGGATGATGACCCAGCCTTGTAGCCCATGGTGCGGACATTTCTTGATCATGTCCTTGTAACGTTCCCACGCCTCATATAGCGTTTCTTGCTCCCATTGAGAGAAATGGGTGATCTCTGCCATTAGTTGGGCGGTCCGACTCGGTGGGAAGAACTTCTGAAGGAAGGCGGCTTTCAACTGTGCCCAAGTAGTGATCGAATCAGGTGAGATGCTTTCAGTCCATGTTTCAGCTCGACCTTTAAGTGAAAATCCGAATAGTCGCAGCTTGATGGCGTCTTCACTCATGCCATTGATCTTGAACGTGTTGCAGATCCGTTCAAAGGCCCGAAGGTGTGCATGAGGATCTTATGTAGGTGTCCCTCCATACTGGTTTTGTTGCACCATCACAATGGTGCTCGGTTTAAGTTCGAAGTAGTTCGCCCCGGTAGTGGGCGCTTGGAGGCCTATCCGTGCGGCCGCCACATTAGGATCGGCGAATGACCGCATCGGAACTCTCTCAGGAGGTGGTGGTGGTGGATTGTTGCGGCAAGGTGGAGGATCGTTTCACGGCGGTGGTCTCTCGTCGTCAGACATCTCGAATTTCAGATTCCTTTTCGCTTTTGCTTCTTTTCGTAGACGACGAGCGGTTATTTCGATCTCCGGATCAAATTCTTCAATTTCTTTCCCTCGGGTCGTCCTTGGCATAAACCAAGTGGTACCTGAAAAGAAGGAAAAATAAAGTCAGTAAACCAAAAACGAAAAGTGATGGAAAATAACAAGAAAAGAAAATGCCCAATCTAATAGCTCCTATAGATGGTAGTGCTATTAATTACAACTAGTTCCCCGGCAACGGCGCCAAAAACTTGATAACGGGGTTTTTACACCCCGCGAATCTTACTGCAAGTGTACGGTGTCGAATCAAGTAATAACGTACGGAAGTACGAGTATCGAACCAAGGGAACTAGGAATTAAATATCACAATTACTATAATTACTATTAACTGGACTGTCGAAATTGGAGGATTGGTTTAAGAACTAATTAATTGCAGAAAATAAGATCAAACAAACACAAGACAACTAGTAAGCAACTTTGGAATTCAGATGGAGAAAACAGTTGAGGGTTGGACATCCTTAGGTTTTCACATATGAACATCAGACTAAAAACAAATACCAGTTAATTCCGTTAATGAATACTCAACCTTGATCTAACCATTGCTCTCTCTCAAGTAACAACAGTTATATTTGTAACACATGGTGCTTTCTCAAGCTACCATGAAGTTTATCTCGAACAACACAAGATTAATCTCTCGATCTCACCCTATGTAGTTCAAAACACATTAAGCGCAGGTTATTATGAGACTAAGGTTTACTCGGTATATCTCTATCCTTTCTTACCTTAGACATGTAATTCCTAATTCTAGGTCTCAATTAATTCTCCCGAACATAATCGAAAACAATAAAACAATTGTAAGTTATCTACGCTCACAAAAGCATTAAGAACAAAATCACATGCATTCATTAATCAGAAAACTGATAAAAGTCATTCGTCATCCATCTATATGTTCAATCCTAATTCAATCCAACCCCCAACATCTTAAAGTTAGTTCATGATGTTGGGGGATTCAAACACAAAGGAAAGAGAAACGAAAATGTAAGCAAACATGGTAAACGTGATCGTGGTGACTGTGTAAGATGAATTGATGAACTCCCTTTTCCCGTGATTGAATCTGCTTCGCGTCTTGAACGTTCCTTCGATTGATCCTCGATCTTTGCTCCAAACGGTGTCACTTGGCTCTGGAAATCGCCCCCGAACTGCTCCCAATCGTCTGCCGTAAGTTGGATAATACCGAATGACCTAAAACCCGGAAAATATAGCTGATTTTCGTGAAACAGGCACTTACGCGACCTGCCACGCGACTTGCAAGTCGCGTGGTAAGTCGCGCGTGTTGCATTTCCTGTACGGGTCGGTTTCTGGTTCGGTCGCGGGTCTTGGGCTTGGCTTTTGGGCTCCCGTTAGGCTTCGTTTTGACTCGTTTTGGGCTCTTTTTAGTTTCTATTTCCGAGGAATGCCGCCTTTTATATAACCTGCGTAAATCACTCAATAAACTGTAAAATACCGGCCTTTTTACTTGAACACAAGCCAATCTCATTGGTTTGAGAACTGAAAATAACGCTAAAAATGGCGTTATCAATGGACTAACACAAACTCGTTCTAGACTATGGCCTAGCTACGGGAAATCAATTGGTGATTTTGATTTTTATTAAAATAAACGAAAAATAACGAGACATAAAAATAATAGCTAACGAAAATCGGGTAATGTCATTCTTGGATCTTAGTTATGATGAGTATTTTTTTTGAGTAAAATACTTTAACCCTCTATCGAGGTGGAAAAGTCTTTCTAAAACAAACTCATACTTACTTTCGTAGGATACAAATATTGGAAAATAAACATTTTGATAAAAACAAATATTTTTTCGGCCTAGGTCCCTAACTATTTTCTTGTTAGAACCGCAGTCATCAACCAATTTGGTCGAAGTCAAAAATCAAACTTTCATCTGTATTTCATACCAAACAAATTAACCAAACACTAGATAAAATCAATTAATCGCAACAACTTTCATTGCTTGAAATCAATCGATTAAAATCCAATTTTCGCTATAAAACAATTAGTAGATTCCAAGACATTAATTCAAGACAACAAACCCCAATCATACGAAAACAATATTAGGAAACATAAAACATAAATTTAAAACATGATAAAATTAATCTAAAAGAACGGTACGTAAAGACCAATACAAGGAATGTCACTCCCCATGAATCGTTTCAAACCTAAGAAAGCAACAAAATGAATTTTAGAACTATGCAACAAATTAAAAAGCGCAAGAAATAAATATAAGGAGAAAAAACATCAACAATAGATAAACTTAAAATTCAACTAAATAAAAATCGTAAATAAAATTAAAGTATGTTGAAAATGAAACGTTACAACAGATGTTGAATGTTGGGTGGAAATCTGTCACATTTCATCTTCATCTTCAATCCGTCAACACAGTGACGGACCCAATTAAGGGCACACGGTGGCACGTGCCACCGTGGTATTTCTCCAACGAAGGGTAAAAAATTTTTGGTTTCGTGATAGGTGCAGCCGTATCGTTTTAGGAGGTGCTCCCGTATTCTTTTGAAAGTGCAAACGTACCTCGTAATCAACCAAAAATACCGGAAAACTGTTGAAATCAACCAAAATTACCGAAAAACTCTCCCTAAATCAACCAAAAATACCGAAAAAGTCTCTCGAAATTGATAAAAAAAACTTAAAAATCCCTAAAATCAAAACAAAAACTTTAAAAATCCCTCAAAATGTCAAAATTTGGCTAGAAACACATTGGTCGATATTGACCGTTGGTATAAAAGATATACATGTCGATAAAAACCGTATGAAAAAAATATGGTGCCACCGTATGAAAATGTTTGTGGGTCCGTCTCTACATCAACATATTACATCTTCTTCACATCTTCATTGAATCAAGAAACAAAGGATATAAAAAAATAAAAACCAAAACTACACATAAAAGTCAAAAGTAAAGAGATGGAATTAAAAAGAATCATGTTCTGCAAAAATAGGATATGCATTTGAAATGGATGTACGAGTTATGATACTAAACCTAAAAACTAAAAGAGCAAAGGAAGAAGGAAAAAAGGAGCGCGGCGCAGCCGTGGATAAGAAAATGAAGAGAGAAAGCAAAACCTAAAACAAGAAATCATAAATATATTACAAATGTTTCAAAACAACCCCCTTAAGATTGATTCTCTCCACAAATGACCTTATACTTCCATTTCTTTGAAAAGGTCCTTGGTGAATTTCTTTTCTTTCAAATTTGGTCCATTTTGTGTCATTATTCTTTATTGGTCCAACACACAAAGATCAATCAAATGCTCCAAAAATCACCATCAACCGTGCCCATGCTTTCAACATAAAATTTCTGTCAAAACCCAAGCAAAACCACAAATATACAAAAGTAATATCCCCAACAATGATTAAACGAAAAATAACTAAAAATATAATAAAATCTACGTGCAAACAATTAAACTAGACGCGAATGTAATTATAAACTAATATGAATGCATGCATAAAATGCGCTTAACAGTCCCTCTGCTTTTCAAAGGAAAATAATCATATGAAACTACGTGAGAAAAAGGTACAAACATGCTTATGCTTTATTGTATCATTTCATTCATGTCAACTATTTTGGTACACTTTTCACTAGAGGCTAATGTCTGCCTATAGAGAGGACAAGCATATCCCCTGATCATCTCTAGTGACATGTGGCTTGTACCATCGTAGTGCATTTTTAATGCACCTAGTAAAATAATAGTGAAGAATTGTATCTCCTAGCACATCCTCATGAGTTGTAATTTTGTGTGTGGTAGTTTGCAAGATAGACTGTGTGAGTTGTGTGTAAGATTCTTAGTGTTATCTCAAGTTGTAAAAGTCTACCTTGTTTTAGATATACTCTTTATGCAACTCTCTCTACTATAGGGAGATATGATGTTGAAAGCACCTTCATCATCTACCCACCCTCCGAGCTTTAGTAGACACACCAACACCTATCTTAGCCTTCAAACGAAGACTAAGAGCAAGAACCAGAAAGGGACTAAAACCTCATATCCTAGGGGAGTCTCTCGACAAACATCTGTTATTGAATTTGTCCAATCTCCTAGAGCATCTAACACCCTAACCACTTCCTTAGTGCTTTCTTCTATGAACATTGTTGTATGTATGGACACTACAACATCTTCCATAACATCTTCCGCCAGCGTCTCAAAACACTAAAGTTGTAAATCAGATGTTGTTCATGGCTCATTCGGTGTCATGCAAACTCACAACCTCTTTAAGTTCTTGTTTGGGTAAAATTTCACCAGTCTTGACCACGACCAAGGTAAGGAAAACATTTATTACACTTTTTCGTAGCAAGGTAAAATCATAGCACTTTATCTTTTGACCAAAGTTAAAATCAAAAGTTGTTTACCTCACGACACTCAACCATGACGTCGTCCAGTTTACGCGACCGTCGTATGAAACCTTGCGACCTCGACCAACTAACGTCAATATTACTGTTACGTTTTTCCATTGTTTAATGCAGGAATCAATGTCATTGATGACCAACGGCTATAACCGACGAAAACCATTAATAGCATTAATGTCGACGTCTATTACACGAAGCATTTAAGGAATCAATTAAAGCACCCGAAGACTATAAATAACAAGCTCAATCATCATTTCAAGGGGCATCTCACAATTATCTCAGACCTCTCGGCACAACTGAACTCTCAAGAACACTTGAAGCAAATAACTCTTTCTCTAAGAATCGCTCTCGACTCACGACTTATACACACGACACATTACTTTTACGCACGACGCACTTGTTTTTTACATTTCATACACTTGTTACTTTACATTTAAAGTATTTCCTTTCATCTTTATTGTAATCCCTGTACGATCGACACCCGAAACATAAGGATATCACCCCTGTTTGGCGACCATAGTGCAGCGACGACTTCCACAGTCGTCCGCGGATTTTTTCCTCGTTGAGGTTTTTCCCACGTCACCAAAATCTATGTCTTATTTACATTTTTTGCCTTTGTCGTATGCTTTGTCGGAAGATTCCTTTTCTTTAGTTGTTAAGCTCCACAATCAACCTTAAGTTATCCTTCTGGACGATTTTTGGCATTAACAGTTTGGCGCCCACCGTGGGGCCCCATCTAGAGAAACTCTTCGACAAACGTGCATTTTACTAACGGTTTCTTGGAGTTTCTTCTCTTTGTTCTGTTTCAGGAAAATGGCAGATAACGGAAACCAACAGCATATCATTGCCAGATGCATGAGAAGCTTGAAGATGCACAAGATGCTCCTGGGGCAGCCGATGACTATCGCCTGGAGGAAATCATCCTGGACTATTGCAAGTCTGACCATAAAGTCTTTGTAGGATCGTCCCTCGATCCCTGCCTAAAAGAAAAGCTAATCTCTTTCTTGCAGGAACATGCCGATTGTTATGCATGGTCGCACGAATACATGGTACAATTTCATTAAACCAGAAGCATTTTCTGGTTAATAGTGATGCCCAAACATTGACTAAATGATTTAGGACAAATCAACGAAAACAAAAATGGAATCTGTATGGCTGCTCAGATCAGATTTTCTGGTTAATGTGTATTAAAATTTTTGGCAAACAGAAAATGGAATCTGTATGGCTGCTCAGATTAGATTTTTTTTTGAACAACAACACCACCACATTTTATTACCAACCAGAACTGGGAGTATAGGAACAAAAACAAATCAACACAGAACCAAAAAAGTACAGCAGAAATAAGGAACAAACAGCCAAACAGAGAACAAAGGCAACCGACAGGACTGTAGTTTGCGAGCAGCAAACTGCCAATAACATCCCCTGCAGCCTCGAACCCACGACCAGCCACTATCAAATGGCAGCTTAATGCATACCACGGCTGCCAAGCAGTAGCTTAATGTGGACAGTGGTGATTAAGCACTGCCAACCAGCAGCTTAATGTATACAGCAGCTGCCAAATGTAGCTTAGAGAAGCTTAATGCATACAGCAGCTGCCAATTTTATTATCATTTGATAAGCTTAATGCATACAGCAGCATACAAATTGTGTAAAAAAAATTAGCATACAAATAAAGAGAAATAGCAGCATACAAATTGTGTAAAAGTTCATCTTATTTTAAAAAAAATCTTCATCTTGTGCAGGTTATACATATACAAATATAGAGCATACAAATACAAAGGAAAAATAAAGAGAAATAGCATACAAATATACACATATCAGCCACAAAATCGATTTTGATACAAGGAAATAGCAGAGCCACAAAATCGATTTTATACCTGTGATGTCTAGACGGAGACGGCGACGATGGTGGCTCTAGATGGAGACGGCGACGGCGACGGTGGTGGGTCTCAAACGGCGACGATGGTGGCTCTAGATGGAGACGGCGACGGTGGTGGGTCTCAAACGACGACGATGGCTCGGCTGGTGGGTCTAGATGGCGATGCTCGGCTGGTGGCTCTCGATGGCGATGCTCGGCTAGATGGGTCTAGATGGCGATGCTCGGCTAGATGGCGATGCTCGACGATGGTGGCTCTCGATGATGATGGTGGCTCTCGATGATGATGGTGGCTACTGTGGGAGGCAGAGGACTAGAGGAGGGAGGCGTGGGTGTGGGAGGCAGATATTAGGTTTCTTACTTAGATGGGGGGAAATAGATGGGGGGAAACAGGAAAATAGGAGGGAAATTTTTAGTCCAAATTTTTTGAGGAATTTAAAGATGATATAATTATAAATATATGTATTTATTTATCTTATATATTTAAGATATATATATATATAGCAGTTTAAATATACTATTGTAAATAATAAGATATATATTAAAATTCAATAAACTATATTTTATCATAAATCCATCGATTTTTTTGTTATTATTATATGTTAACAATAAATCTATTAAAATTCAATAAAACTGATTAAAATCCAATAAATCTATTAAATCTTAGCTATAGAACCTATTAAACCTCAATAGAATCGATTAAAGCTCAATAGAATCCAATAAAACTAATTAAGAACTATTATAATCGAATAAGACCCTTGATGGCTTATTAAGGCCCAACAACACTAATAGTGACTTACTACGCGTTAGTATACACATATGTACTACATATATGCATGTGGTGTGTATTGGGTTCAATAAGGCCAGTAAGACCAATTATAACTTATTAAGAACCACTAAAGCTTATTAAGAATCATTATAACCCAATAAACCCTTTTATGACTTGTTAAGGCCGAGTAACACCAAAAGTGACTTATTCCATGATTGTATGCATATATATGCATGTCATATGTATTGGACCCTATAATATCATTAATGCCACTATAGACTATTAAGAACCATTACATGTTTGTATTCATGTATATTAGCCCACTATAACTTATTAAGAACCACAAAAGCATATTAGGACCATTATAGTCCAAGAAGACCTTTATGACTTAATAAGTCCCAATAACACTAACATGACTTATTACGTGTTTGTATGTATGTATGTATATACCGCATATATGCATGTTGTGTGTATTGGGCTCCATAAGATCACTAAAGCCTACGAAGAACCATTATACTATAACAATGCATTTTATGACTTAATAAGACCCAAAAACACCAATGTGACTTATTACAAGTTTGTATGCATGTATGTATGCATATATGAATATGGTGTGTATTGGTCTATATAAGATCACTAAGGCCTATCGAACTCTATTTAGAACGACTAAAGCCCGTTAAAAACCATTATAGCCCAATAAGACACTTTATGCCTTATTAAGACACAAAAATACCAATGATGGCCAATAAGACACTCCTTGTCTTATTAAGGCCCAAAAATACCAATGGTAGCTGATTACATGTGTTTGTATGCATGTGGTATGTATTGGGCTCTATAAGATCACTAAAGCCCACCATAGTCTATTAAGAACCACTAAATTCTATTAAGAACCATTATAGGCCAACAATACCTTTTATGATTTATCAAGGCCCAATAGCACTAATGGTTACTTATTACGTGTTTGTATCCAGGTCGATACTCATATATGCATGTGGTGTATATTGCATTCGATAAGACCAATAAGACCCACTATAGCCTATTAAGAATCACCAAAAACTTATTAAGAACCCATGTAGGCCAATAAGACACTCCTTGTCTTATTAAGGCCCAAAAATACCAATGGTAGCTGATTACATGTGTTTATATGCATGTGGTATGTATTGGGCTCTATAAGATCACTAAGGCCCACCATAGTCTATTAAGAACCACTAAATCCTATTAAGAACCATTATAGACCAATAATACCTTTTATGACTTATCAAGGCCCAATAACACTACTGGTTACTTATTACGTGTTTGTATCCAGGTCGGTACTCATATATGCTTGTGGTGTATATTACATTCGATAAGACCACTAAGACCTACTATAGCCTATTAAGAATCACCAAAAGCTTATTAAGAACCCATGTAGGCCAATAAGACACTCCTTGTCTTATTAAGGCCCAAAAATACCAATGGTAGCTGATTACATGTGTTTGTATGCATGTGGTATGTATTGGGCTCTATAAGATCACTAAGGCCCACCATAGTCTATTAAGAACCACTAAATTCTATTAAGAACCATTATAGGCCAACAATACCTTTTATGATTTATCAAGGCCCAATAGCACTAATGGTTACTTATTACGTGTTTGTATCTAGGTCGGTACTCATATATGCTTGTGGTGTATATTGCATTCGATAATACCACTAAGACCCACTATAGCCTATTAAGAATCACCAAAAGCTTATTAAGAACCCATGTAGGCCAATAAGACACTCCTTGTCTTATTAAGGCCCAAAAATACCAATGGTAGCTGATTACATGTGTTTATATGCATGTGGTATGTATTGGGCTCTATAAGATCACTAAGGCCCACCATAGTCTATTAAGAACCACTAAATTCTATTAAGAACCATTATAGGCCAACAATACCTTTTATGATTTATCAAGGCCCAATAGCACTAATGGTTACTTATTACGTGTTTGTATCTAGGTCGGTACTCATATATGCTTGTGGTGTATATTGCATTCGATAATACCACTAAGACCCACTATAGCCTATTAAGAATCACCAAAAGCTTATTAAGAACCCATGTAGGCCAATAAGACACTCCTTGTCTTATTAAGGCCCAAAAATACCAATGGTAGCTGATTACATGTGTTTATATGCATGTGGTATGTATTGGGCTCTATAAGATCACTAAGGCCCACCATAGTCTATTAAGAACCACTAAATCCTATTAAGAACCATTATAGGCCAATAATACCTTTTATGACTTATCAAGGCCCAATAACACTAATGGTTACTTATTACGTGTTTGTATCCAGGTCGGTACTCATATATGCTTGTGGTGTATATTACATTCGATAAGACCACTAAGACCTACTATAGCCTATTAAGAATCACCAAAAGCTTATTAAGAACCCATGTAGGCCAATAAGACACTCCTTGTCTTATTAAGGCCCAAAAATACCAATGGTGGCTGATTACATGTGTTTGTATGCATGTGGTATGTATTGGGCTCTATAAGATCACTAAGGCCCACCATAGTCTATTAAGAACCACTAAATCCTATTAAGAACCATTATAGGCCAATAATACCTTTTATGACTTATCAAGGCCCAATAACACTAATGGTTACTTATTACGTGTTTGTATCCAGGTCGGTACTCATATATGCTTGTGGTGTATATTACATTCGATAAGACCACTAAGACCCACTATAGCCTATTAATAGGGTTGTGCATTGGGGTGTTCGATGTGGTCCCGTCGCACAGGGTCTCCGATCGTCAAGGGCCTTTGATTTTTAATTTTTTTATAAGTATATATTTAAATATAAAATATATAGCGCAAAAAAAATCAAATAATTTGCTAATTTGCTCAGTTAGGTAGCGCGCTCAGTTTTTTAGCGCAGATCCCTGGTTCGATTCTTGCATACAACATGGATGCATCAGGGTTTTTTTAAAGGTTTTTTTTGTCCTGTAAAAGCCATGGGGTCTCTTTATTTTGAAAAGAATTTATTTGTAATTTCACAAATAGAGATAATTTAATTATATAATAATATTGTATTTTTAATATAACTTAATTTTCAATTATTTATTACTGAATTGAACTAAAATATCAAATTGGATCATTTATTTTTATTTTTATAAGTTTCTTAAACCATGTCTTTCTTATCTTTTTTTTGGTTTATACGTTTATATTCTTTATCATTTGTTTTCTCTATTATTGATAGTAACTTTCTTATTTAAAAGCTTTATGAATAGATTGAACGTATCCATACTAAACTTCATTCTCAAATTATTTTTTAGAAGGCTAAAGTCTCCAATTTATTTATTAAATATTATTTTATTATTGTCATCATATATATGTAAACTTATGTAGTTAGGTTCTTCCACTTTCAAATTAAAGTATGTATTTCAATCTATGAGCAAATATTTAATATATTATTTTATTTATTTTATTTTTCAATGATTTCTTCTCCTAACTTTGTTTCATTATTTATAAACATTAAAAGTTTTTCTTGATCATTACTTGTTATTTTTATCTTTTCTTTAATTTTATACACAACTTTTGGAGTTTTATTAGCAATCAACTATGTCTTAAGAAAGATGAAATGTTTTGCTTTTGGTATCGATTGAAATGAGTTTCTAGCAAGATATTTTATGACTTATACAATTTTTAAAAATTACACATAATTTTTAAAAAATACACATTCACATCCGACTTCTTCAACTCTCGAGCACACAACATCTGAAAGAATCTAGATAATTCACAAATTGCGTCAACCTTAAATCGTCCGTATACGGGTAATTACATTTTCAATTGCCTATATTTATCTATATTTTGACCTTAGGCAACATAGAAACAATAATATATGTTGCCTAAGCCAACTCTTATGCAACAAATACAATAGATTATACGTTGCCTAAGTAAAAGTAGGTATCAATCATCCGTACACAACTTATTAGATTTTCAACTACCTATATTTATTTATAATTTTTTGCCTTAGGCAACATAGAAACAAGAAAATATGTTGCCTAAGATAACTTTCATTGAATTAAAAAAAAAACATTACACAACTAAGACAACATAATGGAAGATGTTGCTTAAGATACTTGAGGCAACATATAATCATTTATATGTTGCATAAGGTGTCACTTAGGCAACATATAACGATACGTTGCTTAAGAGGAAACTTAGGCAACATATATTAGCCTTTGTTGCCTAAGCTTATCTTAAGCAACATAGGCAATTAGCCTATGTTGTCTAAGGCAACATTTGGTGTAGTGTACGATGACGGTCATTATTTAAATAAATCATCTTAACATGACATACATTAACGTTGATTATTTGAAAACGTCACAATAGCATGGCAAAATATGACATTTTTTTGGTCAAAACCGTCACCTTTGCATAATGTACGATAACATTTATTTCCGAAACCGTCACCATAGCATGACCTAAGGTGACATTTTCTACTAAACCGTCACCGTAGCATTACATAAGGTGACATTATTTTTTTTTCGAAACTGTCATTGTAGCATGACATGCAGTGACATTTATTTTTCAATACCATCACCATAGCATGACGTACGGTGACTTTTATTTTTCTAAACCGTCAATGTAGCATGACATAACGTGACGTAAATTTTCCGAAACCGTCATTTTAACACGACGTACGATAACGTTTATTGTTCAAAACCGTCACTGTAGCATGACGTACACTGACATTTATTATTTAAAATAATCACCATAACATTACATATGATCACGTTTATATACAAAATCGTCATCGTAGCATGATTTACGTGGACGTTTATTATTCTAACCGTCCCCACAACATGATATATAATGACATTTATTATACAAAACCGTCACCATTGTGACAACTTTTTTTAAAACCGTCACCCTAACATAATATATGATGACATTTATTTTCCAAAATCGTTACCGTAGAATGACATGTGGTAACGTACTTAAAACCGTCACCATAAGATGACATATGGTGACATAAGTTATTCAAAACCGTCAATGTCGCTTAAGATATTGTGATGTAAATGTTTTAATACCGTTACCAATGCATGACTTATGGTGACGTAGATTTTTCAAAAACCCTTGCCATACATTTACTTTTGGTGACGCTAATTTTGCAAAATTGTTGCCACAGAACTTATTGACTTTTGGAAACAATTTTCAAATAAGCGTTGCTATACATATATTAGTTTTCGGTAACGATTTTTCAAAAGCGTTACGACATAAAGCAACGATTTTGACAAAAATCGTTACTAAAAACTCTTAGATTGCAACGGTTTTAAAAAACCGTCACAACATAAGGCAACGGTTTTTCAAAACCGTTACCTTAGGGTACCTTTTATTGACGTTTTTATCTAAAACGTTGCTTTCTGATTCAATTGTTTTTGTAATAGTAACGTTTCTTTATAAAAATTGTTACTAAAACATTTCTCTAACTTTTTATGTGACTTTTTGTAACGTTTTTTTATCAAACCGTTACAAACCTGTTTTTTAAAACCATCACAAAAAGTCATTTTTGTACCAGTGGTCAGGTTCAGGGGAAAACCTCAAAAAAAGGAAAACTAAGGAACACATTGGTAGTCCTCCATCTGAACGGTATGCACTTGTGCATACATGTAATTTGTAACATGCACACGTGCATATATGCACAAATGCATGATGCACTTGTGCATAAAACCAAAAAAAACAACTTAACTTACTTGTATGCACAAGTGCATACCGTGTAAATGAAGGGCTATTAGGGTGTTCCTCAGTTTTTCATTTTTTTGAGGTTTTCCCATGAACATCCCTCTCTCTCTCTCTCTCTCTCTCTATATATATATATATATATATATATATATATATATATATATATATATAGAGAGAGAGAGAGAGAGAGGTGGGTTCAAACGAGAACGATAACTATTTACGAGAATTACGAGAACGGCCGCCCATGTACAAAATCACTGGTGATTCACGTACAAAATAAGTGTTGATGCGCGCGACTTGCCAAACCGCGGCCCAAACCGCGTGTGTCCAGAAATTTTAATCACCAGTGATTTTGTACGTGAATCACTAGTGATTTTGTAAATGGTCGGCCTTTCTCGTAGTTCTCGTAAATAGTTATCGTTCTCGTTTGAACCTTCCTATCTCTCTCTCTCTCTCTCTATATATATATATATATGAGATATATATATTTCTCTTAAAAAGGGGAATACAGCCGCCGTAGCTAGAGGTGGCCAAAAAACCGGGCCAGGTCGGGCCTCGTGATAAGCCGAGGGGAACACTATTACAAAGTGCGGGCTTTGGTTGGGCCCGGGCCGGGCTTGTGCAAAAATATTCGGGAACGCTTAGGCTTTTATAAAACCGGGCTTTCAGGTCGGCCCTTAACCGGGCCTTACAAAAAAATATATTTTTTAAAATTTATAAATGTTATTCTAATTATCTAATCTATATCTATATCTATTCTATCTTATAAATCATCTATGACAAAAGTCTTAAAGTCTTAAAACAATTTCTAAAGCATAGAGTACTACACTTTTAAGCACAAAAGTCTTAAAAGTCTTAGGTGCTGTTTGTTTTTTAAGAGGTCTGAAGTCTGAAATCTTATTTCACTTCTGTTTTATAAGAGGTGGTGCTGAAGTCTGAAATATGAATCACAAGACTGTTTGTTTTTGTAACGTCTGAAGTCTGAATCTGAATCAACAATTCTCATTCTTTTTGTATATTTCCATTTAATTTACTTATTACACAAGTTGAATCTGAAAAAAAAACAACCCATTAATCCTGATGATATCACAGTTTGACATCAAGATCACCATTGCTGCAAATCTAGAAGATGAAGAACAGATCAGGAAAAATCGATGGTCGCTGGAGGGAGAACGTCGAGGGTTGCCGGAAGATAACGGAGAGAACGTCGAGGGTTGCCGGAATAGAATGGAGAGAACGGCGGTGACGGGTGGCTGGAACGGCGGCGACGGGTGGATGGAACGGCGACGACGGGTGCTGGAACAGCGACGACGGGTGGCTGAACAACAGCAAGGATGAAGAACGGCGATGGAGGCATGAAGCAATGGAGGAGGAGGCGTATTTGAAATTAGGGTATGAGAGGAGAAGAGGTTATAAGACAATAGTATGTCTCTTGTGATTTAAGAGGTTATAAGAGCCTTTAAGCTCTTTTAAAAAAAACACTCTTAAATTCAAAAAGTCTGAGTGAAACAGATTTAAGAGGTTATAAGACTATTTTTCTTAAAAAGAAACAGCACCTTAAAGTCTTAAATGTTACTATCTTTCATGCATCATGTACAAGCCATTAAAGCCTTTATTCTACCCGGTGTAATCTCCGGACGCACGCTTGCTTTTCGTTTGCCCAAGGTGGCTTTCCCAAGTAACTCTCCAGTTCAAATTTCAAACATCTCATTCAGAAATCTCCCATATTTGGATTATCTCATGTGAATCACCATCTTCTCTTGAATCTATCTATGATTAACAACATGAAAAACAGGTAATTTCATATGTTCTTCGTTTAAAATGATTTTATTTCTATGTGATTCTTCATCTTCTTGAAAAATGAAACCCTTATTTTCTGGTTTGCAAATTTAGGTTTCTTCTGGTTACAATCATGTACCATCGATTCGGCTCAAACTCATGAAGATTTGGTTATCGTATCTTTTCTCCTCTCGATCCTCTCGAATTACACGAGTAGCCAATTCTTACAATAACTCTTATTCCATACGGACTTCACTTTTTGTTTTCCATCGCATGGTTCACTCTCCTTCCATTCAAATCCAGGTAATTTGTTTTTGTTTCCTAAGGTGTTTGAGAAGATGCCTCAAAGGCATTTATTTCCAAGTTCTTTGCTAAAGAGAAAGTACTCACATGTGTTTGATTTAGAAAGGTGCTTGATTTATTTGCTTTCGCTACGAAAATTTGAAGTTGATATGAAATTATTTAATTGATTTTAGTGGTTCATCGTTCCAAATTTTAAAAGGTTTCTTTAGTGGTTAAATCGTTCTACACACAAAAAGTCCCTAGATTTCGAGATAAAAACGTTCCAATTAGGTCCTGCCTATTTTGTGAATCTGGTCAAATTTATGATGTTTATGATGTTGATCAGCTTCATGTTGTTGATTTCTTCCACCATTTTTGGCAAGCAAGTGTGATTGTCCTTTCTTTTCTCAACTTTTTCGCATGTGCATATTTTTCGTTATGCTCGTAGTATTGTTTTGTTTTCTTAAGAAAATGTAGTGGTTGCTCAGACTACCGACTGTGTCTCATGCATCCCAATTCTGGTCCAGGTTTTGGTTTCAAAGTAACCTAAGGTTAATTGGACCTTTTGGCCTTAGTTCCTAATTAATATAGCATGGGTGAGTTTTTACTTAGACGGCGATGGAACTTTTTATTTACTCCGTTATCTTGTGTGTATGTATATATATTATTGTTACTACAGTTGCACGGTTGGTATCACAAATTATATAGGAAAGTGAAAGGGTCACAAATTACATAGGAAAGTCGTGGGTGATGGCCATTTTCTTCTTGACTTGGCTTTAAACCTTTAGTTTTTGTCATGGGCTCAACTCCTCCCCCCTTTCCTATTAGTATGCTTTGATTCTATTTTTAGTTGGTTTTTAATTTTTGAATTGTTGGTCCCGAGAGGGTTATACAAGTTTGTAGAAAGGGGGGGGGGTTGAATTCAAATACACAGATTTTACTTTCTAAATTGTTTATTGATAAATCATTAACAATTTACATCTTGTTACAGAACAAGATAAGGAATAAATCCAAATCTAAACAAGTTTTCTTTCACTAAGAAAGAGAAGGAAATTACTAATAATAACCTATCTCAAGAGTCCTTCTTATATACTGCATGCATTTAATGCATGGCAGTTTACACTTTACACGTGGCAGCAGCTCATTGGTTGTTGGGTCTGACATTAGTAGACAACCTTAGTAGCCGCATGAATGAATAGTGTAGTATCAGAGTGGTTGTACGATTTCAGACAATAAGGATGTTCTTTTCTGACATATCGTACGGAGACGTGCAAGGGTGGTTAAGACAAAAGTACTTTGTACGGAGGACTTCATGATCAGCTTTCGTTGATTCATGACTTTATCATTCTATATCAGCGAATGACAAAGTTCAGCGATAGCTGAAGTCTTGTACTTGATACTTCACGTTAAGTTGTAACGTCCCAAAAATTACAAGGAATTTAAAATTTTAAAAATAATGCATTTCATTATAATCAAACCAAAAGTTAACAAATCCCATTACAATAAGAATAAACGTCGTTATTTAAAACCGTCAAATGAAATTTAAGCAGCGGAAAAGTTATATAATTAAATCCCCATTTTAAAAGTTAAACTTAAACAGCCTTCGCCTTGCGGCCGTGTGTACCGTCATGCCCGACTGCTACTCGCACCTGAAAACATAAGATTTTGGGAAGGGGTAAGCACAAGGCTTAGTGAATTCAAACCATAAATAGGATCGCAATTATATCAGCATCACCCTTAAACAGCTAGTTATCGCAACCAACTCATACCATGCAATCACGTCTTGCACCCAAATTTATATATACCAAATATACCAGCACATATATTTCTTGGAACATCCATCAAGAAAATATATCACAATTAATAATAAGCCTTATACTTCTTGGAACGACCATGAAGAAAATATAATCGCAACTCATTATACAAACACATATACTTCTTGGAACAACCATCAAGAAAATATGTCACAATTAATAATAAGCCTTATACTTCTTGGAACGACCATCAAGAAAATATAATCGCAACTCATTATACAACACATATACTTCTTGGAACAACCATCAAGAAAATATATCACAATTCAATATATATACACAATTATATATACCCCATAACACTATAATATCAACAAACAATCATAACTATCACACTCGAGCTATAGTAACACAAATATAATTCCCATCCTATATAGTGAGAGAACTCACCTCAAAAGCAAAGCTTATGTCCTCAACAGCAACACGAACCGGCCAACACCAGCTCACATTTTTCCACCTAAATAAGTGATATCAAACGTCACCACGAAGTCCTAACCCAAATTCACAACTACTAGATTACAAGTTACAAATTCCAGCTTTTACTCTAAAAACACAAGTCTGTTCGGGACCTGTTTAACCCCTTATAAACTGATAAATCCAGAAATATTATTCCATAATCACAAAGTCCCATGTCTTAGGGTTCCAGGTACATATCGTACGCGCTCTAACGATTTTCCTACAATTTAATATGAATTTTCTAAAAACAGGATACGAAGCTGCCATGTGCAGACCTGCTGTGAAAACAGCCATTTTTCGCCTAGTTAGAGGCCGAACCAGACTTCCGCTAAAACATGAAAAGTGTGCCCGGCACAGAATGTGAACCGTGGGCACCAGATTGTCCTCAATCCGAGCTACGACGGAAACGTTATGGCCGTCGCAAAACAGTGACAGAAACTGTGAATTCACATAAAATGACAACTATAACTAAATAACTCATTAAGACATAGCTTAACCCAAACAGACCCAAACAGCCTACAAGCTTACTGGAAAGGGCTATAGTACGCTGGACAACAACCGTGCACTACCCACTACCACCTCCGGCGGTGGTGGTGGTTGGCGGCGGCGACGGTGGTTACCGTAACACCCTCCGGCAGAACCTCCCAACATCAACCGAAACGCACACCCGCAACCTCACCCCGCACGCACCCGCGCCTGCACACACCTGCACCACCCCTCTGCCGCCACCCTGGCGGCGTGCAACGGCGGCCCCACCACCGACAGTCGTGGCTGCAGCGATGGTGGTGGCGGTTTACGGCGTTCCGACAACGAAATCACAACGAAAGAGAACGGGAACACGGGATTACCTCAACGTGACTTCTCCTCCACTCTTTTCCGGCAGAAACGTGACGACTCTCTCTTCCCTTTCCGGTGCCTTTCTCCCTCCGGCGAACTCTCTTTCCGGCGAACTCTCTCTCTCTCTCTCTTGCCGGCGATCACCCCTCTCACTCTCGTTCTCTTTTCTCTTTCTCTTTCGGCCGTCGACAACAATGGGAGGGGAGGGAGTGGGTTACGATCGAGAGAAACGTGAGGGAGGAAGGGCTGTAGGGTTTTCTCTCTTCTTTCTTCTCTCCTTGCTTGCTAATTCACGAAACCCACCCCAAAAATGAATTAAGGATTTCGGTTATGGATTTGCTAATTCAAGAAACCAACACCCCAAAAATGAATTATGGATTTCAGATTTTTTTTGGACTTTGCATGGGCCGATCCATGCAAAGTATTGGCCTTTGAACACTTTTGGTCCCTCACTTAATTTCTCCTCGCAATCAACCAAAATTTTGACATATTTAACAATTAGGCCCAAAACGTCTAACCCCGTTAACGGAAACCACGTTAAATAAAACTAAAAAGACAAGACTTAATAAAAAGAAAATTACATACCGGAATACGGGCTTTACAACTCTCCCCCGCTTGAATTAGACTTCGTCCTCGAAGTCTATGCCCGTGGTTAGCTATAGATGGTTCTCCCTCATCTCAACCTCAGGTTCCCAAGTTCACACGGAACCCTTTCAGTGTTTCCACAGGGCCTTCACTAACAGGAATCTAAAATTTCTCACACCGCCTAAAAAATTTCCCGAATACTTATCTTACCACAAAATTCCTTCAAGTACACCGCGTTTAGAATCGGAATAACACTCCAACAACTGGAAACATTCCTAGTCAAACGACTTCGGTGGTCTCCCAACCTTAGACGTTCCATATATCCCGATTCAAATTCAATCTCTAACCATTCTAAAGGTGCTCACCAATATACCCTACAGGATACTCGAATCCGATCATTCCTACCATTAACGGTCGTTTAACTTTCACGAGTTCTAATAGACTCCCAAAATTTATTTCATCCGAATCATCAAACCAGTAAATTTATAATCACCCACGAAGGTCATTCCACCATAACCATTCATCACAATTAAGCATTTCAGGGTTACTACTACCATCACCATAATTATTTCGAATGCGGCTACAACTCTCCGATTACACTAAGGGTGTTTGGCCTCAAGCCCAAAAGTCGACATCTAAATATACTACTTACTTCAAAAAGGTTACTGCGCATTTATTCTCTTAATTACAAAGGGCATCATTCCCTTAACCGACACTATTCGGTCTACACTAACAACACGCGTGGAATACCCAACCTTCCATCGTCTACGTATCTTCCACACTCGCTCTACGAAGCCTAGTTACACCGTATCAAGATACACCTTAACGTCTACCTCCCAGGTACGTGCTCAAGACTATATCCTCCTAGTACCTACAGGAAAGTCAAAGTCATAACACATGAATACCGGAGTCCCACCCCGAGATACCTAACCGACCATTACCAACGGCTGACTAATGTGACCAAGGATTCAAAGCAAAATAGTCTACCAACAATATGCCTATCCCGAATTGATTCACTAACCCAAACATGTAAATACTCAACGTGCAATAAATGCAAACTGTGCAATAAAACAATCCATCGACAAGACTCCACATCGAGCCATTAAAACCGTGCAATTGACCACGACTATCTCAAAGTCAAAACCGAGCAAAATGCTCCACGCTTGCTAGACCCATAAGTCGGTCAAAACGCGTTTAAATAAAGTTTAAGCAAGCAATACCTTAAAATCAACATTAGTCCCAAACTCAACACGGGTTAAACAAAAGAGTTTTGCAAAAGGACTCACACCCTTAAAATTCTCAAAATGACACATAACACTTAAAAGCGTATCTCCCAATGGTTTACAAAATCATTTGCCAAAATATTTTCAACGTCCAGATTTTTCACTTCAAAAAGACCGTATGCAATAAAACTACTATTACCAGGTCGGTAGTTACGCAAAAATGGACACGCTCGTCTCACATAAAAATCATGTTGAAAATCATTCCATTGACGTTCAGTTTACTTACAAAATCCAAATGATATGGAACAAAGTTTACCAACCAAAATTTGTGCGCGTCAGTTATTTATACCAAACAAGGAAACGACTCATTGACAATAAAACATTTAGCTGACTAAAAAGCGCACCAAACAACTCGTGATAAAATGTTACCAAAAAAAATATTCTCCCATGCATCATTTAGGTCACATAAATTGATCCATACCCTGAACTATTTACAATATTATACTTGGAAAACACAAACTCATATTAAACAAATCGCCAACAAAGTTTGTAACTCTCGTGATGAAAAGATTTCATGCACTTTCAAAACCATAATTCAAAAATTTTGTGCGTGTGCTAAACATTTCCCAAAATTTTAAAACACAATCCATATAAGGATTGGAAACACAAGAATTAGATAATGCAATTTTATTTTCAAACTCAAACTTTGTGCATGACTTATACGGCATTCTATGTCTCGACTCGTACTACTCCAAATCTCTCCGGTCCATTATCGTCATCCGGACATTTAAACCTCTAAGGGCAAGTTGGAATTCACGTCAAATTATCTTACGGCTTTTCCTTAAAACAAAGTCGGCTCAAAAGCCTATAATTCTTGCTCAATCATCAATCTTGACCCGCAATGGTCTACTTAAAACAAATATTACCTCAACAACCTCAACCACGAGTGGACAGCCTAGCCGTCCTATACTACGGCCCAAACGCTCACTACAAGTGTGAGGCACGAAATAATGGGTAGCCACGCTATCAAACATCACTACAGCAGACACCGAGTTAACTAAGAACGTACTTAATTACACAGCTCAAGCAAAAAGAAACTACATACCATATCCAATAAAAGAAAACAAGTGATGAAATATACCTGTCACCACTTTAGGCGTAGCATGTGCCTCTACTACCGTCAGTTGATGAACTCCACCTCAGCCGCCTCGGGTCCAGCCTGACCCACACGACCATCAGTAATACGCAAGGGAGCAACCACAGGGGCTTCTTGTGCCCCACTCCCAACAGAAATCCTCGGATTCTGGCAGTTGATCTTCACGTGGCTCGTTTGTTTGCAGTTAAAACAGACCACCAGTGGTGCCCTGCAATCCCGACCGTAGTGTCCTACCTGGCCACACTTGAAACACTTGTCGTTTCTCCTTCCGCTACCATCTTTGGTTTTAAACCCACCACTCCTTCGATTCAAAAGTGAGTCCGAAAACCTCGTTTTCTTTGGGACTGTGAATTCTGATGCGACGGCCTGCGCCGTTTTCCTCTTCTTGGCTTGTTCCTCTAACTCGAGTCCCTATCCCCTAGCAGCCTCCAGCATCATTACTACCTCATCACGAACGACAGTAATAATCCTGGGGATTGCCTCCCTAATAGCATGCTTTACTTCAGCCGCGATCAACTCCCGTATCTGCTCACTAGTGAGTACAATACTAGCATCCGGTTCCACATCGTTGTTCCTCCTTGTGATGGTCATCCTAGGTAATTAATACAACGAGCTTTTAGCACATAATAACTCATACTAACAACGCTCACACTCAACTCCTCGGATTCCTCGTGACTTTCCCCGACTCGAACATTGATCCTGTGCTTCCGGTAGTAGGAGCTCTACTACTACCATCTACACCTATCACTGTCCGCTCCGAGTCCCATCCCGAGTACCCAAGTAGTTGCTCGCCCAAACAAAAACCATACACGTATGCCTATACTGACGCATGTACACACTCTTCCTAGCTCTCTAGGAATAATCATAACACTCCACTACCCTTGCTAGGGCGGAACCCCCACTAACCCTGACGAGTCGCCTCGTAAACGCACAGTCGTATACAGTGGAAACCAGATAGACATTCGAATATAAGATTCTATCCTACAACGGTTGGACTCAAACAAGAGCTGCGCAATAGAACTAAATCCGACATTCTAAGGCTATTCGGTTCCTACCGCATACAACCTATAGTGCATTCACTTATCACCCTATCAAGGTTGGCATAAACTCCTATCAGCAAGCAACAAACATGCAGTACAGTATAATAAGCACCAAGCAATCTAGCATACATACTCCTATGTTCTAGAAAGCAATCTAGCATACATACTCATATGTAAACACTCTTCCCAGCTCACTAGGAATTTCATCTCATCCCACTACCCTTGCTACAACGGAATCCCTATTAGCCATAACGAGTTGCCTCGCGAATACCCAGTCGCATGCAGCGTGAATCAAATAGACATTTGAATACAAGATTCTATCCTAGAACGATTGGACTAAAACAAGAGCTGTGCAATAGAACAAAATCAAATATTCTAAGGCTATATGACTCTTACTGCATACAACCTATAGGGCCTTCACTTAACAACCTACTATAACTAGCATTGATTCCTACTAGCAAGCAATCATCATACTGTACAGTGTAAACCACATAAGCAGTCTAGCATGCATACCCTATGATCTAGAAAGCAATAAATGCACTAAGTACTATACCTTCCCACTTAGCGTCGGCTGACTGTACACACTGCGCCCTCGATCACTGTTTCCCAAACGGGTTTTTTTTTCCTTTACTCTAAAAGATTTTAGTAAAAGGATTTAAAATTTCATAGCCGCAACTTCAGACCAAACACACCGAGATGTGTTTGATTCACTCAAGCTGTGCTCTGATACCAAGTTGTAACGTCCCAAAAATTACAAGGAATTTAAAATTTTAAAAATAATGCATTTCATTATAATCAAACCAAAAGTTAACAAATCCCATTACAATAAGAATAAACGTCGTTATTTAAAACCGTCAAATGAAATTTAAGCAGCGGAAAAGTTATATAATTAAATCCCCATTTTAAAAGTTAAACTTAAACAGCCTTCGCCTTGCGCCCGTGTGTACCGTCATGCCCGACTGCTACTCGCACCTGAAAACATAAGATTTTGGGAAGGGGTAAGCACAAGACTTAGTGAATTCAAACCATAAATAGGATCGCAATTATATCAGCATCAGCCTTAAACAGCTAGTTATCGCAACCAACTCATACCATGCAATCACGTCTTGCACCCAAAATTATATATACCAAATATACCAGCACATATATTTCTTGGAACATCCATCAAGAAAATATATCACAATTAATAATAAGCCTTATACTTCTTGGAACGACCATGAAGAAAATATAATCGCAACTCATTATACAAACACATATACTTCTTGGAACAACCATCAAGAAAATATGTCACAATTAATAATAAGCCTTATACTTCTTGGAACGACCATCAAGAAAATATAATCGCAACTCATTATACAACACATATACTTCTTGGAACAACCATCAAGAAAATATATCACAATTCAATATATATACACAATTATATATACCCCATAACACTATAATATAAACAAACAATCACAACTATCACACTCGAGCTATAGTAACACAAATATAATTCCCATCCTATATAGTGAGAGAACTAACCTCAAAAGCAAAGCTTATGTCCTCAACAGCAACACGAACCGGCCAACACCAGCTCACCTTTTTCCACCTAAATAAGTGATATCAAACATCACCACGAAGTCCTAACCCAAATTCACAACTACTAGATTACAAGTTACAAAATCCAGCTTTTACTCTAAAAACACAGGTCTGTTCGGGACCTGTTTAACCCCTTATAAACTGATAAATCCAGAAATATTATTCCATAATCACAAAGTCCCATGTCTTAGAGTTCCAGGGACATATCGTATGCGCTCTAGCGATTTTCCTACAATTTAATATGAATTTTCTAAAAACAGGATACGAAGCTGCCATGTGCAGACCTGCTGTGAAAACAGCCCTTTTTCGCCTAGTTAGAGGCCGAACCAGACTTCCGCTAAAACACGAATTGTGTACCCGACACAGAATGTGAACCGTGGGCACCGGATTCGCCTCATCCGAACTACGACGGAAACGTTATGGCCGCCGCAAAACAGTGACAGAAACTGTGAATTCACCTAAAATTACAACTATAACTAAATAACTCATTAAAACATAGCTTAACCCAAACAGACCCGAACAGCCTACAAGCTTACTGGAAAGGGCTATACTCCGCTGGACAACAACCGTGCACTACCCACTGCCGCCTCCGGCGGTGGGGGTTGTTGGCGGCGGCGACGGTGGTTACGGTAACACCCTCCGGCGGAACCTCCCAACATCAACAGAAACGCACACCCGCAACCTCACCCCGCATGCACCCACGCCTGCACACACCTGCACCACCCCTCTGCCGCCACCCTGGCGGCGTGCAACGGCGGCCCCACCACCGACAGTCGTGGCTGCAGCGATGGTGGTGGCGGTTTACGGCGTTCCGACAACGAAATCACAACGAAAGAGAACGGGAACACGGGATTACCTCAACGTGACTTCTCCTCCACTCTTTTCCGGCAGAAACGTGACGACTCTCTCTCTCTCTTGCCGGCGATCACCCCTCTCACTCTCGTTCTCTTTTCTCTTTCTCTTTCGGCCGTCGACAACAATGGGAGGGGAGGGAGTGGGTTACGATCGAGAGAAACGTGAGGGAGGAAGGGCTGTAGGATGTTCTTTCTTCTCTCTTCTCTCTTCTCTCCTTGCTTGCTAATTCACGAAACCCACCCCAAAAATGAATTAAGGATTTCGGTTATGGATTTGCTAATTCACGAAACCAACACCCCAAAAATGAATTATGGATTTCAGTTTTTTTTGGACTTTGCATGGGCCGATCCATGCAAAGTATTGGCCTTTGAACACTTTTGGTCCCTCACTTAATTTCTCCTCGCAATCAACCAAAATTTTGACATATTTAACAATTAGGCCCAAAACGTCTAACCCCGTTAACGGAAACCACGTTAAATAAAACTAAAAAGACAAGACTTAATAAAAAGAAAATTACATACCGGAATACGGGCTTTACATGAGTGGACAATTCCGAGTCTTCGCTGATCCGCATCAGTTCATTAGGAGACTTGTCGTTGGTTCTTGAGCTTGATCTTCGACTTCAGCGTAGAACCTACGTTAACATGAAACTTGTCTTCAGGGATCATAAGTAAACAACTATGATTGTCAGCAATCACCAAATAGGTCTGAACAGGCTCAGAGCTAATGTTCCTAAGAACATAAGGATGATGAACAGTTACGCTGAACAATGTAAGAACATCAGCGGTTATCAGCAAGACTGAATAGGCTCAGAGCTTTACTGATAAACAGGGTTCGCTGAATGCCTATTCTAAAGAACGAGATTTTTTCTATCAGCGGTACTGAATTGAGTCTTAGTACTTATCAGCGATAGTGAAACTCTTATACATTGTTTACTTACAATTTTCACTAAGCAGAATGGAGAGGGTCATTATCAAATCACTGAGGGTTTGGATCAACAATCTCCCCCTATTTGATATTGACATAGCAACAGAGAAAATTGCTAAGTTTGAAAAACATGAGGATAAAAAGAACTCATAACATATTTGTCCCTTTTACTGTTTTTCTGGGATCTTTTCTGTACTGATGGAGTAAAGTACTTTTGCTGAAATTTTTCTTTAAACTTCGTATAAGATACAGAGAGAAGTTGAAAAATTACAAGTACGAGCGAAATAAATTACAAGAATAACTGATAAAATAGAAGAATGAGGCGATCCTATCAGCTTATAGAGTTCTTCCTTAATGGGAAGTTCATCAAGGGTCTGGGTTGTAGGAATCATCCAGTCAGGGACCTTTTCTCCCTGATTTCTTCTTTTTTGGACTTCCTTGAAGATCAACGGCTTCATGAAGTGTCCAAGTAGGTTATCTCTGAATTCGCACCAGTATATGAGATCTCTGAGATGTTCGTTTGGAGTGATTGGTAGCTCAGCGATGCGTTGAAAACATTCTTTTCCCTTGTAGTCATGAAATAATATACCGTAAGGATTACTTATGACCTTACCAGGGATGAAACGTTCACCGGGTGGCAGAGATATGTCCAGGGCAGATAAATCAGGGTCAGGACCAAGCACTTCAGCGCGAGAGAAACCGATTCCAGTTTCATTTCATATTGGAGGACCTGAATCTGATTCTTGTAGCTTCTTCTTTGCAGAGGCCCTTTTTTTCAGTGCAGGAGCAGGAGGAATGGGAATATCCACAGCAGATGAGACCAAATCGATCTGTCGATTTATCAGTGTTTCGAAATGATCCTTGTATTTTGAATGTGAGTGCTGGATGGCTATTCTCATCTCCAACCATTCAACGAGACCATACCTTGTGACAGCTTTAGCGCCGAAGGTTTCAGTTTGGCCATTCTCTTTGAATAATTGGATATCAACAATTGGTATTCCGATGGTTGTTCTTCCAGTGATATGTACCTTGTTGATCCTCGCAGGTCGATATCTGAAGTGTACCTTCTCTTGACACCATTTCAGGGTGGTCTGAGAAACACTTGTCTTTTTCTCAACAATCTTCCTTGCATCTTCCCAAAGCTGACGTTGGACTTGAATGGGAATTCGTTTCAGCTTGGGGTCTTCTACTGATTCGTGGACGAGCTGGATGGCAAGAGCCTTATCTTTTTCTTCAGCTTCCTTTTGATCAACGAGAAGGCGTTCAGCTCTGAGATGATCCTCGTATTCTTTCCTTGATATCCTGAATTTTGTAGCAGGAGATTTGGCAGGCAAAATTATACGTTGAGCGTCAAGCTTCTTGATCATCTCTTCTCTTCTTTTCTAATCCTCTTCACTTGGTCGTTGAAGAACCAAGGAAGGTCTGTTTGTGTGAGAGAGCGTTTGTTCTTCAGGTTCATCAGTCTCGGTGATTAAATCCAAGACTGGATTATTTCTTCAGCTTCAGCAGCAGCTGGTTGTACTTCAGTATCCTCAAGCATGGGAGAGGACTAGCTGAAACACAACGATCTTTCGAATAAGAGCTTGGGTAGAACTGAGAGAAAAGAAGTGGGTTAATGTGTATAGTCTTTGTATATTGAGTAGAGCTGGTAATGTGTATATATAGAGGAGGGATTCAGAGTAAAGAAATAAGATGTAAATTACCTGACGAACTGGCTTTTGAAGCAAGATCATCAGATTTTCTTCTTCAGAGTCACCTTTTCTTTGCCTTTAGCTGTAGACGCTGAAGGCTTTGTCCGCTCCCCTGTTGGTTCTTTTATTATGACTCCCTTAAGCGCTGTAGCTTTCTTTGGAGAGACAAAGAAGGAATCATCATCATCATCAAAATCATCATCATCATTTTTATTTGATGGTGGTTCATCATTAGAGATGTCGACGGCTTCTTCGTCTTCAGCTTCATCGGCTTCATCAACAGTTTCTTCGAGTTGCTCCCCCTCAGATACACAGGTAAGCTTTCCGGTTCCCTCAAGGTTTTCAACTCCCTGAGGTCCAGCAGTTGTCGTCTTACCCTCATCAGTAAGGGTAAGGTCTTCATTCTTTTCTTCAGTCTTCTCCCCCTCGATAGATTCATCATAGGTAAGGTCTTTTGAGCTCTTCTCCCCCTCAGTCTCATCATGGGGAAGGTCCCCAGCCTTCTCCCCCTCTTCCACTTGATGAGAGGGGGAGGATTGTGAAGATTTAGAAGATGGGATAGATTGTGTTTATTTCTTGTCTTCTTGGCCAGGGACACCAACATATTCTCCAATCTCCCTAATCTGGCTTCCAGGCCAGTTATAGCAGGAGTGATCTTCAAAAGCTCAGCACGATCCACCGTAGTAAAAGTTGGAGGTTCAGGGGTAGGTGCGGTCATGCAATTCAGGATCTGCTATACCATCGTCTTCACTGAACTTACGTCAGCTTTTACAAAACTAACGTCAGTCTTTACAGCATACATCTCTCCCTGCAGATTGTCAACCGATGTCTTCAGCGTTGTGACCTCGCTGGACATGGTTGAAATGGTTGCTTTGAGAGAGGTGTAGTCGGTGTAGATTTCAGCAATAACCTTGGCAAAAGTACCAAGAGTACCATCAACCTTCTCCAAAATCAGCTTTGGAGGCGTTCTGTTCAACCATTGTTGTCATCTTTGTAAGATTCTCTCCAACGTTTGTTACAGCTGAAGAGTTTCCCGATAGAGTAGTGGTGAGGCCTGTCAGCTTATCCAGGCTCTTCAGAGAGGCGTTGATGTCACCCAAATTAGGACCTGTAACAGATAAGAACTTATGAACAGAGGAAAGCTCAGAAGTTTGGGGTTTAGTTACAGTGGTTATGTTTTGGTGTATACCTGCACGAGGGAAGGAGAAGTCATCAAAACTTCTATGTCCTGAGAAGTGTTCCATGTCGTCATCAAAAGTTTCCTGACGTATGGACATTCCTGCAAGTCCTGTATCCATCATTCCTTGAGTTGTAGCATCAGCTTTAGCTTCTAGAAGAATGACGGGTGTTCCAGTGACCGATGTGAACACTGGATTAGAGACCATTGGAGTAGAGAGAGAAGCGAAGTTTGAGAATGTTTGGTGTGTAGCTGATTCAGTGTTGGATGCACTGATAATCACTTCTTCAGTCCTTAGAGGGTCTGAAGGAGGTGGGGTCGATTCCAAGTCTATAATTCCAGCGTGTAGAGACGCTGAGGTTTGGTTTGAAGAGGTGTCTTGTTTAGCTGTGGCAGAGTGTACCACGAAAGTTTCAGCGACCCTTGTGAAACCTGATTCGCGGATTCTTCAGCATGAGATTGCTGGGAGGGTTGTTCCTTGGTTTTGATTCTTTTGGAATCAGATGGGGTAGAGGAGTGTTTCCTTTTACGAGGAATGGGTGTTGTGGCCTAGGTATCAGCGAGGGGTATTGTCGCTGAAGTAGCCACAGAAAAAGAAGAACGAGGGTTAAGAAAAGATAAAAGAGTAGAGAGACGTACCTCGTTTTGTAGTGGCTTAAAGTCGAGAATTTTCAGGCCGACTTTGGATAGTTTCAGGTCTCCTACCTTTGGATATCTATCCTTCAGTCCTTGTGCTAACAGAGCACTGAGAAATCTTATGTATGGAACCTATGTAGGACGTGGATCAGCAGTGACTCGGATCAGTATGTCGTCGAAGATGATCTGAGCCTAGTCTACATGGAGACCCTTCAGCAAGGAGTACCCCATGGCTTATTGAGACTGTGAGGCTTGACCAGATGATCCAGATTTGGCGGTGAGGCAACTGATCAGATGAGTGAAGATAAAATTCATCTCGTTGGGCATCTTCGACTTTTTCATAATGGTCAGCTTCTTGTCAGGGCGACCATCTCTTTTCAAGTCCCAAGCATAGTTCATAGCATCAAAGAATGCTATTAGGGCTTCCCTGTCGGAGGAGTTCTTTTTGGGGTCAGGGATTGGGACGAAGGGTTTCTCTTTTGAGGCATTGGGAAGGTTCAGAGCATGCCTTAGATTACCAGATGTAATCTTTGAGGTTCCATGGTCAGTGTCAAAGAGAATGACATTGATGGTCTTTTTAGGGTTACGAGTGGAGGGGATCTAAGCACTTCTGGCAGTATACCAAAACTGACTCAGTAGGTGTTTATCAACTAAACGTGAAATGGTTAAGGCTGTGGAGATAGGGTAATTCTAAAAGAACTGAACGGCTTCATCCAGATGATGGACCCGTTTCTTCTCAGGGAATTCTAGTAGGGCGAAGGGATTGCTGCTCTGAAAAGTTACATCCTTCAGTTGGAATTTGACCTGAGGAGCCTTTGTAATTTCAGCAGCAACCTGAGTATCAGTAGAGCCATTTCTGCTATAAACACATACACGAAGAATATGAACAACAAAATATGAGTTTGAAGATTTTGTCCATTCCATTGAGTATTTACCCATTTCATTCAGCCAAAAAATGACTTAATGAAGCATATATGATTTCCAGTTTAACATTTGAAATATTGAAGATTCTGGAAAAACATATGAAGAACCAAGTTTAAGATTTGAAATATAAACTTGAAGAACAACCATGAAGGTTGTATTCATAAAACCATGAAAGAATATGATTTCATTTTAAGAATGGTTTCTTTTGTTTGATCTTTTAAAAACAATGATAAGATCCAAAACAAGTTAAAAAACAAGTAAGTAATATAAGAATATTAACCTTGTAATCTTTGTAGAAGTTGAACAGTTTTCTGGGAAAACTCGATTGTTCAAGATGCAACAGTGTTCTTGAGAGAAAACTTGAGAAATAAGTTTTTCGCGTGAGAGAAAAAATATACACTTGAGAAGTATATATAGTGAGAGAGGAGAGAGAGGAAAACTATGAGCGGGAAAGTTTTTCATAATGACACGGACATGTGTTGGCATTTGATTGGATGAACGAATGAAACGTGCCTAACGTGTGTCAGAAGAACGTGCCAGGGGTTAATCCTGTAAGGATGACGTCAAAAACGTCCTTTCATATTTTAAAATGTCTCTGCGGTTTCGAAAAACTTAGGGATGTTTTGAAAACATGAAGCACTGAATAGAAATCAGTAAGGTTTAAGAAATTTCAAAAGTATCGATGATAGAGAAAAGAGTTTCAGCGACATAATTTGTTTTGAAATCTTGCATGAAAATGCGTGTGTCAGAGAGAAAAACATACCTGGATATCAGCGAATCAGATTGTTCAGAGAGTTGATGATAGAATAGGTTATACAAGTTTTAAATTACTCAGTTCATTTTTATGTCACTGAACCACTTGTCGCTATACAAATTTAACACTGAGGTTTATCAACAAGTAATTAACTGATCAAATGTGAACCGCTGAAGATTTTACTCTTCTAAGTTCAGCATTCCAAGCTCGCTGATGAGAAAGTTGAATCTTGTCTCATCAAGAGGTTTGGTGAATTGATCAGCTAACTGAAAGTCAGTTGGAATAAAATGAAGTTCTATATCACCATTCATCACGTGGTCTCTGATAAAATGATATCTGATTTCGATATGTTTGGTCTTTGAGTGTAGCACTGGATTGTTGGCTATAGCGATGGCACTTGTGCTGTCGCAATAGATTGGAATTTTGGAGAGCTGAAGGTCATAGTCTAGTAGTTGATTTATCACCCATAAGACCTGAGAACAACAGCTTCCAGTGGCTACATACTCAGCTTCAGTAGTTGAGGTGGACACTGAATTTTGCTTTTTACTTGTCCAACTCACCAGCTTTCCACCCAGGAGCTGACAACCTCATGTGGTGCTTTTCCTATCCATTTTGCAACCTGTAAAATTAATATCTAAATAGGCGGTTAAATCAAAGGGGTTTAGGGTTTGATTTACAAAGTTGCAAAGCTGACTGATGCTTAGAAGATTTAGCACTTCAGCCTAAGCAACTCTTCTGAAGGTTGTTGTACCATTTGAGTACACCAAACCCTCAGGTATAGTCTTTTCCATTTCCACCAACGGTCACTGAAGGACCCTTCTCTTCTTTGTATTCAGTGAGCAGGTTCTTCTTACCAGTCATGTGTCTTGAGCATCCGCTATCAAGATACCAGATACCCTTAACCTGCAAAACAAAAGAAGATCAGTTTGACTTTGGTACCCACATCAGCTTGGGTTTAGATTTGTCAGCTATGGTAGAGGAAGTGGAAGGTTCAGCAATCTTCGCAGCATTTGAAGATTAAACTTTGTCAATCTTCACCTTGGTTAATTTCTTAACCTCAGTGGTAGGATTCACCTTGACCTGATTTGCACCAGGATTGGTCTTCTTTTCTTTGGGGGCAGTGATCTTCACCTTAGCTAATTTTTCAGCTTTGGTGGCTGTTGGACACTTACTAGCAATATGATCGATAAGTCCACAATGATAACATTTCCTATAACTGAAAGTAGTTTTAGGATCTTTTGCATGCTGAGCCATATTTTTAAAATTGGAAGGACTAGCATCAAGTACACCTTTGGTATTGGAAATAGGAGGAACTATCAGTTCTTCATACTTCTTACCAGTAACATCCACTTTGATTTTGGGAGTAGATCGGTGAATATATCCACGCTGAACATATCCAGTGTTCTTGTTCCCTGAAGCAGAGGAATGAATCGCTGAAGCTGTAGAAGCATTCATCTTAGCTATAAAGATATCCTTCTGAGGATTTTGATTATAAGCAATTCCTTTACCCTTGTCTTTCGAGATTAAGGAAGGTTTTTCAAAAACAATACCTTTACCTTTGTCATTAGAGACTAAGGTAGGTTTATCCTCAGGAGATGGTGTTTTAGAAAAGGAGCACTGAGACGATGAAGTGTCAGAGATAGAGGAGACAAACATTCCGAATTTCAGCATGGAATGTTCAGTGGTAGGTTTTTCAATATCAGCTTTATAACCTATACCACGTTTGTCACTCAAAGGTATATGAGACTTAATTATCTCAGTGATCGTTGCTGAGGATTTACACCATTCATCAACATTAGCTTTTTCAGCTTTCAAAGCAGCGATAGCTTCTTCGCGTTCGATTTTGACTAGCTGATTTACATGAACTTGATCTCTTAAATTTTCTTCAATTTTAGAAAGCTTTTCTATTTGAAGATGACATTGTTTTAGTTGTTCAGCGAGATCTATGTTCTGATTTTCAATAATGGTCTTTCCATTCATAACATCATATCAGCTTCTAGTCAGCAAATCGATCTTTCGAAGGCTATCAGCTTCATCAATATTTAAAATATTGGTAAAGAAAGAAGGTGATACCTTGGAGGTAGATGCTGAAGTAGAGGGAATCTCAGACTTGTCTTACTCTTCTTCAATCTTGGCCATGAGACAGAGATTGGCTTGGTCATCATCATCAGAGTCAGATGATGATTCTTCTTCATCAGAATCAGCCCAATCGTAGTCAGCCATCAGGCCTTTGCCTTTCTTCTTAAAGCTTTTCAGCTTCGCATACCGTTCTTTCAGATTGGCGTATTTTTCATCTCTAGACCTGGGTTTAGAGGATTTCTTGGGAAACGCTGAGTTTCTCGAGATTTTCTTTGACCGGCACTCGTTAGCGAAATGTCCTATCTTTTCACAGTTAAAACAAGTAGCAGTAGCCTTATCAACAGGAGCTGATGATCTATGCTTGTCAGAGATAGAAAGAGGTTTATTCTTTCTAAATTTTTTCTTTTTGGCGAATCTCCTGAACCTTTTCGTTAGGAGGGCCAAAGATTCATCAACATCTGAAGAGTCAGAGTTTGAAGAACTTTAAGAGTTACTCTCTAACTCAGTGATAGTGATCGAGGGTCGCTGAGTAGAAGGTTCCTCTAAGATTAAAGCAACTGGGGTGCTTTTGGAATCTTTTACAAGATTCTTCTTAAGATGGCTCGATTGCTTATGATTCAGCAACGTGCCATATAAGGTAGAAAGATTCATCGATTTAAGATCTTTTGACAGCTTGAGACACATGGAATAATTGTCCCAGCTTTCAGGTAAACATTCTAAAAACTTTGTCAGCACTTCAAAGTTAGAATATTCCTTACCAACGTTTTTCAGATCTATAATTAAACAGTTGAAATGTTGATGAACTTCAGAGAGAGTTTCATTCTTACCATAAATGAAGCTTTCGTACTGTCTTACCAGGTTGATCTTTCTTGAGTCCTGGACTTCAGACGTACCTTCATATTGAACACAGATTGTGTCCCACATGGCTTTGGCAGTTTTCAGGTTCATGACAGAATGGTAGACTTCGTCAGGTAGTGCCATGGATAGGATGTCTACCTCTGGTATCTAGTCCTACTTTCTTCTTATCTTCATCTGTCCACATGTGTATTTCCTTAGGCACCAGTCTCTCTGGAATAACAGGTATATTCTCAGCGGCTGGCACTTCAGGATCTATTCTAACAGGGATATGAGGACCATGTTCGATATAGAAAGGTATAGTTGGATCTACACCTTCTAAGAAGAGAATCGTCCTATTTTTCCATAGATTAAAATTATCTCTGGAAAATATAGGGGGTTTTGCAAGAGAACCGTTGTCTATATAGTTTGTGTTTGTATTGGTGGTCATTTCTACAAGTAAAGAAAAGATTAGTATAGATAAGATCTTGTTTATGAGATTAAACAAATCTGTTCTGATACCACTTGTTGGTCCCGAGAGGGTTATACAAGTTTATAGAAGGGGGGGGGGGGAGGGGTTGAATACAAATACACAGATTTTACTTTCTAAATTGTTTATTGATAAATCATTAACAATTTACAGCTTGTTACGGAACAAGATTAGGAATAAATCCAAATCTAAACAAGTTGGAACACTAAGTTTTCTTGCACTAAGAAAGAGAAGGAAATTACTAATAATAACCTATCTCAAGATATAGAAGGTGACTTGTCCAGAGTTAGCAAGTGCTTCAAGAATGAAGCTGGAGTCCTTCTTATATACTACATGCATTTAATGCATGGCAGTTTACACTTTACACATGGCAGCACCTCATTGGTTGTTGGGTCTGACGTTAGTAGACAACCTTAGTAGCCGCGTGATGAACAGTGTAGTATCAAAGTGGTTGTACGATTTCAGACAATAAGGAGGTTCTTTTCTGACATATCGTATGGAGACGTGCAAGGGTGGTTAAGACAAAAGTACTTTGTACGGAGGACTTCATGATCAGCTTTCGTTGATTCAGGGCTTTATCATTCTATATCAGCGAATGACAAAGTTCACCGATAGCTGAAGTCTTGTACTTGATACTTCACGTTGAGTGGACAAATCTGAGTCTTCGCTGATCCGCATCAGTTCATTAGGAGACTTGTCGCTGGTTCTTGAGGTTGATCTTCGACTTCAGCGTAGAACCTATGTTAACGTGAAACTTGTCTTCAGGGATCATAAGTAAACAACTATGATTGTCAGCGATCACCAAATAGGTCTGAACAGGCTCAGAGCTAATGTTCCTAAGAACATAAGAATGATGAACAGTTACGCTGAACAATGTAAGAACATCAACGGTTATCAGCAAGACTGAACAGGCTCAGAGCTTTACTGATAAACAGGGTTCGCTGAATGTCTATTTTAAAGAACGAGATTTCCTATCAGCGGTACTGAATTGAGTCTTAGTACTTATCAGCGATAGTGAAACTCTTATACATTGTTTACTTACAATTTTCACTAAGCAGAATGGAGAGGGTCATTATCAAATCACTGAGGGAATGGATAAACATGAATCCTATGGTTCCTTCATATGGACACTTTTTTTTTCCTTTTAAATTTTTAATTCCAACAACTACCTCCTGTCCCTCCAGTAAATGTAACCCTACAACCACATCATCAAACACTTCGGTAAGCTCATTGCAAACAAATCTCTACCTTATGCAAACTAAATCCAAGGACCTTCAATTTCTGATTTTGGATATTTGTGGTGAAGTTATTTAATAATAAAAGGTAAAATTTACACAGTACTATCAATTCCAAAAAATTGAAACCGTGTTAATACCTTTAGGTGTAATGAATTGAGTGGTAGTAAACACTTTGGGTTTTTCTTTAAATGTACATAAAGATGCAGAAGAAAGGTATGAGCCCTATATTAGAAACTTTAAAGACATATATTGTTAGAAAGTTCATAAATGCATTTTAGGAAGAACACTTTGGTAAATTGCAATTGAAAACTTACCAAAATAGAATGTTGATGTTTTTGGGACAACCAGAAGGATTATTGTTGCAAATGTTCATATAATCAGTGAATCTTCTTTCTCTCCATCGTTGGATTCAAAACTGAATCGTTATGCTTTAATCTTTTTGTTTTGGTTTTTATGGTTGAAGAAGTAATAAAATTTTGGAAGAAGCATTTGTTATAATCACACTTTTGTGCTTTTTTGCACCTAAAAGTAAGTTCATTTAGGGGTCGATTACCCAAAAGCATACCGGATAAACGTTTACCGGTAAATTCAACACTCTAACTTACTTTATAGGGTAAGATTCTAGTCCATCGAAACGATATCATATTCAACAATTTACCCAGTAAGCATTTATTTGTCAGAGCCCCATCATGTTCCTTGGGTAAGGTAAATGACCCGGTACACCCTTACCTGGTAAGCGTTTAGTAAACGACCACCTAATGATTTGTGATTTATTCTATACCCGGTACACCCTTACCTGGTAAGCGTTTAGTAAACGACCACCTAATGATTTGTGATTTATTCTATACCCGGTACACCCTTACCTGGTAAGCGTTTAGTAAACGACCACCTAATGACTTGTGATTTATTCTATTATGTATGCAACAAGAACAATAGGATTTTCAATGGAAATACGGGTGGAGAGATGAATGCATAAGTCATAGTTGGCCTTTATCATTTAATAAGTCTTAGTTAATAATGTATTTCTATGATTCATGGTTTTCTTTTGATAAATGGATCACGGCTACGAGCATTTGGTTCTTTGTGTATGTTTTTAGTTTTTTTTGGTTGCTCATGGGTGTTCTTTGTGCTATGTGATTTCTATTTTTACGTGTTCTACATCTTGTTTCAATTTTCTACCGTTTACTATGAAAGTGTAATACTTATACATGTATAAAACTGTCTTATTCTTCGCAGACATTTATTTCTGGGACGAACGAGTATTGCAATGATATAGATGTGACCCAGATGGATTGGTATTACGTGGCATATGGTCGGAATTTAGAGAATGTATGGTGACTAAAAGAGGGTAAGGCTACAAACGTAGAAAAGATTGATAGAACTCTGCTGAGAGCACTTGAACAAAAGAAAAAACAAACAAGTATATAATGGATACTATGCTTGAAACAACTATCTTGATGGAATTTTCGAACTTTTGGGGTAATTGAGGAGGATCTAATTTACTTTGGATAGAGAGGATAGATTTATAATTTCATATATACTATGGATCCAATTCGTTATCAAATAAAGTAGTTCTTTTTGAGTTACATTAATGTATGGAAAACTTTGATCAACAATAATATATACTATCTTATAAAACATCCATTTATATATTTGTACAGAACTCTTATATCTCGATAGTATAATTTATACTTTATCAAACATTTAGATAATTCTCTTATTTACTTCCTCCGTCTAAAATAATGTAATACTCTCCGCATAAATATCTATTTATGGCGATTTCATACTTCTCTTGTTGTCATATCGATGATTTTCATGTAAGATGAGAGACCCAATAAAAATGTTATGAAGCCTTTTTAGTATTATTTTCAATGATTTTTGGTTTATGGCAGTGAATTGGGTACTCCAATATAAACTTGAATGCATTCGGATTATAGGCGTATTATTAGCGTTTTATTTTCAATGTAATGTCATTAGTTAGCTAATGGTATTGTTTTTATCATCTTGTGCATCTTTTGGTTTAAACACATCCCGTCGCATTGCGCGGGTACCCAACTAGTAAATGCGTAATTGGGTCGCTCAAATATACTTAAAAATACATTTTATTATAATTTGTTCGTTTGATGCATCACGTTCGGCCATTTTAAGCAAAAGATGGAAGAATTGAGAGATTGAGAAGTTGCGAAAAACGAACACGAGGTAGCAAGAAATCGATAATTGTGAGTGAGAATTGTGTTTTTTGCGTTTTGTAACTGGGTATGTAACCCCATACACCTTTCCTACATGTAGTGTTTAAGAACCATTAAAAACCAAAAAAAGGGTGACAAATCAGCAAAAACAGTCATATAGTCGTTATATAATGGTCAGGTTTTAAAATTCAAAACGGGCCAGGCCGGGCTTGGGTCCGAGCTGCAATCGGGCTTCGGGTCGGGCCAGGCCGAACCTTTGAAACTTCCAGACTCGGGCTCTAGGCAGGCCGGGTCGGGTTGGGCTTTATGCGGGCTTCGGGCTTTTATCGGGTGGGACCTGATCCGGCTTTTTTAGCCATCTCTCGCCGTAGTTGTTGTTCCTTTCCTCCATGCTAAGGGTTTCATTTTCTTTTTCCCTATATGAGAGAAATAAGGAGTTGGGCCTGATCATTAATTCGGGCCAAATATGAGGCTGTTGTCGTTAGTATAAAAAGATAAATGAAAGCTAGGAGGTGGACAGGATTTGAATGCGGGACCACCAGCCTATAACACATATGCCTCAACCAGCCTGCCATGGCTTTCTTATCGGATTTATCACCTCCATTAAATTATTTATTTCTTTTTTCCCCAGAACTAGTTTTACTCCCAACTTCGGCATCGACTTCGGGTTTTATGCGGTTCAAATTTACTAAAACTCAAAACACAAATATTGTAGTTATGAGTGTTAAATTTCCATACTAACTTGAATAAATTAGAATGGGGGCTAAGACGAGTGCAATATTATTCTTCTTTTGCTATATATATATATATATAGAGAGAGAGAGAGAGAGAAAGCTTCAAATGTAAATTTTTTTTTTCGTGTAAACCGTGTAAACTCTCGATTTCATAGGTTTTTTTGATGAAATTGTTTCATATCATTCATTTCTTGACGATTTTTTTGCGAAATTTGTAGTTTCATAGGTGAAAACGAAAAATGTATGAAACAGTTCATAAAAATGAAAAAGAAACTATGAAACTACAAATTTCATAAAAAAATTCGTTAAAAAATGAATGATATGAAACAATTTCATCAAAATAAACAATTCCATAAAAACATGTCATAAAAAAAAACCTATGAAACTACAACGTTTACACGGCTTACACGAAATAAAGTTTACATTTGAAGGAGCCTCTATATATCGCTCCAAAGTGTTCCAAACCAAAAATCCGGGTGTTACACTCAACAAGGTTCTATAACCTGTTGCTAAGAACTAGTGCCAACGTCAGATTCCATGTTGGTTGACTCTTAAATTTCTTCAAGTTCAATTCGACTCCCACTGTTCTTTGGACATCAGTTCCCTTTCAAGGAAGACTACCCTTCGAGCCACAAACACTTTGTTCTCTGAAGGTTTATAAAATAAATATCCAACAAATTTAGTTGGGTATCCAACAAAATAACACCTCTTTGATATGGGTTCTAGTTTGTCTTGAGCTTCACAACGTACTTATGCTTCACAACCCCAGATTTTAAAATATGTAAGTGAAGAAACTTTTCCATCCATTTTTCAGAAGGTGTTTGGGAAAGCTTTTTCGTTGGTACAAGATTCAGGACCCTTGCAGCAGTTTTTAAGGCATAGCCCCAGAAACCGATTGGAAGCGCAGTTTGACTCATCATGGACCGAAGTATATCAAGCAATGTTCGGTTTCTCCTTTCAGCTACACCATTATGTTGTGGTGTCCTATGCGGAGTAAGTTCTGCGATTATACCAAAACTCCTGAGATGATCTTTGAACTCTTGATTAAGATACTCACCACCCCTGTCGGATCTGAGAGTCTTGATCTTTTTGTTTTGTTGATTCTCTACCTCATTTTGGAATGTCTTAAATACCTCGAGGGTTTCAGATGTATGTTTAATAAAATAAACATATCTATACCTACTGAAATCATCCATGAAGGTAACAAAGTATCTCTCGTCGTGTCTTTGTGACTGATCTGAATGACCCACATACATCAGTATGTATTATGTCCAACAGATGATTGCCCCGCTCACAGGTTCTGTAAATGGTGCCTTCGTCATCTTTCCCAAAAGACAAGGCTCACATTCATCATTCGATGTTTGGTCGAATGATTCCAAAATCCCATCCGCTTGGAGTTTGGTGATGCGTTTCTCTCTAATATGACCAAGACGACAGTGCCACAGATATGACTTATCCAAACCATCTTTGGATTTATTCGATTAAACATTATAGATTGAACTTCTATTATCTCTTATACTTATATTGGTTTCATAAATACCATGACATGGGTTAGCCTTAAAATAAAGCATATCATCTTTATAAACAAGGATAAATCCATTATCAAACCCAAAATCAAAACCATCTTAATATAAAGTTTTAGAGCATAAAATGTATTCAAGATTTAATGTGTATTTGTATAAATGTAAAGAGTCAAATGTAATTGTAAAATGTCAAAGTAAGGGTGTTGGGAGTCAAAGTCAAAGTTCCTAAGTGAAAAGTCAAAGAGTATAAATAGAAGTCTAATAGGAAAGTCTCATAAGGAACTCATTCATACGTACATTGAGAGAGAATTGTATAGTGTGAGGTATGACATCATAGAGAGAAGTTAGAGAGAGAAAGTAGATCTTAATTCTAATTCTTGTATTCTTTCTCTCAATCTATGAAGATCAAAGTGTTTCTTACATTGTTACTTGATTAGATCTAGGATCACATAAAGCGTAAAATGAAATGATGTTTCTGGCCATATCAGCCGAGTAGTAACAATCAAACAAAACCATAGATAATCCAGACGGAAAATAAATCTCATAATTCCTTATCGCGTCAACAACAACAATCTGCTTGTTTCCCATGATTAGGTCTAGCTCCCCACATCTCAGTTTCCTACTTCTTTTTAGTCTCTACACATCAGTACAAATGTGAGTACCACATCATGTGTCCAATACCGAGGAATTAGAAGCAAAAGTACTATGGAGTTCAATCATATACATACCTAAAGTTCCTGCTCCATTAGCATTGAGCTTCCTAAGCTCCTCCAGATATTTAGGACAATTACGCCTCTAAAAACCTAATTGCAGTGAAAGCATACAACATCCTCAGGAGTCTTTGATTGAGGTATATCATATTGGGTTTCCCTTTACCTTTCGCCTTGGGTTTGGGGTTGGGCTGAATTGCCTTTCCTTTTCCCTTGCCTTTTGCAGGGGAAACCTTTTTCTTCTTTACACCTCCCTCCATGATCATCAGTACCGGGGCAACGTGCTTGGACTTGGTCATGTTGGAATCTTCAGTCTTAAGCATGCCATGGAGCTCCATTGTGGTTTTCTCTAAGTTGTTCATATTATAGTTCATAATGAACCGTTCATATGAACCGGTCAGCGAGCTTAAGATGAAATTTGTCGCAAGCTCCTGATCAAAAGGGAAAACCTAGACGCTCAAGCCGGTCAAGGTACGATTTCATTTTCAGAACATGTACACTCACGCTACTACCCGAGGTCATTTTACATTCTACTAGAGCTTTGACATTGTCATATCGTTCTTGCCATGTCTTACTTTCCAAGTCTTTCCATTACCTTTTAGAGTTCTAGAACCATGGTCGCCAACATTAGGAAAACACCCTCGTTTGATTCGGCTAGACATTTTTCATATTCGTCCCAAATCGCCCGAGAAGCTCCGATAGCCGGTGCCTCAAGGAGTGGTTCCTCAATGGCTATTTGCTTCTTTTCCATCATGAGAACAATTCTCAGGTTTCGAAGCCAGTCCATGTAGTTCAAGCTCATAAGCTTGTCCTTTTCGAGGAGACCTTTCAAACAGAAGTTTGAAATCGATGAATTCGCGTTGTTTGACATCTATATATAAAAAAACATTATTTAGTGATTTGAATTCGCGTTGTTTGACATCTATATATAAAAAAATATTACCCAATTGTTTAAAACAAAAAATTAATTTTAACAAAGCTAAGATCTATATTTCACTTCCACTTATGACGAGTTTGCCGCGGATTGTAATTGAAAGCTATTTATGTAGGTAAACATATTACCAATTCCATCTCTATGAATTCTTAGATCCTTGCGGGATTCACTTACATCCATTATGTTGTTTGGCATGTTTAATCACTTCCACATTAATCCTTTCTCGTGAAAGGTTTGTCGTGGATCACGAGTCCATAATGTAAAGTAACCATACTAAGACACATGACATCCGGCCCAAGACTCTTGGATATCGCGAATGTCACAAACATTATCTCTAACATCTAACTGACTCGTTGACTTTAGCCCTTTCCCACGCTGATAGATTATTAGTTCAATTGCGTGCCTTAAATGGGTAGCATGTGATTTACATTAAAAACGGGTTTTTGTTTTTCTTAGTTGAAACATATTTAACTGTGTTCATTTTAGCAAATTTCTTTTTAACCATTTTAAAACTTCACTATAAAACCAATTTTATCCATTTACCAAAATGCACTTGCAAGTTTTTATTAACTCTTAAAAAACCATTTAAAAATACATATCAATCAACAACCAAACATCACAACACGTGGGTCTAATTGAGGCAAATTATTACCGGGTCCATACAAACACAGATTTTGCATATAAAAGCAATGGAGTGCCAAATCCATGCTAGAGACAACTCTTTGATAAAGATTGATTTCAACATACACTTTGAATCAATCTTTGCTTGAACATACAAACACACGTTATATTTATGCCAAAACCGTCGAAACATGAAATATACAAGTGAATCAAAAGGTTCGGGAAAAACTAGTATAATAATATCAACAATTGAAATAATAAATCATTTTTCACGGTCTTTTCTCGAAAGGTTTTGAAAACCTAGTTTTCTCAAATTATGTATTAGCTTATGTTTCATGTTTTATATATTGAAGTAAAAAAATTTCCTAATAAAGAACAAGCCTTACCCAAAGGCCAAAGTCCAGATACTACTATAGAAATTGTCAAGGAAGATACTTTAGATATTCATATAAATGGCAAAGTCAAACTTCATGGGATTTCAATTTACAATTGTTGTTGGTCTTTAAATTGCAATTATATTTAGTTGTGTCTATTAATCTATCGTATTTACTTTAGCTATCTTTACCCATAATTGCTCTCTTTAGTCTTTACCTTAAGCTTTGTATCAGTACACAGTAACCGTGACAGTTCTAAATATTTCTTTGAACATTGGGTTTTAAAGAGTTATGGGACTATTGGCCTATTTTGAAAAAAATCAATCAAACTGCTTTCTTTCTTGAGCTTGATTTCACTTGAAAGTTTCATTGCCACTTAAAATTATAGTCCATGTAGAACCACCTATACAAATAGACGTATATGCACAAAACAACAAAGTTGGTTATTGTTGAGGACCTACGCCAATTCGTGTTTTGGCATTGAAAAGGTATCCTGTATGTTGAGTTTTCTGATGACTTGTTATAATAATCATTCTTTTATGTTTATTTTTCAATCTAAATCCTAGTGAAATTTTATTTCAGCTGTGTTGCAAGGGTGTGTCCAAAGCGGCAAAAGAACTGTGTGCAAACTCCAATTACCCATATCAGTTGGCACAATCAGGATACTCCAGACTTAGAGAAAAACTAGTAAGCCCATTGTCTTATTGTATCTGTCAAGATTTAAACTAGCAAGTATTGAATGCTTTTATAATGTTTAAATGCTTCTGCCTTTTAGTTGGGAACCTTAAACTTGGGATATTTGTTTGAAAATTTTGTGTAGAGTTCAATAGCATGATTAAAGCTCTTCAACGGAAAATTTCGCCGCTTATCTTTAAAGCTGGATAAGTTTTGATGAAGAGATGAAATAGTTAAGTTCTAAAACTTTGTATCTGGTATTTAATAAAGCCATAATGCTATGACTACACAAATGGCTCTATAGGAATAGTCCAATGTGTTGGTGTGGTTGTACATAGGCGCATGGAAAATAAATATGCATCTTTACATTGTAACGTCTTCGAGCATAAAGATAAGATACAAAGTATTTGTAACATCAAGAAGAGTAAGCATAGCCTTATGATAGGCCTGATTAAGCTATAAAACTACACCTATTTTGGTCAAAATTGTTAACTCCGAAATCCAAAATTGCTCATCTTCTATGAAGGTATTTTGGAAAGAACAAAAGGTAATCATGGGTATAAGTTATAACATAGGACAAAGTAAAAAGACTGAAGTTCTATAAATAGGAAATTCAAAGTAGAAAATTAGATTACATTTTGCTAAATATCAAGTATAGCCTATAACCTTGTAGAGGATTATAGAAGGATTTTGTACAACAGGTCGTGTATTAGGAAAGCTCATGTGCTATTTTCAAAATCTGAAATGCATAACCTGATTTATTGAACAAAGTATATGGTTTGATATGTTTGTATTATGCAAAGTTGATTAATTATAGCTAGTTGTTGTTAAAAACCTGTTTATAAAACTGTTGTAATGCAAAGTGTTGATCCAAACCCTCAGTAATTTGATAATGACCCTCTCAATTCTACTTAGTGAAAATTGTAGGTAAACAATGTATAAGAGTTTCACTATCGCTGATAAAGTACTAAGACTCTATTCAGTACCGCTGATAGGAACTCTCGTTCTTTAGAATAGACATTCAACGAACCCTGTTCATCCGCCAAACTCTGAGCCTGTTCAGTCTTGTTGATGATCGCTCATAATCTTATATTGTTCATCGTAACTGTTCGCCATAATGCTTTGAGCCTGTTCAGTCCTTATTGTGATCGCTGATAAGATAGTTGTTTACTTATGATCCCTGAAGACAAGTTTCACGTCAACATAGGTTCTACGCTGAAGTCGAAGATCAAGCTCAAGAACCCGCGACAAGTCTTCTAATGAACTGATGCGGATCAGCGAAGACTCAGATTTGTCCACTCAACGTGAAGTATCAAGTACAAGACTTCAGCTATCGCTGAACTTTATCAATCGCTGATATAGAATGATAAAGCGCTGAATCAACGAAAGCTGATCATTAAAGTCCTCCGTACAAAATACTATTGTCTTAACCACCCTTGCACGACTCCGTACGATATGTCAGGAAAAAACCTTCTTATTGTCTGAAATCGTACAACCACTCTGATACTGCACTGTTCAAGAATGCTGCTACTAAGGTTGTTTACTCAAGTCATATCCTACAACCAATCAGCTGCTGCCACGTGTAAAGTATAAACTGCCATGCATTAAATGCATGCAATATATAAGAAGACGCACCAGCTTCATTTTGAAGCACACTTGCTAACTCTGGTCAAGTCGTCTTTCTTCTTGAGATAGGTTATTATTAGTAATTCCCTTCTCATTCTTAGTGTAAGAAACTTAGTGTCCCAACTTGTTTAGATTTAGGATTTATCCTCAATCTTGTTCCGTAACAAGCTGTAAATTGTTAATGATTTATCAATAAACAATTTAGAAAGTAAAATCTGGGTATTTGTATTCAACCCCCCTTCTACAAATTAGTATATCCCTTTCGGGACCAACAAGTGGTATCAGAGCATATTTGTTTAATCTCATAAACAAGATCTTATCTATACTAATCTTTTCTTCCCTTGTAGAAATGACAACCAATACAAACACAAACTACATAGACAACGGTTCTCTTGCAAAACCCCCTAGATTTTCCAGAGATAACTTCAACTTATGGAAAAATAGGATGATTCTCTTCTTAGAGGGTGTAGATCCAACTCTACCTTTCTATATCGAATATCGTCCACATATCCCTGTCAGAATAGATTCTGAAGTTCCAGCCACTGAGAATAGACCTGCTATTCCAGAGAGTCTGGTGCCTAAGGAGATCCACATGTGGACTGATGAAGACAAGAAGAAAGTAAGTCTGGATACCAGAGCTAGATCCATTCTATCCATGGCGCTACCTGACGAAGTCTACCACTCCATCATGAACCTGAAAACTGCCAAAGCCTTGTGGGACACAATCTGTGTTCAGTATGAAGGTACGTTTGAAGTCCAGGACTGAAGAAAGATCAACCTGGTAAGACAGTACGAAAGCTTCATCGCTGGTAAGAATGAATCTCTCTCTGAAGTTCATCAACGTTTTAACTGTTTAATCATAGATCTGAAAAACGTTGGTAAGGAATATTCTAACTTTGAGATACTGACAAAGTTCTTAGAATGTCTACCTGAAAGTTGGGACAACTATTCAATGTGTCTCAAGCTGTCAAAAGATCTCAAATTAATGAATCTTTCAACCTTATATGGCACAATGCTGAACTATGAGCAATCGTGTCATCTTAAGAAGAATCTTGTAAAAGATTCCAAAAGCACCCCTGTTGCTTTAATCTCAGAGGAACCTTCCACTCAGCGAACCCCTGTCACTATCACTGAGTTGGAAAGTAACTCTGAAAGGTCATCAGACTCTGATTCTTCAGATCTCGATGAATCTTTGACTCTCTTAACCAAAAGGTTCAGGAGATTCGCCAAAAAGAATATGTTCAGAAAGAACAAACCTCTTTCCATTACTGACAAGCCTAGATCATCAGCTCCTGTTGATAAGGCTACTGTAACTTGTTTTAACTGTGAAAAGATAGGACATTTCGCTAACGAGTGCAGGTCAAAGAAAGCTATGAGAAACTCAGCGTTTCTCAAGAAATCCTCTAACCTCAGGTCTAGAGATGAAAAATATGCCAAGCTTAAAGAACGGTATGCGAAGCTGAAAAGCTTTAAGAAGAAAGGCAAAGGCCTGATGGCTGACTATGATTGGGTTGATTCTGATGAAGAATCATCATCATCTGACTCTGAAGATGATGAAGTAGCCAATCTCTGTCTCATGGCCTTGATTGAAGAAGAGGAAGACAAGTCTGACATTCCCTCTACTTAAGCCTCTACCTCTAAGGTATCAACCTCTTTCTTTACCAATATTTCTAATATTGATGAAGCTGATAGCCTTCGTAAAATCGATCTGCTGACTATGAGCTTATATGATGCCATGAATGGCAAAATGATTATTGAAAATCAAAACATTGATCTCGCTGAAAAACTTAAACAATGTCATCTTCAAATAGAAAAACTTTCTAAAATTGAAGAAAATTTCAGAGATCAAGTTCATATAAATCAGCTAGTCAAAATCGAACGCGAAGAGGCTATTGCTGCATTGAAAGCTGAGAAAGCTACTGTTTAAGGATGGTGTAATTCTTCAACAAAGATCAATGAGATAATAAAGTCTCAAATACCTCTGAGTGATAAACGTGGTTTAGGTTTCAAATATAAAACTCCAACACCTACCACTGAGCGTTCTATGCTTAAATTCGGAACGTTCGTATCCTCAGTCGCTGACACTTCATCTTCTCAGTGCTGCTCTTCCCTTACACCATCTCCTGAGGAAATACCTACCTTAGTCTTAGGCAAAGGTAAAGGTGTTGCTTTTGAAAAACATTCCTTAGTCTCTAAAGACAAAGGAAAAGGAATTGCTTTTAATCAAAATCCTCAGAAGGGTATCTTCATACCTAAGCTGAATTCTTCTACAGCTTCATCGAATCGCCCCTTTGATTCAAAGAACAAGAACACTGATATATTCAGCATGGATATATTCAGCGATCTACTCCAAGAATTAAAGTGGATGTCACTGGTAAGAAATCTGAAGAACTGAAAGGTCATCCCATTTCCACTGCCAAAGGTATACTTGATGCTGGTCCGTCCAATTTTAAAAAATCAAATCAGCATGCAAATGGTCCTAAAACTACCTTCAGTTATAGGAAATGTTATCATTGTGGACTTACTGATCATATTGCTAGTAAGTGCTCAACAGCCACCAAAGCTAAAAAGTTAGCTAAGGTGAAGATCATTGCCCCCAAGGCAAAGAAGACCAACCCTGGTGCAAATCAGGTCAAGGTGAATCCTACCACTGAGGTTAAGAAATTAACCAAAGTGAAGACTGACAAAGCTGAATCTTCAAATGCTGCGAAGATTGCTGAACCTTCCACTTCCTCAACCACCGCTGACAAATCTAAACCCAAGAAGATATGGGTACCAAAGTCAAACTAATCTTCCTTTGTTTTGCAGGTTAAGAAGGGTATCTGGTATCTTGATAGCGGATGCTCTAGACACATGACTGGAAAGAAGAACCTGCCCGCTGATTATAAGGAAGAGAAGGGTCCCTCTGTGACGTTCGGGGGAAATGGAAAAGGACATACCCGGGGGTTTGGTTTACTCTCAAATGGTACAACAACCTTCCAAAGAGTCGCATATGTGAAAGGGCTGAAGTATAATCTTCTAAGCATCAGTCATCTTTGCGACATGGATAACAAAGTAATCTTTACAAAGGAATCCTGCTTTGTCACTGACAAAAAGGAGAAGATAGCTCTCAGCGGTTATCGTTTGGAAAATGTTTATGTAATAAACATGGACTCAACAACCACTGTGAACTCCTGCTTCTTCTCAAAAGCCTCATCTGATGTCAACTGGCTATGGCATAAGAGGCTCTCTCATCTCAACTTCAAGACATTGAATACTCTTTCTTCTAAAGAGTTAGTCACTGGTCTACCTCAACACTCATATGCCAAAGAGTCCTTATGTTCAGCGTGTGAGAAAGGGAAGCAGACCAAAGCAAGCTTTAAGTCTAAGCAAGTATCCTCAGTGTCATCGCCTCTACAACTACTCCACATGGATTTGTTTGGCCCTGTTAAGAAACAATCCATCGCTGGAAAGAAATATACTTTGGTCATAGTTGATGAATTTTCTCGCTTCACATAGGTGATGTTTCTCCGTAATAAGAGTGACACCGTTGAAGAACTCATCATATTTGTCAGGAAGATGGAAACCCTGAACAATTTGACCGTAATAAGATGTGATCACGGGACTGAATCCAAAAATAGTTCTCTTTATTCCTTCTTTGAGAGTAAGGGTATTTCTCAAAACTTTTTTTCAGTGAGAACACCACAACAAAACGGAGTCGCTGAAAGAAGAAACCGAATGATCATCGAAGTTGCACGTTCAATGCTCAGCGATTCTCACCTGCCTACTCAGTTTTGGGCAGAAGCTGTCAACACTACTTGTTTTACGCAAAACAGGTCGCTGATAGTCAAAAGATTCAAGAAGACAGCCTATGAACTGTTCCATGGGAGAAAGCCTTCAATTAACAATAGAGATGCCATTGGAAACTTTGATCCTAAGGCTGATGATGGAATCTTTCTTGGATACTTCTCAGTTTCCAAAGCCTTCAGAGTCTTCAACCGTAGAAGACAGTCTGTAGAAGAAACTATTCACGTCACGTTTGACGAATCCCGTTCAACGAACTTAAGGCCATCTGCTGATACGGAAGAAGTGAATCAATGGATGTTTACTCCTCTTGGTGATTCAGAAGATGTTCCCACTCGTCCTTCTCATTCTCATACCGCTGAAGATAATGATCCTATCATTATACCCGATATGCAGACGAGTGAAGCTGAAACATCATGGGTCTCAGCTATTCCTCTTAACACAATACTTGTTGAACCATGTACTTCAGACTTCCCATCTACTTCTCAACAATCAGTGAACGAAATACCATCTGCACCTATTCCTGTCTTAGCTAATCCAGATGTTGCTGAAGCTTCATCTTCAGCTGCTCCAGATCAGACTGAGTCAGCGACTTATGCTCTGGCTCAGCGATGGACTGTTAATCACCCAATCGATCAGATTCTTGGTGATCCAAACGCTGGTGTTCAGACACGACGAGGTTCAGGTAACATTTGTTTATTTGTTAACTTTATTTCTCTGATTGAACCTAAGAAAGTAGATGATGCCCTCAGAGATCCAAACTGGGTCAGCGCCATGCAAGAAGAGCTGACTGAATTCAAAAGAAACAAAGTTTGGAAACTTGTTCGAAGACCAACTGACAAGTCAGTGATAGGCACTAAATGGGTCTATCGCAACAAAGCTAGACTTGTTGCTCAGGGATACATGCAAGAGGAAGGCATAGATTACGACGAAACATTTGCTCCAGTAGCAAGACTAGAAGCCATTCGTCTTTTCTTAGCATATGCTGTACACAAAGACTTCAAGGTATATCAAATGGATGTCAAATCAGCATTTCTAAATGGAAAGCTGAATGAAGAAGTCTACGTGGAACAAGCACCGGGATTCTCAGATCCTAAGCATCCAGGTTATGTTTATAAGCTGGATAAGGCACTTTATGGGCTGAATCAAGCTCCTCGTGCATGGTATGACACTCTTTCCTCTTATCTCCTAGATGAAGAATTTGAGCGAGGTAAAATTGATAAAACGTTGTTTTTCAAGAAAGTAAAAGGTCATATCATTTTGGTTCAAATATATGTTGATGATATTATATTTGGTTCCACTAACCCTGATCTTTGTACTTGTTTCTTTGAAAGGATGCAACCTGAGTACAAAATGAGCATGATGGGTGAGCTAACATATTTCCTTGGTCTTCAAATAAAACAAAATGAAAAAGGAACTTTTATTAATCAGGGAAAGTATGTTAAAGATATGCTGAAAAAATATGATTTAACTCAGAGTTCAGCTATGAAAACCCCTATGGCACCACCACTGACACTTGACAAGGATTCAAATGGAATACCTGTTAATGTCACGTTGTACCGTTGGATGATCGGATCTCTTCTGTGTCTTACAGCGAGCCGATCCGATATCATGTTTGCAACTTGTTTGTGTGCAAGGTATCAAGCTGAACCCAAGGAATCTCATATGATCGCTGTAAAGCGAATCTTTCGTTACCTTAAGGGTACTGCGAACCTCGGTCTTTGGTATCCCAAAGACTACGGGTTCGATTTAACCGCCTATTCAGATAGTGATTTTGCAGGTTGCAAAATGGATAGGAAAAGCACCACATGAGGTTGTCAGCTCCTGGGTGGAAAGCTGGTGAGTTGGACAAGTAAAAAGAAAACTTCAGTGTCCACCTCAACTGCTGAAGCTGAGTATGTAGCCGCTGGAAGCTGTTGTTCTCAGGTCTTGTGGATGAGAAATCAACTACTGGACTATGATTTTCAGCTCTCCAAAATTCCAATCTATTGCGATAGCACAAGTGCCATCGCTATAGCCAACAATCCAGTGCTACACTCAAAGACCAAACATATCCAAATCATGTATCATTTTATCAGAGACCACGTGATGAATGGTGATATAGAACTTCATTTTATCTCCACTGACTTTCAGTTAGCTGATCTTTTTACCAAACCTCTTGATGAGACAAGATTCAACTTTCTCATCAGCGAGCTTGGAATGCTGAACTTTGAAGATTAAAATCTTCAGTGGTTCATGATAGGGCGGGTTTCACCCCCTAAATCTTACCGCAAGTGTACGGTGTCGAAATCAAGTAATAACGTACGGTAAGTACGAGTATCGAATCCACGTACTGTAGACTCTATTAACTGAACTATCGAAATTTGAGGGATTGATTTTAAACTACTTAATTGCACGAAAATAAATCAACACAAGACAAAACAGCAAACAGCTTTGGAAATTCAGATAAAGAAAACAGTTGAGGGTTGGACATCCTTAGGTTTTCACATGCAAACATCTGATTCACAACACATACCAGTTAATACCCCTTAATGAATCCCAAATCATCAAAAGTCACCGTTGTTCTCTTTCGAGCGACAACGGGTTTTATTTTGAAAATGATAAGTTTTATCTTTCGATCTCAACCTATGGATTTCAAAATACATTAAGCACTAGATTTATGTTAAACAGTTAAGTTTTATCTCTCGATCTCAACCTAACGGTTCAATCAAGGACTGAGACTTACTCGGTATATCTCTATCACCGATTTATCGTCTTAGGCATGTGATTCCTAGTTCTATTTGATAATTAATTCTCTCGAACTTAATTAACAACCACAATTCAATCGTAAATTGGCCAAATTCACAACAACATTAAGAGCAAAATCACATGCATTCATTAAACTAGGGAAAACTGATAAAAGTCATTCGTCGTCCATCTATATGTTCAATCCTAATTCAATCCAACCCCCAACATCTAAAAGTTAGTTCATGATGTTGGGGAACAAAAACGCAGGAGAAGAAACAAAGTATGTAAACATGATTAATGTAACATGAAAGATGTAAAGGCGAAAACTATGATGAACTCCCTTCTCCCGGCTTTAATCCGCTACGCGTCGTTAATTACTCGTCAATCCGTCCTCTATCTTGGCTCCAAACGGCGTGAATGGTCTTTGAAAATCGCCCCTGGAACTGCTCTTGTCGTCGTGTGAAAGTTGGATATCGAAAAGTGACCTAAAATCTGAGAAAAACGACTTTTGTTTCTGGAATAGGGAGTCCCGCGGTTTGTTAGGCGACTTGCAAACCGCCTAACAAACCGCCCGCTTTCAAAAAGTGGTCTGGGTCGTTTCTGGTTCGCTGTTCGGGTCCTGGTTCGGTCGTGGGTCTTGGGTTTAGATCTTTGGCTTCCGTTGGGCTTCGTTTTGGGTCTTTTTGGGCTCTTTTTAGCTTCTTTTCTCGAGGATTACTACCTGTTAGATAACCTGCACATTCCACTCAATAAACCGTAAAATTCCTCTGCTTTGCTAATAAACAAGCCAATCTCGTTGGTTTGATAACCGAAAATAACGCCAAAATGTGGCGTTATCAACAACCCCAAACCGAGTGTTGCTTGTCCCCAAGCAAATTAGCGATAAAATAGAATAAAAGCATATATCAGAGAAATGTAATAAATGCACAACTCCCAATCAGTTCCATGTGATGCAAAGGTGATTTCCCATACCCGTGAATGCCTGTCTCACTCTCGCCTTATTCTTATTTTGTTTGACATATGACCTTCCATTGTGAGTTGAACTCGTGACCGCTCCGATTACGTTAAGGTTGTACTAGGTCCGAACATACTAGGGAAAACATTTCGCCTCGACCCTACCTCACGGGATACTCTCATTCACTCGAACCTAGGTTATCGCACATGTTGTCATGTATAGGAAGTTATGCACAAGAATACTCAATAATTACATGACAACGCTAATGAAGGACGTACAAATGTTCAAAAAGTTGATCTCAGAAAGGAATCAAGCAGCAAGACAGGGAATATTGGTAAAGGCAGTCGTAGACTCTAAACACATTTTCCAAAAGATCATCCAAGTATTTATAAGGGTTGTAACGGGGCTAGGGTTCAGTTAAGAAACGAAGGGTAGAAAGGATAAAAAATCCTCGGTGTGTCAATCATTAACAGTTTTGACTTTTTGACTTTTATTTTCTAACACTTGGCCATCTTTATTACTAATGGAGTCGCTTTGACTCTCTTATTTTCTGCTGCTATGGATGCTATCACTAATAACTGTATTTCTTTTCTTTTTGCATTTTCTCTTATTTATTTATTTATTTATTTATTTATTTATTTTTTCAGTTGGGACTTCATTGGTCCTCTTTTTTGATTGGGGCGACATTGGCCCTCTATTTTATCTATCTTTCACGACTGGCCTGTACTCTTTCTTTTCTGCTCTTCGTCACTGCTTCTGATTGACACACTTTTGGATTAGGTTGGCTAAGGCTTATGGCTAAAGGTTTAATGGTGGGTTAAAAAAAAAGGTGAGTGTTTGGCTGCAAAGGGGGTTATGGGTACACACATAAAGGTAAAAGGGAACGATAGCTAAAAACACGGTTAAAACAAAACACATAATGCCTAGAGTCATATCTTAAGGTCCACATGATATGGTCTACTATACCCTTACCTAATATCCCGATAGTCGTCTTTGCTACTCAATGCAATAATGTAGCGAGATCATTCTACATTCACGACAAGGAATTCGAAAAAGTGTATAAGAATTAAGTGTATGAATCCCTCGAAATGAAAAACGTCTTTTAGGCTCAAGACTCACTTTCGGGTGGTCTCCACTAATGTCCCTAGTTATGTCCTTTCCCGGTCCTTCCCTAATGGTCACGTCACTATCACAAGATTCTTTCTACAATGGTTGGTCTCAATCATTCAAAACAAAAGATTTAGCTAAAGCTATCTAGGCATGCAGAAGTGCAGGAAATCTATGTGCATAACGTGGGCCCGATTGGGCAACCCCAAACCTTACCCACACATTGTCCCCAATGTGCAAGTGTCGGTTCAGGCGATACTAAGACAAGTATCGTTGTGCGGTTATTACAGGTATTGGACAGGTAAAACATAACATAACATGAAGCAGAAGGAGCTATTCTAGCATTTTCAAAACATGGCCACCCCAAACCTAGGCCGTGGCCTAGGTTTGTCAAACAAAGCCAACCCCAAACCTCGGTGAAACCGAGGTTTGCACAGGGATAAAAGTGAGTGTGTAGATGTTTAAAAAGATGAGGCACCCCAAACCTAATTGAAACTTAGGTTTGTTGCATCTCGATAACTACTAAGGAATAAACATCTTACACCACTCGTTTAGCAGAAAGGATTAGAACATACCTGTTTTGCCCGGCCAGAGGAGATTCCCTTGAAAGATTGGAGCGACCTCGGACGAGAGATAACGGAGAAAGGGAAAACACAAACAAACGAAAACAAAGCAGAAAGCAAAAGAAAACAAAGCAGAAAGCAAAAGAAAACAAAGCAGAAAGCAAAAGAAAACAAAGACACGAAACACACAAAGCAATAAACGAAAACAAAGCGCGAAAAACAGGAACAGGGGAGCCGCGCGGTTTGGCGCGCGGTTTGGAAACCGCGGCACAAGCCGCGTAACCCACTGTTCCAGAAAACAAACAGAGGGCCCCGCGGTTTGGCACGCGGTTTGGAAGCCGCGGCACAAGCCGCGTAAGTCCTTGTTTCAGCTATTTTTGATTTTTCGATTTTTTTCATTTTTGTAGGTTTTTCGTATTAAAACACACTCACAAACAGGAAATTAAAAAGAAAACTAACCTCGGTGGGTTGCCTCCCACCCAGCGCCGTAGTTACAGTCGTGGCACGACTTTATGGCTCTCAACTTGGCTTGGTATCGGCGGACTCTAACCGACCACACTTGCGATTGTCCACCGTTCCTTCTTTATCGCGACCTCTCACCCTCTCGAACATCTTGAACACAACTCTCTCACCACCAACCCGGAGTGTCATCTCGCCTTCCTCCATGTGGATCAGCGCTCGGCATGTGGATAGGAAGGATCTTCCCAAGATCAATATGACTTCTATATCTTCGTTGATGTCCAGCACCACGAAGTCCACTGGAAAGTAGAACTTTCCAACTTTGATCAGCACGTCTTCAATCACTCCATACGGGTATACGATCGATCTATCTGCGAGCTTCAGTGTCATGTACGTTGGGCTCACTTCACCCAATCCGAGTTTCCTGAAAATAGAGAGAGGCATTAAGTTAATACTCGCTCCTAAATAACATAACACTTTTGTAAAGCCCGTATCCCGGTATGTAATTTCTTTTATTAAATCCTTTTGTTTTAGTTTTATTTAATGTGGTTCTGTTAGCGGGGTTAGTCGAGTTGGGTCTAATCGTTAAATAATCGGGATTTTTGGTTAGTTGCGAGAGGTTTGTAAGTTGAGGAGCTATTTCTGTAAAAGGCCAAAAACCTATCATGGGTTCGGCCCATGCAGGAGGCGTCGAGACCCATGTGATGTATGTGGGTTAGTAGCTTGAATATGAAAAAAAAGAAAAAAAAAGAACCCTACGATTTTTGGTTATTGTTTGTTAGGGGTGGGTGCCGTGAGGAACAAGCAAACAAAGAAAGAAATCACAAAAAATAAAACCTACGGCCCCATTGCTCCTTGTGGTCGGCCGACGTCTAGAACCGAGAGAGAGAGAGTCATCGCCGTGAGAGTAGAGAGAAGGAACCGCCGGCCGCCGCTGCTGCTGCCGCCGGAGCTTTTTCGCCGGAGTCGAGGAAGGAGGGCGAGAGTGAGAGAGGGCTTGAGAACGTCGTCGTTTTGTCGCAAGGTAAGTTCTCATCTCCTTTTCCTTTTTCTTTTCTTTTCCGGCGAGGCAACCACCGCCGTACGCCGCCACTGTGGTGGCCGTGCGTGGGCGGTCGTGGTCATGTGTGGTTGTGTGCGGGTGGGCTCGCGTAGAGCGACCGAAAGAGAGGGTCGGTGATATGAGGGTGTGTGTGTGTGTGCGTGATCGCCGCCGACCACCACCGCCGCCGGAGGCGGCAAGGGGGGTGGTGCACGGCTGTTGATACACCTTAGTATAATCTGTCCCAGTAAGTTTTAGGCTTCCCGGGGCTGTTTGGGTTAAGCATTGTCTTAATGAGATTATAACCGTTAGTTATCATTTTATGTGAAAACGTTTGTCTGCCACTGTTTTGCGACGGCCATAACTTTTCCGTCGTAGCTCGGATTGAGACGAATCCGGTGCCCACGGTTCACATTCTGTGCCGGGCACACTTTTCGTGTTTTAGCGGAAGTCCGGCTCGGCCTCTAGCTAGGCTTAATTTGGCTGTTTATACAGCAGGTCCGGATGTGGCAGATCGCGTTCCGTTTTAATAGTCTCAGTTTCTGCCACTGTTTTGGGAAAGCCATAACTTTTGCTAGGAATGTTGGATTGGGATGAAAGTAGTGCCAAAAGTTCCCATTCTGAGTCTAGTAAGTTTCTTAGGTTTTGCGGAAAAACCAGTTCGGAATGTAGCTAGTGTCAACCTGCTGTTTTATAACGAAAGGTGCTGTTTTTTGCTGTGCAGTTAACCAATTTTATAAAATCTGTATTAAATTGTAGAAAAATCGTTAGGAGGTGTATAATATGTCCTTGGAACCCTAACACTGAGCACTTTCTGGTTATGTAATTTATTTGAGGATCTCTGGGTTTATGGAGGTCGGAACAGGTCCCGAACAGACCTGTTTGGTTAGACCGAAAAGTCGTTTTAGTGACGATTTAAGGGTGCGTCGTGTTTTAGGGTCCGGGTCTCGTGTTAATACACTGTAACGATTGTTTAGGTGTTGGGAAGTGATCTTGGATTTGTGAAGCTTGAATTATTGTTTGTGAGCTAGGCGCGCTTACGAGGTGAGTTCTCTCACTATAACTAATGTCGGTTACTTTTTACATTACGATTTGTACGTGTGTGGTAGTTTTAATTGTTTGTGATGCGGGACTAAATAGTGGGGCGTCTAGTCGGACCTTTATTGTTATGACTACGCGGGTAGCGTAGGAGTTCGGTGGGGCCGAGGTTTATATACGCGGATGGCGTAGTAACTCGGTGGGGCCGAGGTTTATATACGCGGGTGGCGTAGGGACCCGGGGGAGCCGGGTAATGCTTGCACGGTTATCGTGTGGTCGGGTGGACCAGCTTATGCCTTTGGGTGGGATAGTGTAGGTATGCATGTTTATGATTTGTTCGTAGACTTGTATGCTGTTTATGTGCAATTATCTGTTTAGAGGTGGTGTGGGAATAACTGTGTTATTTATGGTGTCTGAATTCACTAAGCTTCGTGCTTACCCTTTCCCAATAAAATTGTGGTTTCAGGTGCGAGTGGCTCCAAGGCGTGACGAGTACACACTGGCGCGTGGGAAGAGTTGATTACCTTTATGATTTTAATTTTAGACATTTATTCCGCTGTTTATTGTTCGTGAGAATATTAATTATGAGATTGCAAATGGAATGATTGAATTATTAAATGCGTTTTTATTAATGAAATGTTACTTTAAAAATTTTAAATTCCTTGTAATTTTTGGGACGTTACAACTTGGTATCAGAGCACGGCTTGAGTGAATCAAACGCATTTCGGTGTGTTTGATCTCAAGTTTGCGGCTATAAATTTTTCCTTAAAGTTTTTGGGAAATAAAAAGAAGGAAAAATCCGTTTGAGGAACGGTGATCGAGGGCGCAGTGTGTACAGTCAGCCGGAGCCAAAGGGGAAAGGTACATTACTTAGTGTTGTTTTGCTTTCTAAATCATAGGGTATGCATGCTAGATTGCCTGCTGTTGACACTATGCTGTATGATGATTGCTTGCTAGTATGAATCAATGCTAGTTATAGTAGGTTGTTAAGTGAAGGCCCTATAGGTTGTATGCAGTAGGAATCATATAGCCTTAGAATATTTGATTTAGTTCTATTGCGCAGCTCTTGTTTGAGTCGAACCGTTCTAGGATAGAATTTTGTATTCGAATGTCTATTTGATTCACGCTGCATGCGACTGGGTATTCGCGAGGCAACTCGTTTGTAAAGCCCGTGTCCCGGTACGTTTATTAATTAATTTTAATAATTTAAAAATGGTTTACCTTTAATTGTTTGGTTAATGGTTTGGTGTCAAAAAGGACCAAAATTGTAGCTTTAGTGTCATTTAGTGTAGTTTGTGAGATAAGGTGTAGTTGAGGGTCTAGAGTGCAATTTTTGGAACTTATCTCATAGGTCACGGCCCATGGCCAAATTCCATCCTTGTTTCTTCTTTCCTTGATAGCCAAGCAAACCCAAAACGTTTCCATAACCCTTTCCTTTTCCTTTGTGTGCTTTGCCGCCGAGAAGAAGAGTTAGAGAGAGAGAGAGATAGAAACCGAGAGGTAGAGAGAGAGGAGTTGGCCGGAAACCCCCCCCCCCCCCCCCACCTGTCGCCGCTGTGCTGTTAGCGGAGGTCACCGCTGCTGCTGTCCGTCGGAGGAGTCGAGGGAGAGAAGATCGGTCGTGGTGGTGAGGCGTCGTCTTGAGGTAAGTCGTTCTCTCGTTCGTCTCGTTTCTTTTCCTTGTTCCTTTCGTTTTTCCGGCGAGACCACCACCGCCGCACGCCGTCGCTGCGGTGGCTGTAGGTGGAGGGTGGTGGCAGTGGGTGTCACACGTAGCGTAAGACCCGAATCGTTAAGCCTTGAACCGTTTTTATAAGTTATCTTTTATGAAAATTTTAGTGTGCTGTCCAGTTTTTACGCAACCATAACTTTTCCGTCGTAACTCCGTTTGATCCGAAACTGGCGCCCACGGTTCAAGTTCAGGGTCGAGCACGTTTTCCGTGTTTTAGCAGAAAACTGGTTCGGTCTCTAGCTGGGCGAAAAAGTGGTCGCAAGTTCGGTGTTTCGTCATTTTATGTGAAAATTAGTTTTCTGTCCAGTTCGTATTTCGGCCATAACTTTCTCGTCGTAACTCGGTTTGAGGCGATTCTGGTGTCCACGGTTCACTTTCTGTGTCGGGCACGTTTTTCGTGTTTTGGCGAAAGGCTGGTTCGGCCCCTAGCTAGGCGGAAAACTTCTGTTTTTACAGCAGGTCGGTAAACCGACAGTGTTGTAATCTGCCACTGTTTTGTCATGGTCATAACTTTCTGCTCGTAACTCGGTTTGGGGTGAAATCGGTGTCAAAAGTTCCCTTTTTGAGTCTAGAAACTTTTCTGTGTTTTGTGCAAAACCCAGTTCGGGACGTAGCATGGGTCGATTTGTCGTTTTATACTGAAAGGTGCTGAATTTCGCTGTTCCGGAAACTGTTTTTGTAAAATCCGTAGTAAATTGTAGAAAAATCGTTAGGAGGCGTATAATATGTCCTTGGAACCCTAACTCAGAGTACTTTCTGGTCATGAAATAATATTGGGAATTTTCTGGGTTTAAAGGGGTCGAAACAGGTCCCGAACAGACCTGTTTTGGGTGAGCGGAATTTAGTTTTAGTGACGGTTTAAGCGTGTGTCGTGTCATAGAGTCCGGGTCTCGTATTGACACGTTTTAACATGCATTTAGGTGCTGGGAAGTGACCGTAATTGTGAAGCTTGAATTGTGTTATTAAGCTGGGCGCGCATTCGAGGTGAGTTCTCTCACTGTGTAGTTAGGGGTTGTATGCATGTCATAATAGTTTGTATGTACTACTGTCTTTGTGGTGTGAACTAGTTGTTTGTGGTGTGTAATATTTGATTGGTTTGAATGCTTGGTTTAAATGTTTTACATTACAATTCGGTGGGACCGAGGCCTCGATGGTACTGAGGTGTTGGATACATTACAATTCGGTGGGACCGAGGCCTCGATGGTACTGAGGTGTTGGATACATTACAATTCGGTGGGACCGAGGCCTCGATGGTACTGAGGTGTTGGTTACATTACAATTCGGTGGGACCGAGGCCTCGATGGTACTGAGGTGTTGGATACATTACAATTCGGTGGGACCGAGGCCTCAATGGTACTGAGGTGTTGGATACATTACAATTCGGTGGGACCGAGGGTCCGATGGGACCGAGGGGTTGGATACATAATTACTGGTAGATGTTTACTCGTTTTATGTAACTGTGATGTTGTTGCTTATGTGCGGATAGGGGTGAGGTGTATATAATTCCTATCTGCGCATGTGTTGGAATTCACTAAGCTTCGTGCTTACCCTTTCCCAATAAACTGTGGTTTCAGGTACGGGCGGCTCCAAGGCGTGACGAGTACACACTGACGCGCGAGAAGAGCTGGTTGCTTTATGATTTTAAAAATTAAACGTTTATTCCGCTGGTTTTATTTTATGAAGACATTAATTATGTGTTTGCAAACGAAACGTTGAGATCATTTATTGAGTTGTTATCAATGAATTGTTTATTTAAAAATTTAAATTTGCTTGAAATTTTTGGGACGTTACAACTTGGTATCAGAGCACAGCTTGAGTGAATCACACACACCTCGGTGTGTTTGATCTCAAGTTTGCGGCTATAAGATTCCTTTAAAATCGTTTTAGAAAATAATAGGAAGGAAAATTCCGTTGAGAACGGTGATTGGAGGCGCAGTGTGTACAGTCAGCCGGAGCCAAAGGGGAAAGGTACGGTACTTAGTGTTTTATTGCTTTCTAGATCATAGAGTGTGCATGCTAGATTGCCTGTTGTGGACACTATGCTGTATGTTGAACTACTTGCTATTAGGAATTTATGCTAATTATGATAGGTTACTAAGTGGATGCCCTCTAAGTTGTACGCAGTAAGAGGTTTATAGCCTTAGAATATTTGATTTAATTCTATTGTGCAGCTCTTGTTTGAGTCCAACCGTTCTAGGATAGAGTCTTGTATTCGACTGTCTATTTATTTCGCACTGCATATAACCGGGTATTCGCGAGGTCACCCGTTATAATTAGTAGGGATTCGGTAGTAGCAAGGGTAGTGGGATAAGAGGAAATTCCTAGGGAACTAGGAAGGGTGGATGTATATATATGCTGGTGCGGGCATATGGTTAATTATATATTTAATTGTTGTTGTATGATCGGGATGACCGATGGTATATTAAGTATACATTTGTGGCTGTCTGATCGGGGAGACCGATGGTTTTATATATATACAGTAGTTGTATGAGTTTGCCTGTTTAGGATATGTTCTTGAACGGGCATGTGTGGATTAATTACTTTATGTGTATAGTTTCGGCGAGAAACTACTTGGACCCCTCGGGATGGGACTCGGAACGAGCGATGATAGGCGTGGAAGGTAGTAGTAGAGCTCCTACTACCGGAAGCACAGGATCAATGCTCGAGTCGGGGAAGTCACGAGGAATCCAAGGAGTTGAGCGTGAGTGTTGTTAGTATGAGTTATTATGTGCTAATAACGCGTTGTATTGTCTACCCAGAATAGCCATCACAAGGAGGAATAACTATAGTAAACCTGCTAGTACAAGTGTGTACTTGATTTGCTTGAGGTGATGATCGTTGGGGTAATGATGAAGGTTCTATACTAGTAGTCGTTGGGATAGAAGGACGTGTCTAGTATCAATCACTTGGAGTGACGATAAGGATGTGGTTTGTTTTAAGTAGACCATTACAGGTCAAAAATTGGCAATTGTGCTAGAATCATAGGCTTTTGAGCCGACTTTGATTTGAGGAAAACCCGTAAGATGATTTGATGTGATTTCCCAACTTGCCTTAAGAGATTTAAATGTCCGGATGACGATTGTGGATCGGGGAGTTTTGGAGGGATAGGAGTCGAGACATCGAATGCCGACTGAGTCATGCACAAAGTCTATTTTGAAAATAGGATTGCATTAACTAATTTTTGTGTTTCCAATCCTTGTATGGATTGTGTTTTGGAATTTTGGGAAATGTTTAGCATACACACAAGATGTCGAATTATGGTTTTGAAAGTGCATGAAACCTTTTTTATAACGAGAGTTACAAACCTTGTTGGTGATTTGTTTAAAATGAGTTTGGAATTCTAGTGTCGCTTAACTTTTCTTTCGAGAGTTTGTGTTACTAAGTATTTTATTGCAAATAGTTCAGTGTGTGGATTGATTCAGGCGTGACATAAGTGGTGCATGGAGGAATTTTGGAACATTTCATAAGGAGTTGCTTAGTGCGCTTTTCAGTCAGTTAAAGGTTTATTGACATTTCAATGAAAATGCGATTTATCGACTTAGGGGTATGCATACTGGGGTAACCTTTGTTCTCGACATTTTGATAAACGAGTCGTGCATGAAAATGTTTTAGTTCCTTTTTGTAGAAATGAAAGACCATTTGATCCAAGGAGTGTTTTAATGTTGTGAACATCATGCATACGATTAAAATGTGTTATATTTTGGAAATATAAATGCGCAGATTTTTGACATTCGGTTAATTTAGAATTACCGATCAATTTTTTTGGGAAATTAAAAAAACTTTTGCTTGGGAGGGAACGAGTATTTTGAGCATTTTCGATAAATACATTTTTAAACTATAATGTTTTGACGTTATATGTCCCAAGTACGAAACTTGAGGAAGTGTTACAAGCTTGCATGCCTGCCCCCGGTTTGAGATTTTATGAGGTTTTAGTCGATATTTCCAATTAATAGAAGCGGACTGGTGTCTGTCTTCAAGTTTGAAACTTACACGAGACAGTTGTGTTTTAACAAAAATATATTTGTAAACCGTGTCATCGTTTTGTGTGATTAGCTGACGCGCGAAAAATTTGTGGCGAACCCTGTGCCACGTCATTTTATGATTAAAAAGAGGAATTTTTGAATCAAATGTCGTGAAACTTAATTTGAATTATGTGCACACCTTTGTCGCACCCTGTTTAAGGTCAAGCGGTTACTTTAAGTGCACGTCATGAGTCAATCCATACTGGAATCGAGGCGGTTCATTTTAAAGAAATTGTGTATTACGCTTGTGTTTGTGTGAGTAAACTGAACTGCAATGGAACGATTTTCAACATGATTTTTCCTATGTGGGACGGGCGTGTCCAGTTTTGCGTAACCATCGATCAGGTAATAGTAGTATTATTACATACGACCTTTTTGAGATGAAAATCCTGATGTTGAAAATATTTTGTAAATGATTTTGTAAACCATTTGGGGAAATGTGCTTTTAAGTGTCATGTGTCATTTCGAGAATTTTTTTAGGGTGTGAGTCCTTTTGGAAAAACTCTTTTGTTTAACCCGTATTGAGTCTGAGACTAAGGTTGATTTCAGAGTATTGCTTGCTTAAACTTTGTTTAAACGCATTTTCCAACCTATGGGTCTAGCAAGCGTGGAGCATTTTGCTCGGTTTTGACTTGGAGTTAGTCATGGGCCAATTGCCCGGTTTTAATGGCTCGATGTGGAGTCTAGTTGATGAGTTGTTTTTGTCGCACCGTTTGGCATTCTTTGCACGTTGAGTGTTTACATGTTTGGGTGAGTGAGTCAATCCGGAATAGGCATGTTGTTGGTAGGCTGTTTTGCTCTGGATCCTTAGGCACGTCAGTCAGACGTTGGTAATGGTCGGTTGGGTATCTCGGGGTGGCACCCCGGTATTCATGTGTTTTAACCTAGACTTTCCAGTAGGTGCTAGGAGGATATAGTTGTGGGCACTTACCTGGGAGGTAGTTCCGGTGTGCTGGGTCTTGAGGCGTTACCTGGGAGGTAGACGTCAAGGTGTATCCTCGATACGGTGTGACTTGGCTTCGTAGAGCAAGTGTGGATGATACGTCTACGGTGGAAGGTAGGCATTCCACGCGCGTTAGTACTGTAGGCCGAATAGTATCGGTTAAGGGATTGATCCCCTTTGTTATTAAGAGAATAAATGCGCATCAACCATTTCGAGGTAGGTGGTATATTTAGGTGTCGAATTTTGGGCTTGAGGCCAAACACCTTTAGTATAATCGGAGAGTTGTAGCCGATGTTAAGATAATCATGGTGATGATAATAGTAACCCTGAAATGATCACTTGTGATGGAACGATCTACGTGTGTGTTAGTGATTTGGTAGTGGGGGATAGCTATTGGTGTTAATGTCTACGATAATACCACGCTTATTTGAGTTACTGAAATCGGTTGGACCGATGTTCGGCGGGTGGCCGATGTTTGTTATTGTGATCGGTTGGACCGATGTTCGGCGGGTGGCCGATGTTTGTTATTGTGATCGGTTGGACCGATGTTCGGCGGGTGGCCGATATTTGTTATTGCAATCGGTTGGACCGATGTTCGGCAGGGGGTCGATGTTTTGTGGATATAATTTATTGAAAATCTTTGGAGTCTATTAGAATTTGTGGTAGTTAATCGACAGTTAAGGGTAGGAATGATCGTAGTCGGGTATCCTGTAGGGTATATTGGTGAGCACCATTAGAAGGGTTAGAGCTTGAAAGTGGTTTGAGTTTGGGATATCATCAAATGCGAGAGAATTTTTAGAAGCTATTTGCGGACGTAGACTTCGGGGGCGAAGTCTAATCCAAGTGAGGGAGAGTTGTAAAGCCCGTGTCCCGGTTTGTTTATTAATTAATTTTAATAATTTAAAAATGGTTTACCTTTAATTGTTTGGTTAATGGTTTGGTGTCAAAAAGGACCAAAATTGTAGCTTTAGTGTCATTTAGTGTAGTTTGTGAGATAAGGTGTAGTTGAGGGGCTATAGTGCAATTTTTGGAACTTATCTCATAGGTCACGGCCCATGGCCAAATTCCATCCTTGTTTCTTCTTTCCTTGATAGCCAAGCAAACCCAAAACGTTTCCATAACCCTTTCCTTTTCCTTTGTGTGCTTTGCCGCCGAGAAGAAGAGTTAGAGAGAGAGAGAGATAGAAACCGAGAGGTAGAGAGAGAGGAGTTGGCCGGAAACCCCCCCCCCCCCCCACCTGTCGCCGCTGTGCTGTTAGCGGAGGTCACCGCTGCTGCTGTCCGTCGGAGGAGTCGAGGGAGAGAAGATCGGTCGTGGTGGTGAGGCGTCGTCTTGAGGTAAGTCGTTCTCTCGTTCGTCTCGTTTCTTTTCCTTGTTCCTTTCGTTTTTCCGGCGAGACCACCACCGCCGCACGCCGTCGCTGCGGTGGCTGTAGGTGGAGGGTGGTGGCAGTGGGTGTCACACGTAGCGTAAGACCCGAATCGTTAAGCCTTGAACCGTTTTTATAAGTTATCTTTTATGAAATCTTAGTGTGCTGTCCAGTTTTTGCGCAACCATAACTTTTCAGTCGTAACTCCGTTTTAGCCGAAACTGGCGCCCACGGTTCAAGTTCAGGGTCGAGCACGTTTTCCGTGTTTTAGCGGAAAACTGGTTCGGTCTCTAGCTGGGCGAAAAAGTGGTCGCAAGTTCGGTGTTTCGTCATTTTATGTGAAAATTAGTTTTCTGTCCAGTTCGTATTTCGGCCATAACCTTCTCGTCGTAACTCGGTTTGAGGCGATTCTGGTGTCCACGGTTCACTTTCTGTGTCAGGCACGTTTTTCGTGTTTTGGCGAAAGGCTGGTTCGGCCCCTAGCTAGGTGGAAAACGTCTGTTTTTACAGCAGGTCGGTAAACCGACAGTGTTGTAATCTGCCACTGTTTTGTCATGGTCATAACTTTCTGCTCGTAACTCGGTTTGGGGTGAAATCGGTGTCAAAAGTTCCCTTTTTGAGACTAGAAACCTTTATGTGTTTTGTGCAAAACCCAGTTCGGGACGTAGCATGGGTCGATTTGTCGTTTTATACTGAAAAGTGCTGAATTTCGCTGTTCCGGAAACTGTTTTTGTAAAATCCGTAGTAAATTGTAGAAAAATCGTTAGGAGACTTATAATATGTCCTTGGAACCCTAACTCAGAGTACTTTCTGGTCATGAAATAATATTGGGAATTTTCTGGGTTTAAATGGGTCGAAACAGGTCCCGAACAGACCTGTTTTGGGTGAGCGGAATTTAGTTTTAGTGACGGTTTAAGCGTGTGTCGTGTCATAGAGTCCGGGTCTCGTATTGACACGTTTTAACATGCATTTAGGTGCTGGGAAGTGACCGTAATTGTGAAGCTTGAATTGTGTTATTAAGCTGGGCGCGCATTCGAGGTGAGTTCTCTCACTGTGTAGTTAGGGGTTGTATGCATGTCATAATAGTTTGTATGTACTACTGTCTTTGTGGTGTGAACTAGTTGTTCGTGGTGTGTAATATTTGATTGGTTTGAATGCTTGGTTTAAATGTTTTACATTACAATTCGATGGGACCGAGGCCTCGATGGTACTGAGGTGTTGGATACATTACAATTCGGTGGGACCGAGGCCTCGATGGTACTGAGGTGTTGGATACATTACAATTCGGTGGGACCGAGGCCTCGATGGTACTGAGGTGTTGGTTACATTACAATTCGGTGGGACCGAGGCCTCGATGGTACTGAGGTGTTGGATACATTACAATTCGGTGGGACCGAGGCCTCAATGGTACTGAGGTGTTGGATACATTACAATTCGGTGGGACCGAGGGTCCGATGGGACCGAGGGGTTGGATACATAATTACTGGTAGATGTTTACTCGTTTTATGTAACTGTGATGTTGTTGCTTATGTGCGGATAGGGGTGAGGTGTATATAATTCCTATCTGCACATGTGTTGGAATTCACTAAGCTTCGTGCTTACCCTTTCCCAATAAACTGTGGTTTCAGGTACGGGCGGCTCCAAGGCGTGACGAGTACACACTGACGCGCGAGAAGAGCTGGTTGCTTTATGATTTTAAAAATTAAACGTTTATTCCGCTGGTTTTATTTTATGAAGACATTAATTATGTGTTTGCAAACGAAACGTTGGGATCATTTATTGAGTTGTTATCAATGAATTGTTTATTTAAAAATTTAAATTTCTTGAAATTTTTGGGACGTTACATCGTTATGGCTAATAGGGATTCCATGGTAGCAAGGGTAGTGGGATGAGATGAAATTCCTAGTGAGCTGGGAATAGCGTTTACATATGAGTACGTATGCAAAATTGCTTTCTAGAACATAGGAGTATGTATGCTAGATTGCTTGGTGCTTAATACACTGTATTGTATGGTTGTTACTTGCTATTAGGAACTTATGCTAACTTTGATAGGTTGTTAAGAGAATGCACTATAGGTTGTATGCGGTAGGAACCGAATAGCCTTAGAATGTTGGATTTAGTTCTATTGCGCAGCTCTTGTTTGAGTCCAACCGTTGTAGGATAGAATCTTATATTCGAATGTCTATCTGGTTTCCACTGTATACGACTGTGCGTTTACGAGGCGACTCGTCAGGGTTAGTGGGGGTTCCGCCCTAGCAAGGGTAGTGGGGTATTATGTTTATTCCTAGGGAGCTAGGAAGAGTGTGTATATGCGTCAGTATGGACATACGTGTATGGTTTTTGTTTGGGCGAGCAACTACTTGGATACTCGGGATGGGACTCGGAGCGGACAGTGATAGGTGTAGATGGTAGTAGTAGAGCTCCTACTACCGGAAGCACAGGATCAATGTTCGAGTCGGGGAAAGTCGCGAGGAATTCAAGGAGTCGAGCGTGAGCGTGGTAGGGTGAGTTATTATGTGCTAATGACTCGTTGTAATTTCTTTTTCTTAGAATGGTCAACACTAGAAGGAACAACGCGACTGAACCGCGGGCTGAGGCCGGGATCAGCGAGGAACAGATCAGGGAGATGATTGCTACCGAGGTAGCCTACGCGATCGGGGAGGCGATCCCCGAAATTATCACCGCCATTCGAGATGAGGTGGTGGTCCTGATGGATGAACGGATTGCAGCAATTCCACCGCCTGCAGGGGGACAGCCCCGTGCTAGAGAGTTCCAGTACCGAGATCTCTCTGCCTGCTCCCCGCCAGAGTTTAAAGGAGTCCCGAGTCCAATTATCAGCATGCGGTGGATATCCGATATGCAGTGTGCGTTTCTGACCAGTGGTTGCCCGGATAATCTGAAGGTTCGTTTTGCCGTGAACCTGCTACGTGGTGGAGCAAAGGATTGGTGTGCTACATCGTTGACGCTCGCTGAGCGCACTACTTTGACTTGGGAGGAGTTCGTCGTCCGTTTTCGCGCAGAATATGTACCTCCGGTAGAGATGGAGCGGATCGCCAAGGAGTTCTTGGAGCTCACGCAAACTACAGAGACGGTGAAGGAAATGAACCGTAAGTTCACCGAGATGGCATTGTTTTGTCCCCAGTATGCCGCCTCGGAGGATATGAAGATGTCTCGGTACAAGGACATGTTGCGTACCGAGATTAGGGAATTCGTGAGCACAGCGCAGTATGCTTCCTTATCTGCGATGATGGATGCGGCCGAAGGAGGGAACTCGAGTTGGAAACCCAAGCGAAGAAGAGGAAGGCGGCACAGGCGGTGACGCCGATCTCTGCGGTGCCACAGAAGTCGAAGTTCACTGATTCGCGCATGGGTTCGAGGAGTGGCGGGTTAAAGCCCAGGGATACCGGAATGAGAAGATCTGAAGGGTGTTTTAAGTGTGGACAGTCCGGTCACTTTAGCCGGGACTGTAGAGTGCCGTTAATGGTCTGCTTTAACTGCAAACAGACGGGCCATGTGAAGACCAACTGTCCTAGTGCGAGGGTAGCAGATGGGAGTGGGGCACAGGGGGTGCCTGCGAATGCCCCATTGCGTATTACTGATGGTCGAACGGGTCAGCCGGGGACGGAAGCGGCTCGAGGCAGAGTTCACCAGCTGACGGTGGAGGAGGCACAGGCTACGCCTAAAGTGGTGACAGGTATATTTTGCCACTTGTTTTCTGTTTTGATTATCGTATATAATTGCTTTTTGCTTAAGCTGTGAGATTAAGTGCGTTCTTAGTTAACTTGGTGTCTGCTGTAGTGATGCTTGGTAGCGGGGCTACCAATTATTTTTCGTGCCTCACACTTGTAGTGAGCGTTGGGCCGTAGTATAGGACGGCTAGGCTGTCCACTTGTGGTCGAGGTTGCTGTTGTAATATGTGCTTTAAGTAGACTGTTTCGGGTCGAGGTTGAGGATTGAGCTAGAATTTTAGGCTTTTGAGCCGACTTTGTTTTAAGGAAAAACCGTAAGATAATTGGACGTGAATTCCAACTTGCCCTTAGAGGTTTAAATGTCCGGATGACGATAGTGGACCGGAGAGACTTGTAGTTGTACGAGTTGAGACGTAGAATACCGACTAAGTCATGCACAAAGTTTGAGTTTGAAAATAGAATTGCATTATCTAATTCTTGTGTTTCCAATTCTTATTTGGATTGTGTTATAGAATTTTGGGAAAGGCGATTTTAAGTGTTATGTGTCAGTTTGAGTACTTACATATTTGGGGGAGTGAGTCATTCCGGGATAGGCATGTTGTTGGTAGACTGTTTGCATTGGAGCCTTGGTCATGTCAGTCAGTCGTTGGTAACGGTCGGTTGGGTATCTCGGGGTGGGACCCCGTTATTCATGTGTTATGAATTTGACTTTCCAGTGGGCACTAGGAGGATATAGTCTTGAGCACGTACCTGGGAAGTAGACGTTAAGGTGTATCTTGATACGGTGTAACTAGGCTTCGTAGAACGAGTGTGGGAGATACGTCGACGGTGGAAGGTTAGGTATTCCACGCGTGTGGGTACTGTAGGCCGAATAGTATCGGTTAGAGATTGATACCCTTTGTAATAAAGAGGATAAATGCGTAGAATTTTTGAGGTTAATAGTATACTTAAGTGTCAATTTTTGGGCTTGAGGCCAAACACCTTAGTGAAATTGGAGAATTGTAGCCGATTTTAAGGAAATTATGTTGATGGTAGTAGTAATCCTGAGATGTTTGCCTGTGGTGAATCGTTATGGTGGAATGACCTTCGTGAGTGATTTTAAATTTATTGGTTTGACGATTCGTGTAAGGTAAATTTTGGGAGTCTAGTAGAACTCGTAGGAGTTAATCGACAGTTAATAGTAGGAATGATCGGATCCGAGTATCCAATTGAGTATATTGGTAAGCAACTATAGGATGTTAGAGCTTGAGATTTGAATCGGGAGGTATAGAATATCTATGGTTGGGAGACAACCGAAGTCGCTTGGCTAGGAATGATTCCAATTGGTGAAGTGTTCTATCGATCATAATTTCAGTGTCCTAGAAGGAGTACGTTAGTAAGGAAAGTATTCGAGAAGTTTTAGAAGGGGTCTCAAGTGAACTTGGGAACCTGGGTTGAGATATGGGAGAACTATCTTTAGCTATGCACGGGCATAGACATCGAGGACGAAGTCTAATCCAAGTGGGGGAGAGTTGTAAAGCCCGTATCCCGGTATGTAATTTCTTTTATTAAATCCTTTTGTTTTAGTTTTATTTAATGTGGTTCCGTTAGCGGGGTTAGTCGAGTTGGGTCTAATCGTTAAATTATCGGGATTTTTGGTTAGTTGCGAGAGGTTTGTAAGTTGAGGGGCTATTTCTGTAAAAGGCCAAAAACCTATCATGGGTTCGGCCCATGCAGGAGGCGTCGAGACCCATGTGATGTATGTGGGTTAGTAGCTTGAATATGAAAAAAAAGAAAAAAAAGAACCCTACGATTTTTGGTTATTGTTTGTTAGGGGTGGGTGCCGTGAGGAACAAGCAAACAAAGAAAGAAATCACAAAAAATAAAACCTACGGCCCCATTGCTCCTTGTGGTCGGCCGACGTCTAGAACCGAGAGAGAGAGAGTCATCGCCGTGAGAGTAGAGAGAAGGAACCGCCGGCCGCCGCTGCTGCTGTTGCCGGAGCTTTTTCGCCGGAGTCGAGGAAGGAGGGCGAGAGTGAGAGAGGGCTTGAGAACGTCGTCGTTTTGTCGCAAGGTAAGTTCTCATCTCCTTTTCCTTTTTATTTTCTTTTCCGGCGAGGCAACCACCGCCGTACGCCGCCAATGTGGTGGCCGTGCGTGGGCGGTCGTGGTCATGTGTGGTTGTGTGCGGGTGGGCTCGCGTAGAGCGACCGAAAGAGAGGGTCGGTGATATGAGGGTGTGTGTGTGTGTGCGTGATCGCCGCCGACCACCACCGCCGCCAGAGGCGGCAAGGGGGGTTGTGCACGGCTGTTGATACACCTTAGTATAATCTGTCCCAGTAAGTTTTAGGCTTCCCGGGGCTGTTTGGGTTAAGCATTGTCTTAATGAGATTATAACCGTTAGTTATCATTTTATGTGAAAACGTTTGTCTGCCACTGTTTTGTGACGGCAATAACCTTTCCGTCGTAGCTCGGATTGAGACGAATCCAGTGCCCACGGTTCACATTCTGTTCCGGGCACACTTTTCGTGTTTTAGCGGAAGTCCGGCTCGGCCTCTAGCTAGGCGTAATTTGGCTGTTTATACAGCAGGTCCGGATGTGGCAGATCGCGTTCCGTTTTAATAGTCTCAGTTTCTGCCACTGTTTTGGGAAAGCCATAACTTTTGCTAGGAATGTCAGAATTGGATGAAACCAGCGCCAAAGGTTCCCATTCTAAGTCTAGTAAGTTTCTTATGTTTTGTGGAAAAACCAGTTCGGACTGTAGCTAGTGTAAAACTGCTGTTTTATAACGAAAGGTGCTGTTTTTCGCTGTGCAGTTAACCAATTTTGTAAAATCTGTATTAAATTGTAGAAAAATCGTTAGGAGGTGTATAATATGTCCTTGGAACCCTAACTCTGACCACTTTCTGGTTATGTAATTTAAATGAGGATTTTCTGGGTTTATGGAGGTCGGAACAGGTCCCGAACAGACCTGTTTGGTTACACCGAAAAGTCGTTTTAGTGACGATTTAAGGGTGCGTCGTGTTTTAGGGTCCGGGTCTCGTGTTAATACATTGTAACGATTGTTTAGGTGTTGGGAAGTGATCTAGGATTTGTGAAGCTTGAATTATTGTTTGTGAGCTAGGCGCGCTTACGAGGTGAGTTCTCTCACTATAACTAATGTCGGTTACTTTTTACATTACGATTTGTACATGTGTGGTAGTTTTAATTGTTTGTGATGCGGGACTAAATAGTGGGGCGTCTAGTCGGACCTTTATTGTTATGACTACGCGGGTGGCGTAGGAGTTCGGTGGGGTCGAGGTTTATATACGCGGGTGGCGTAGTAACTCGGTGGGACCGAGGTTTATATACGCGGGTGGCGTAGGGACCCGGGGGAGCCGGGTAATGCTTGCACGGTTATCGTGTGGTCGGGTGGACCAGCTTATGCCTTTGGGTGGGATAGTGTAGGTATGCATGTTTATGATTTGTTCGTAGACTTGTATGCTGTTTATGTGCAATTATCTGTTTAGAGGTGGTGTGGGAATAACTGTGTTATTTATGGTGTCTGAATTCACTAAGATTCGTGCTTACCCTTTCCCAATAAAATTGTGGTTTCAGGTACGAGTGGCTCCAAGGCGTGACGAGTACACACTGGCGCGTGGGAAGAGTTGATTACCTTTATGATTTTAATTTTAGACATTTATTCTGCTGTTTATTGTTCGTGAGAATATTAATTATGAGATTGCAAATGGAATGATTGAATTATTAAATGAGTTTTTATTAATGAAATGTTACTTTAAAAATTTTAAATTCCTTGTAATTTTTGGGACGTTACAACTTTATTAAACGAAAACTCCCCAATTTGAATAGGGATGGAAAAACTCCCTGGATCTTTAATCTTCGGGGGAAGCTTGTTCCGAATGATCGCGCTGCACTCCTCAGTAAGTGCAATTGTAGACTGGTGGTCGATTGCCCTCTTCTTGGATAAGATCTCTTTCATGAACTTCATGTAAGAGGGCATTTGTGCTAAGGCATCTGCAAAAGGGATGTTAATAGTTAGTTTTTTAAATACATCAATAAATTTTGAAAAATTAACATCATCCTTATTCGCTTTCAGTCTATTCGGGTATGGCACTCTTGGAATTTCCGGCTTGACCGGTGGTTGCTTTAGCTTCGTCTCTCCACTCTTCTTGTTCTCTTCATCACCCGGGTTCTCCTTAATCACGAACTCTTTATCGGCCTCTAACTAATCCATATCTATGGTTTCGACCTCTTTATCCTTGGGATCGGCTCCTTTTGATGTAAGCTCTTTGCCACTTCTCAGATATATGGCATTGGACTCCTCTCTTGGTTTCCTTTCAGCCATACTCGGGAAGGTTCCAGAAGGTCGGTTTTGTAGGGATTCAAAAATTTGCCCCACTTGCCTCTCCAAGATCTTGATGGACGCGGTGTTCTGATCAGTGGCCGCCTTTACAGTGTTGATCGTGCTTGCCAACTCTCCAACTGTGTTGTCCATTTTGGCCATGAACTTCATCATCATGTCTTCCAGTCCCGAATTCTTCTCCCCGGATGGTCCTTCATTCCTTTGGTTGAAACCTGGAGGACGGTAAGCATTGTTAGTATGAGAAGAATTAAAAGAGTTAGACGAATTACCTGGTTGTTGTTAAGGTTGACCCCATGAAAGATTAGGGTGCTTTTTCCACCCCTCATTGTATGTATTGGATAATGGGTCGTTCCTCGGTTGATTGTTCCGGTTTTGCCCAAATTGAACTTGTTCAGGTGCTTCCGGATTACCTCCCTTCAAGTGGTTCGTGATAAAAGCTAGTTGAGCTTTCATCTTTGTAAGCCCATCCGACTCTTGAACGCTCGCTACTCTTCTTACAGCTGATCGTGGAGTAGAGAAGCTTTGTTCGGCCAAGTTCTCGATTAGCTCACATGCTTCTTCATAGGTTTTATCCATCAATGCTCCACCCGATGCGGCAGTGATATCGTTTTAAACTGCGGGTGAAGTCCACTATAGAATGTCTAGATTATGACCCATCTGTGCAACCCGTGGTGAGGACATTTCTTCAACATATCCTTGTATCGCTCCCATGCCTCGTATAAAGTCTCTTGTTCCCACTGAGCGAAGTGGGTGATATCGGCCATCAATTGAGCAGTTCTTCCCGGTGGGAAGAATTTTTGAAGAAAAGCGGCTTTCAATTGTGCCCAGGTAGTGATCTGATCTGACGGTAAACCTTCTATCCAAATTTCAGCTCGACCCTTTAATGAAAATCTGAATAGCCTCAGTTTTATTGCGTTCTCCTCCATCCTATTAATTTTGAAGGTGCTGCAAATCCTCTCGAATGCACGGAGATGTGCATGAGGATCTTCGGTCGGTGCTCCTCCATATTGGTTTTGTTGCACCATTACGATGGTTCTCGGCTTTATCTCGAAGTAGTTCACTGTAGTGGTGGGCGATTGGATGCCTATCCCTGCGGCTGCCACATTAGGATCGGCAAATGACCGCATCGGAACTCTCTCGGGAGGTGGTGGAGGATTATTGTGAAGAGGTGGAGGATCGTTGCGCGGCCTCTCGTTGACAGGTCTCTCGTCGCCCATCTTTAATTGTCTTTTGACTTTGGATTCTTTGAGTAAGCGACGAGCAATTCTTTCGATCTCCGGATCAAGTGGCTCAATTTCCTTCCCTCGGGTCTTCCTTGGCATAAACCAATTAGAACCTGAAAAGAAAGTATCAAAATCAGTAATCCAGAAACAAAAGGATGACGGAGTAAAACAAATAAAAAAAATGTTCAATGTAACAGTGTCTATAGATGGTAGTGCTATTAGCTACAACTAGTTCCCCGACAACGGCGCCAAAAACTTGATAGGGTGGGTTTCACCCCCTAAATCTTACCACAAGTGTACGGTGTCGAAATCAAGTAATAACGTACGGTAAGTACGAGTATCGAATCCACGGGAACTAGGAACTAAGTATCACAATTACTATAAACTCTATTAACTGAACTATCGAAATTTGAGGGATTGATTTTAAACTACTTAATTGCACGAAAATAAACCAACACAAGACAAAACAGTAAACAACTTTGGAAATTCAGATAAAGAAAACAGTTGAGGGTTGGACATCCTTAGGTTTTCACATGCAAACATCTGATTCACAACAATTACCAGTTAATACCCCTTAATGAATCCCAAATCTTCAAAAGTCACCGTTGTTCTCTTTCGAGCGACAACGGGTTTTATTTTGAAAATGATAAGTTTTATCTTTCGATCTCAACCTATGGATTTCAAAATACATTAAGCACCAAATTTATGTTAAACAGTTAAGTTTTATCCCTCGATCTCAACCTAACGGTTCAATCAAGGACTAAGACTTACTCGGTATATCTCTATCACCGATTTATCGTCTTAGGCATGTGATTCCTAGTTCTATTTGATAATTAATTCTCCCGAACTTAATTAACAACAACAATTAAATCGTAAACTGGCCAAATTCACAACAGCATTAAGAGCAAAATCACATGCATTCATTAAACTAGAGAAAACTGATAAAAGTCATTCGTCATCCATCTATATGTTCAATCCTAATTCAATCCAACCCCCAACATCTAAAAGTTAGTTCATGATGTTGGGGAACAAAAACGCAGGAGAAGAAACAAAGTATGTAAACATGATTAATGTAACGTGAAAGATGTAAAGGCGAAAACTATGATGAACTCCCTTCTCCCGGATTTAATCCACTACGCGTCGTGAATTACTCGTCAATCCGTTCTCTATCTTGGCTCCAAACGGCCTGAATGGTCTTTGAAAATCTCCCCTGGAACTGCTCTGGTCGTCGTGTGAAAGTTGGATATCGAAAAGTGACCTAAAATCTGAGAAAAACGACTTTTGTTTCTGGAATAGGGAGTCCCGCGGTTTGTTAGGCGACTTGCAAACCGCCTAACAAACAGCTCGCTTTCAAAAAGTGGTCTAGGTCGTTTCTGGTTCGCGGTTCGGGTCCTGGTTCGGTCGTGGGTCTTGGGTTTGGATCTTTGGCTTCTGTTGGGCTTCGTTTTGGGTCTTTTTGGGCTCTTTTTAGCTTCTTTTCTCGAGGATTACTACCTGTTAGATAACCTGCACATTCCACTCAATAAACCGTAAAATTCCGCTGCTTTTCTAAAAAACAAGCCAATCTCGTTGGTTTGAGAACCGAAAATAACGCCAAAAAGTGGCGTTATCAGTTCACATTTGATCAGTTAATTACTTGTTGACAAACCTCAGTGTTAAATTTGTAAAATGACAAGTGATTCAGCGATAAACATGAACTTGTATAACACATTTTTATCATCAACTCTCTGAACAATAAGATTCGCTAATAACCAGGTATGTTATTCTCTCTCTGACACTCGCATGTAAATGCAAGATTTCAAAACAACTTATGTCGCTGAAACTCTTTTCTTCATCAGCGATCCTTTTGAAATTTCTTAAAACCTTACTGATATTTCTATATTCAGTGCTTCATGTTTTTCAAAACATCCCTGACTTTTTCAAAACCTTAGACATTTTAAAATGTGAAAGGACGTTTTTGACGTCATCCTTACAGGATAAACCCCTGACACGTTCTTCTGACACACGTTAGGCACGTTCATTCTAACGTCCAATCAAATGCCAACACGTGTCCGTGTCATGATGAAAAACTTTTCCGCTCAAGTTTTTCTCTCCTCTCTCTCTCACTATAAATACTCCTCGAGTGTTTTTTTTTTCCTTCTCGCGAAAAACTTCCTTCTCAAGTTTTCTCAAGAATTACTGTTGCATTTGAACATTCAAGTTTCCCAGAAACTGTTCATCTTCCTCAACGCAATCAAGGTTAATATTCTTAATATTATTCCATTGTTTTAACTTGTTTTAGATCTAATCTTTGTTTAATAGATCAAACAAAAGAAACCTTTTTAAAACTAAAATCATCTTCTTTCATTGTTTTATGAACATAATCTTCATGGTTGTTCTTCAAGTTTTTAATTCATATTTTAAACTTGTTCTTCATATGTTTTTCCAGAATCCCTTTTTGACTAGAAATCATATATGCTTCATTAAGTCATTTTTGGCTGAATGAAAGAGACAAAATGCTAAATGAAATGGACAAAATATTAGAACTCACATTCTGTTGTTCATATTATTCGTATGTTTTTTTAGCAGAGATGGCAACCACTGATACTCAGATAGCTGCTGCTACACTTCCTAAGGCTCCTCAGGTAAAATTTAGCCTGAAGGATGTTACCTTTCAGAGTAACAACCCCTACGTCCTACTGGAATTCCTAGAAAAGAAACGGGTCACTCATCTGGATGATGCCGTTAAATTCCTTCAAAATTTCCCTATCTCCAAAGCCCTAACCATCAATCCTCTAGCTGATAAACACCTACTGAGTCAGTTCTGGTATACTGCCAGAAGTGCTCAGTTTCCCTCAACCTGAAACCCTAAAAAGACCTTCAGTGTCATTCTGTTTGACACTGATCATGGAACCTAAAAGATTACAACTGGTAATCTCAGACATGCTCTGGACCTCCCCGCAGGCACCAAAGAAAATCCCTTTGTCCCATTCCCTGACTCCAAAAAGAACTCAGCGGACAAAGAAGCCCTGATAGCATTCTTTGATGCTATGAACTACGCATGGGACTTGGGAAGAGATGGTCGCCCTGACAAGAAGCTGACCATAATAAAGAAATCAAAGATGCCCAACGAGATGAATTTTATCTTCGCGCATCTGATCAGCTGCCTCACCGCCAAATCCGGGTCATCTGATCAAGCCTCGCAGTCTCAACAATTAATTGGGTACTCCTTGCTGAAGGGTCTCCATATAGACTGGGCTCAGATCATTTTTTATGACATGTTGGTACGAGTTACTGCTGACCCTCGTCCAACATGGGTTCCATACCTAAGATTTCTCAATGCTTGGCTAGCACAAGGACTGGAAGATAAATATCCACGGGTTGGAGACCTAAAACTATCCCAGGTCGGCCTGAAAGTTCTCGACTTCAAGCCACTACAAAACGAGGTACATCTCTCTACTCTTTTATCTCTTCTAAACCCTCCTTCTTCTACTTCTGTGGCTCCTTCAGCGACAATATCCCTTGCTGATACCCAGGCCACAAAACCTATTCCTCGAAAAAGGAAACACTCTACTACCCCTCTTGATTCCAAAAGGATCAAGAAAACCAAGGAGCAACCCTGCCAACACTCTACTGCTGAAGACTCCACGACTCAGGTTTCACAAGAGTCGCTGGAACATTACGTGGTAAGCTCTGCCACAGCTGCTCAAGCCACCTCTCTCATTCCAACCTCAGCGTCTCCACACGCTGGAGTTACAAACTTGGAATCGACCCAACCTCCTCCAGTCTCTCTATGAACTGAAGTAGTAATTATCAGTGGATCCAACACTGAATCAGTAACACAACCAACCTTCTCAACCTTCGTTTCTCTCTCTACTCCATTGGACTCTAATCCACCTTTCACCACGACCACTGTATCACCCTTCATTCCTCCAGAAGCTAAAGTTGATGCTTCACAAGGAATGATGGAAGCAAGACCTACAGGATTCTCCATGCATCAAGGTACTTTTGCTGATGACATGGAACATTTCTCAGGGCATAGAGATTTTGATGACTTCATCTGCCCTCCTGCAGGTATACACCAACCCATAAACACTGTAACTAAACCCTAAACTTCTGAACTTTCCTCTGTTCATAATTCCTTATCTGTTACAGGTCTTAATTTGGGAGACATCAACGCCTCTCTGAAAAGCTTGGATACAAAGGTAGCAGATCTCACCACTACTCTCTCTGGGGAGAATATTAAAACACTGACAAAAGTGGTGGAAACTAATGCCTCCAAAGCTGACTTGACGAAGCTCGATGGCTCTCTCGATGATTTTGCCAAAGTCCTGCTGACATCTACATAGACTACAACTCTCTCAACACCGCAGTTAATACCGTGTCCAGCGAAGTCACTACGCTGAAGACATCGGTTGAAACTCTTCAGGGAGACATGTCTGCTGTAAAGACTGACGTTAGTGAGTTAAAGACTGACGTTAGTACGCTCAAGACTGACGTCAGTTCAGTGAAGCAGATGGTGCAGGATATCCTCAACCGCATGACTACCAATGTCCCTGCACCTTCACTTTTTACTCAGGCAGATCGAGCTGAACTTCTCAAAATCACTCCTGCTATCACTGGCCTGGAAGCCAGAGTACGGGAGATTGAAACTTATGTTGGTGTCTCTGGCCAAGAAGACAGGGTACGAACACCATATGCTGAGACCTCAGTTGCTGAATCCACACACTCCTCCCCCTCGCATCATGAGGAAGGGGGGAGAAGAGCTCACAAGACCTTCCCCATGATGAATCTATCGAGGGGAAGAAGACTGAAGAGAAGACTGAAGACCTTACCCTTACTGATGAGGGTGAGAAGACAGCTGATGCTGGACCTCAAGGAGTTGATAACCCTGAGGGAACCGAGAAGCTTACTTCTGTATCTGAGGGGGAGCGACTCAAAGAAGCTGCTGAAGAATCTGAATCTGAAGTTGAAGATGAAGCACGCGTCGACATCTCTGACGATCAACCATCATCAGATAACAATGATGATGATGACTTTGATGATGATGATGATTCATTCTTTGTCACTCCAAAGACAACTACAACGTTTAAGGGAATTTGGATAAATGAACCAATAGGGGAGCGGACAAATCCTTCAACGTCTGAACCTAAAGGCAAAGGAAAAGGTGTCTCTGAAGAAGACAATCTGATGATCTTTCTTCAAAAGCCAGTTCGTCAGGTAAATAACATCTTATTTCCTTACTCTGTATCCCTCCTCTACCCATACACATTATCAGCACTACTTTCCACAAAGCCTATACACTTAAACCCACTTCTTTTCTCTCTGTTCTACCCAAGTTCTTACTCGTAAGATCGCTGTGTTTCAGCTAGTCCTCTCCCCTGCTTGAGGATATTGAAGTACAACCAGCTGCTGATAAAGCTGAAGAAATAATCCCAGTCTTGGATTTAATCACCGAGACTGGTGAACCTGAAGAATAGACTCTCTCTCACACAAGCAGACCTTCCTTGGTTCCTCAAAAACCAAGTGAAGAGGATCAGAGAAAAAGAGAAGAGATGATAAAGATGCTTGAGGCTCAGCGAATCATCTTGCCTAGTGCTAAAGTTCCTGCTGTAAAGTTCAAAATATCAAAGCAAGAATACGCTGATCAGCTCAAGGCTGAACGTCTACTCACTGATAAAAGGAAAGATGAAGAAAAAGACAAGGCTCTCGCCATCCAGCTCGTCCAAGAATCAGTCGAAGACCCCAAGCTGAAACGAATTTCTATTCAAGTCCAACGTCAGCTTTGGGAAGACGCTTAGAAGATTATCGAGAAGAAAACTGAAGTATCTCAGAGCACCCTCAAATGGTGTGTAGAGAGCATACACTTCAGATATTGTCCAGCGAGGATCAACAAGGTACATGTCTCTGTAAGAACAACTATCGGAATACCTATTGTTGATATTCAATTATTCAGAGAGAACGGCCAAACTGAAAAATTCGGTGTTGAAGCTGTCACAAGGTATGGTCTCTCTGAATGGTTGGAGATGAGGATAGCCATTCAACAATCACAATCAAAGTACAAGAATCATTTCGAAATGTTAATAAATCGACAGATCGATTTGGTCTCTTCTGTTGTGGATATTCCTCCTCCTCCTCCTCTCGAAAATCAGAAAAGAAGGGCCTCTGCAAAGAAAAAGTCTAAACCTTCATACTCAGGTCCTCCTATACGGAATGAAACAGGTATTGGATTTTCTCGTGATGAAGTTCTTGGTCCAGAACCTGACCTTTCCGCACTTGATACATCTCTTCCTCCTGGTGAGACTTTCATCCTTGGGAAAGTCATAAGCAAACCCTATGGGATATTCTTTATTGACTATGGTGGACGAAAACGTTTTCAACGTATCTATGAGCTTCCCATCACTCCCATCGAACAACTGAAAGATCTCATCTACTGGTGTGATTTCAAACATGACATTCAGGCACGACATCTTAAACCCTTGATTTTTGAAGAAGCTCTGAACAAAAAGAATCAAGGAGTAACGGTTCCTGACTGGATGATTCCCACATCAAAGACCCTTGATGAACTTCTCATTAAGGAAGAACCTCTATAAGCTGATAAGATCGCCCCATTCTTCTATTTTATCAGTTATTCTTTTGTACTTGTAATTTATTTCGCTTGTACTTGTAATCTTTCCACTTCCCTTGTAATCTGATACGAAGTTTAAAGAAATATTTCAGCGAAAGTACTTTTCTCCATCAGTACAGAAACGATCCTAGAAAACAGTAAAAAAGACAAATATTTTATTTGTTCTTTTTATCCTTATGTTCTTCATTACATAGCAATTT
>JAWVWS010000746.1:0-25000 GCA_033807775.1 Saussurea involucrata | reverse complement strand
AATGCAAAGAGGGAAGGTGATAGCTTATGCGTCACGACAACTAAAAGACCAAGAGAAGAATTACCCAACTCATGATTTGGAGTTGGCGGCGGTGGTTTTTGCTTTGAAATTATGGCGACACTATTTGTACGGGACGAAGTGCACTCTTTTTACCGATCATAAAAGTCTCAAGTATATCTTCGACCAAAAGGAACTAAACATGCGACAACGGATGTGGCTTGAACTTTTGAAGGATTATGATTGTGAGTTACTTTACCACCCCGGGAAAGCCAACGGCGTGGAGGATGCCTTGAGCCGAAAGGACCACGGAGGTGGGATCAAGCTAAACCGAATCGATGTTGTATCAAGTTTGATGGAGAGCATCAAAACAAGTCAATTGGAGGCACTTCAGGAAGAGAACCTTACGGCCGAATTCATGGAAAAGCAACGGGAGCTACTAAAGGAAGATAGTCGTGGCCTCAAACTCTTCCAAGGCCGGATTTGGGTGCCGAAAATTGGTGGTAATCGTGAGCTACTTCTTGAGGAAGCTCAAAAGTCTCGATACTCTATACATCCCGGTAGCACAAAGATGTATAGGGACCTAAAGTTGAATTATTGGTGGCCGGTGATGAAGCTCGATGTGGCTAAGCACGTGGGAACTTGTGTGACGTGCCTTCAAGTCAAGGCGCAACACCAAAATCCGTATGGAAGTTTGCAATGTTTGAAAATTCCGGAGTGGAAATGGGACAATGTCACCATGGATTTCGTGATAAAGCTACCAATGACATTACGAGGTCACGACACTATTTGGGTGATCGTGGACCGGTTGACTAAAAGTGCACACTTTTTGGAGATACGGGAAACGTTGCCTTTGGACAAGCTAGCGAGACTATACATCAATGAGATCGTATCAAGGCATGGAGTGCCACTATCCATTGTGTCCGATAGAGATAGCCGATTCACTTCAAATTTTTGGGCTAGCTTTCAAAAAGAGTTGGGGACGAAGGTAAAGATAAGTACGGCCTACCATCCCCAAACGGACGAGCAAAGTGAGAGGATGATACAAACCCTTGAAGATATGCTTCGATCGTGTGTCATAGATTTTGGTGGGAGTTGGGACACCCACCTACCTTTGGTGGAATTCGCGTACAACAACAGTTATCACTCGAGCCTTAAAGCCTATCCGTTTGAAGCTTTGTATGGTCGTAGGTGTAGAACTCCCGTTTGTTGGCTTGAAGCCGGGGAGAAGCAATTTATGGGGCCGGAAATTGTGCAAGAAACCGCGGATAAAGTAAAGGAAATTCGAGAACGTTTAAAGGTGGCGCAAGACCGACAAAAGAGCTACGTGGACAAGAAAAGTCGACCAGTCAAATTCCAAGTGGGAGATCGGGTCATGTTGAAGGTATCGCCATGGAAGGGTATTATCCGGTTCGGAAAGCACGGGAAACTTAGCCCTCGTTTCCTCATACCGTTCACAATATTGGAAAAGATTGGACTTCAAGCTTACAAGCTAGACCTACCGCCGGAGATGGATGGGATCCATCCTACCTTTCACGTATGCTACCTACGAAGGTGTTTGGCCGAGGAGGAAAGTGTGATCCCATTGACGGAAATTCGTGTGGATAACGGTAACAGATGTGTGGAAGAACTGGAGGCCATCTTAGAAACAAAAATCAAGAAACTACGACACAAGGATGTGTCCATGGTGAAGGTACAATGGAAGCACCATTGGGGTGCCAATGTAACTTGGGAATCCGAAGAGGATATGAAGAAGTGCTATCCCAATCTTTTTGGTTAATATGAGATTTCAGGGACGAAATCCTTTCAAGGTGGGGAGGATTGTAACACCCGTAAAACTCCTAACCTTGATTTATGCAACTTTAGATTCGCATGATTCTTATATGTGCTATCACTACGTTTTATGAACCTTACTTGTCAAACATTATGTGCATGCATGCTTTAGACCTAGTCTGATTGTCTTTAGTGGGAAAAAGGGGTTCGGTACACCCTGTGAAAGAGTGACATCGCGAGAGTGCCTTGGTACAATCGCGTGTCACAATCGCTGGTCATGTACCACTCTCGGTACATTTGGCGCGAGAGTGACACAGCGAGAGTGCCCTGGGCACAATCGTGTGTCATACTCGTCGTGGGTTCTGGAGGGTAGCCGCGGTACATTTTGCGCGGAAGTGACTCAGCGAAAGTGCCCTGGGCACAATCGCATGGGCACTATCGCCCGTCTTGTGCTGGACACTTTAAAACCCAACTTTTTAGCTCTTTATTGGAACATTTCTCAAAAGCAACTTGCAGCCGATTTCTCTAAGGCTTAGGGGCGAATTTTCTTCCACTTAGTCACCCTCTCTCTTCATTAAATCCCCACTAGTGTAATACTTCATTTATTGAGGATCTTTGTGCATTTGGGAACATTTATTGAAGATTCTCCCAAGGGTTTAGCATCTACAACTCCATATCACATCTAGGGTTTCCTCCATTTTCTAGGTTTTGGTCTAAAAACCTAGATTGTGAGTATTCTAACCTACCTTGTACTAGATCCATGCTTATTACTTGTTATTTTGCTTGTTACTTCATCTTATTGGAAACCCTAATTTTAGGAACATGATTTGTTGAAGTATTCTTGGTTTATGGAAGTGTTGATGGGTTATATGTGTTGATGCTAATATATGTGGTATTGGTAAGCGTAGGGTTTCACTCCTAAATGCTACAAATTTACTTTAATGGTATTAATCATGTCTTAATGATTAAGCTATTTAGCCCATGTGGCTTATTGGGTGCAATGGCCCTACGGGTGCGTTTGGTACGCAGACAAGACAGGACAGGGCAGGACAGGACAGATGTCCAGCATTTGGTAAGACAGGACAGGACAGGTGTCCAGCGTTTGGTAAGACACAGGACAGGACAGGACAGAACATGACAGAACTGGTTAAAATGACCAATTTACCCCTGGTGAGTTGTTTAGTGTTTTTTTAATAAATAATCAATCCAAGTTCTCCTCTCATGTTGTCTTTGTTCATATTCGACCAACCAATTCGCAAGATTGGCCAAAACTAAGAGCAAGTGGATGTAAGCTCGGAACACTTTAACAATTACAATTAAATTGTTTTGATCCATGTCTACAAAAAAAACATAACAACAAGAACAAAAAACAAAAAAAATTAATCATGTATCAATATGTTTGTGTTTGCTATATAACTTGAAACAAAATAATCACAAAATATGTTTACAAATGTACTTGCTCTTCTAAATCATGTATCACATAAATCTCACCAAAATACCCAGAAATCGCAGGAAGAAGAAGAAGAAATAAGTATGTGTGGAGGGTTGAAATCGACGTTCCTGTGGAGAAGAAGCAAACACGATGAACCTGTGGAAAAAAAGGAAGAAGAAGCAGAAATATGAGGAAAAAAACGAAGAAGAAGAAGCAAAAATATGAGGAAAAAAACGAAGAAGAAGAAGAAATACGTGCAAAAAAAGAAGAAGAAATCGGTAGTATTAGTAGCGAAGAAGAAGAAGAAGAAGAAGTTGTACATACCTGAGATGGAGGGAGGCGCACGATCTGGAGGCGATGGGAAGAAGAAAGTCATATTAGGTTAAAAAAGGGGTATTTTTGTCCAAAAAGACCTTGTTCTATCTTGTTCTAGGGGGGAGTGGTGGACACCCGTGTCCCACTCTTGTTCCATTTAGTTCCAGCTAGTCCCATATATGAACTCACCAAACGTGGTACAACCCTGTTATGTCCAGTCCTGTCCCATCCTGTCCAGCGTACCAAACATACCCTACATGAACTATGTACATCCTTATATGCGAATCATGTGCTTGATGGTTGGTGAATTATTTGCTACAAGTGGAAGCCCTCACATTGATTAAATATATTGATATGGTTTGTGGCTAAATTGGACTTTGAATGAATCAAGTTAAGGGTTCACTATGAGGACATAGTCTTGGGCACCACCTTATGGGTATGTGCCTAGACCCTCGCCATTTTGGGGTAATGCCTTTGTCGTATCCCCGGATGTGTCGGCCTTTGGTGTCGCTTTTATGCAGATGACACTAAGGTATCTCGACTCTTTGGGTGGAACTTCTTGGTGTTATTGGTCTCCCCCATTGACTTCAAATCTACTTATGGAAACCGGATGATGACTTTTACTCATACATGCTATTATTATCGTATGCGTTTATTTGGGAATACTCACCAAGCCTTGTCTTGATACTTGTTTGATTGTTGCCTTGGATCTCAGGTTCTAACGGAGCCGTTTCTAAGAAAGATTAGGCGGAGCAAGTGAGCCTTGGGGAATACTTTTGGGACGCGAACCATAGAAGACTTATACGATTAGAAATGACAACCTTTTTGTAATCATACCTCCTTTCTAGGATCTAGATTAGTTGGTTGTTATAAATCTATCTTTTATGCACAATTGTAACTTAACCAATGTTCTTGAAATTCCCCTTTTTGGGATGGCTCATTTATGTTATGTACCGCTCTTTCGTATTATGAAAGTTTTGTTTACCCCTATTTTTAGGGTGTTACACTACCGATTTTTCTAAAGATTTCCGTACCGAAGTTTTGGTCAACACTTGCTAAATTTCGGTGAGTTGTCTTAAAAAATCGGTGGGTACCAAAAAATAATAATAATAATAATAATTTCCTCCAAAATTTCTACCGATTTTTCTTCTATTTCATCTTAAATTTCGGTGGGTAAGCACTAAAAATCGGTGGGATTAAAAAAAAATCCTCCGAAATTCCTACCGAAATTTCTACCGATTTTTCTCCTATTTCATCTTCAATTTCGGTGGGTAAGCACTAAAAATCGGTGGGATTAAAAAAAAATTCCTCCGAAATTTCTACCGTTTTTTCTCCTATTTCATATTCAATTTCGGTAGGTAAGCACTAAAAATCGGTGGGATAAAAAAAATCTCTCCGAAATTACCTCCGATTTTTCCACCGATTTTTTGCATCTTTTGGCTAAATTTCGGTGGGGATTTAAAAAAAATCGCTATCACCCATCTTTGGTGTTTCTTCTCCGTCGGCCGCTGAGGGGGAGAAACCATCTGAGGGGAGAAACCATCTGAGGGGGAGCATTACCAGCGTCCAACTCGAACAATACCAACCCTCATTACTCATATTCAGCGTCCAACTCAAATTTTGGTCAAAGATAAGGGAACTGGCGAACCAACCCAGGGGGAGCAGATCAGTCTGGCCGATGTAACTAAGGGGGAGGCAAACAAAGACAAGGACAAAAGGGTGATGACTGCTGAATAGGAAGCTGAAGATGCTAAGAGAAAGAAAGAAGCTGCAAGAGGCATCCTGAGGCTAATTCACTCAAACTCAAACCTCCCTCAAAGATTGTCACCGATTTAGGTTTGGGCAAATCTTTTTCTTCTATGATGGAAGTACATTCTATTTCATTCATATTGTTTATTTTTTATTCTTTCATTCATTTGTAAATATCAGATATACAAACAAAAATAAAATAAAAAAAGGACTATGTGAAAAAGAACCCAAAAGAGTAAAACAGGGTCAACATGTATTATTCATTGTCTTACTCATGTTTTTCTAAGTATGGATGTCATCCTCAAATAGGGGGAGATTGTTGGGTCATCAAAGATTTGAAGATGACCTCCTGATCTCTTTACATTCTTTGAAAAACATCTTTTATACTTAGAGAAATTTTAGGTTCTTTGTAATAGCTTAGTCATGTTGTCAAAGTTCGGTGAAGTCAAAGATCAGCCGAAATCAAGAAGAAGTAAATCTATCAATGGGATTGAAGATGGACTTCTCAACCCAAACTAAGCTATCTCACCGATTTTCTCCATGACAAATCAGTGAGATCCTCACAATAGGAGAATCCTTCCTTATCTCCTTGCTAAGAAGACTCTCACCTATTTTTTCCATGACAAATCGGTGGGAGGATCCTCCCTTATATCTTTGCTAAGAAGATTTTCATCAAAGAAGAAATATCTGGTATGGGGGAAAAGGTTCCTTTGTCATTTTTCCCATTATTAGATATTGTCTCCATCAAAGCTTTTTAGCACCATGAAAAATAGGTAAAGACACTTCAACTTTTAAGGTCAAACCTGACCTTCAAATGACAAAGTGACAAGTGTCTCATTCATGAAATGCTCATGGTACTATTTAAAGATGAAGACTTTTCCATGCAGATAACAACTCTTGAAGATTTCTCTGTGCTCAAGACATTCTGCTCTTCTCTTCCATTGAACTAATATAGCTTTCAATCTTTGTGTTTTAGAAGTTGTGTAGTTTTCAATTTTACATTGTGAAGATTGTTGGAATAGATTTCATCTGTTCTTTCCGCAACAATCTAACTGTTCTATATGTAATTCTTGATTTGAAAAATCAATAAAATAATTAATTAAGTGAAAAATTTGTGTATTGTATTCAACCCCCCTTCTACAATACATGTTCTTATTCTTATTAGCTATCTGGGATTAACATGTGGTATCAGAGCAGGTCACGGGTTCGAATCCCATGGAGTGCATTTAAAATGCCAAAGGCATGCTGTGCAACCATTGACTTCTAGCGTAGCTCTCGTTAGTGCTGGCAGATGCTGGGGGGTGATTGTTGGGTCATTGATCACCATCTTTCTAAATCGAAATGGCTGCCTGCTACGCTATATGGAAATAAGTTGCGCCTTCTCCACCAGCAATTGCTTTTGGCGTTGTGGTAAGCGCTTGGATCCTAACATATATATAGGTCATAAAGTCAATAGTCAATTGTCGTGTATAAGTCTATTTCTTTGATTGTCAACCACAACTTTTACCTTTTGGAGAGATAAAACTTCTCGTAGTTTGTCAAACCTTCAATTATTTGGTCTGTACAAATAGAGGTGAGTACTTGCATTTGGGAGGTATACATTGTGCATTACTTGTGGTAGTTTTTGTATTTGGTAGTATATGAATTCAGCCAATTTTAAATTCTATTTGTTTTGTATTTATTAGCTATACATCAAGTCAAATGATATATTTATTTAGATAAAAATAAAAAATGTTTTAATGAAAAGTTTTACTATTAATCAAATTTAACCGATATAAGGAAAAACATTCCTCCAAACGTGAGAGCTTAAATCAGAAAGAAATAGGCTTAGACACCACATCCAATGACATGATACATGTTAAATTCAACAATTCTTCGTAATACGAATCATAAAGTCAATAGTCAATTATCAATGAATAAATATATTCTTTATGATTATCAACCACAAGTTATCCCTATTGGAAAGAAATGGAAATGAAAAAAATGAGAAAAGATAGAAGGGGGCTACAAATACGATGTTTCTTGCCTTAAAATTGTTGCTAAATAGATGTAATTATAGCAAAGGTGAAATCCCCCGGCCAAAAAACATTAAACTTTTTAATCCTACTTTTTAACCAAAGGTAAGACGTCGCCTTAATAGAATCGACAAGCTCGCACTTCCTCATTTTACCCAAGTTACCTCTCTTTAAATTCATTTTCAATCGTGCCGGTCTTTTTATATTTTTGGCACGGTCTTGTCAAGCTCAAAATATAAAAGTTGTAGCTATTCTCCTTAATAAATCACCTTAATATGTGCTTAGACGAGTGAGATAAAGATACGCTTGTTTAAGTTATTGTAGAAATTGAAGAATGGCTGCACACCTTTTAATTGAGGTGCTGCGGTAAATTTATAATACTTGAAAAGTTGTTACAAATCATATTTTGTAGGAGATAAACACAGGTTAAGCAAAAGGTTGTTTCAAACAGATTACAACAAAAAGATTATTTCAAAGATGGATTGGGTTGCTGAGTTGTTCTTGTTTGACTTGATCCTCTTAGTGGATTAGGCTTGACACTCCCCTGCAAGTTGAACGGCCATTCATGGACGAATAACTTGTTGCATAGTAGTTTGAATATGGTACTGCTTAGACCTTTAGTAAAAATGTCGGCTAGCTGATCCTTAGTTGTATGAACCGTACGTTGAGAAGTCTTGAGGCAACCCGTTCTCGAACAAAATGATAATCGATTTCGATGTGTTTTGTACGAGCATGAAAGATGGGGTTGACTGTTAGGTATGTGGCACCGAGATTGTCACACCACAGAGTTGGCGGAGGTGTTTTAGCATATCCCAGTTCTTGCAACAACAATTGTATCTATATAAGCTCGGCGGTAGCAGTAGCTACATCTCGATACTCAGCTTCGGCACTTGACCTTGACACCGTCTTTTGCTTGCGAGCACTCCATGAGATAAGATTACCTCCAAAGAATACACAATATCCACTTGTAGAACGGCGATCATCCGGGCATCCGGCCCAATCTGAATCAGAATAGGACAATTTGAGTCCGAATAAGCTTGAAGAGGTAGACCGGATGGCACAGACATCAGTAAACCATAGTTTATCTTGTGCTTAAGGTAACGAAGAATTCGTTTTATAGCAGCCCAGTGAACGTCACTTGGATTATGCATGAACTGGAAAACCTTAGTGACAGCCATAACAATGTCCAGTCTTGTAAAAGATAGATATTGAAGCGAGCCAACCACACGCCGATATTGGTTTAGATCATCATAAGCTCATCCATCAAACGATAGTTGCTGGTTTGCGGCAAGTGGAGTGGTAACGGGCTTGGCTCCATCATTTTTTGTGGCAAGCAATAAGTCCCGAATGTATTTGCGTTGGGACAAAAACAGGCCAGTGCCATGGGGAATTACTTCGATACCCAAGAAATAACTAAGGGTACCCAAGTCTTTGATAGCAAAAGTAGATTGGAGTTGACTGATCAAAGAGTTTATATGATTACCTGACGATGATGTCATCAACATAAATGAGGACAAATAAAGTAGCGCAATTCATGTGCTTTATAAGAAGGGACGAGTCAGACTTAGAGCGAGTAAAGCCAAGGTTGCAAAGATACCTGGTAAGCCGTGTATACCAAGCTCTAGGAGCTTGTTTAAGGTCGTAAAGAGACTTCCGTAAATGACAAACATGATTCAGAAATTTGGAATCCACATAATCGGGTGGTTGATTCATGTAAAAACGCATTTTGAACATTGAGTTGTCTAATTTCCCACTTGTGTTGCAATGCTATAGTAAGAACTAGACGAATGGTGGCAGGCTTAATCACAGGGCTAAATGTTTCTCCATAGTCAACACCTTGTTGTTGGTTATACCCTTTTGCGACGAGACGGGCTTTATAACGATCAATGGTGATGTCTGGTTTGCGTTTTGTTCGGAAGACCCACTTGCAACCAACAACGTTAATGTTTGGTTTTGCTGGAGTGAGAGTCCATGTCCCGTTTGCTAATAAAGCATTGATTTCGGCATCCATAGCCTTTCGCCAATGTGGATGTACTTTGGCCTGTGAATAACAAGTTAGGTCTTCAACATTTGTGTCCTATAACGGATGGTTAGTACTAGATAAACATAATCGATTAACAGGTTTGTAAATTCCATCTTTTGATCTAGTGACCATAGGATGCTCGGAAGCAGAAAGTGATGGTTGGTACGGTGGTTGTGTAGAAGTTCGATCGACGTTTGAAGAGGTAGAGGGAGAGGAATTTACAGTTGACGGGATAGGGTGTGGTTGAGAGTTGGTAGTAGTGGGTGGCGTAGATACGTGGTCGACTAGGGGTGAAGTGGGATTAAGAACGGGTGGGGTGGGGTTGGATGAATAACGGGTGAGGGGTGGGTGGTGAAATGGAGGGTGACAAGGAAGATAATATGGAAGTGGATTGTGGTGGTGAAGTATTCATAGCAGAGACACTTACATTGGGGTTGCCAGCGTGCACGGTCGAATAAGGGAAAACGGTCTCCTCAAAAACAACATGTCGTGAAATGTAGAGTCGTTTTGACTCCTTGTGGTAGCACTTATAACCTTTTTGAGCGCTGCAATAACCAATAAAAATGCACGCAAGAGATCGTTTATCCAAGTTATGTGTCGCATAGGGCCGTAAATACGGATAACAAAGACACCTAAATGACTTTAGCGATTTGTAATCTGGTTGGGAAGAAAAAATGAGTTCAAATGGAGTACTACCTTTTAAGGGTGATAAAGGAAGCCTATTTATGAGATAGCAGCTTGTGGAAAATGCGTCGGCCCAAAAATATAATGGCATGGAAGAATGATTTAGGTCAGAAAGACTAGACTCGACTATATGTCTATGGCGTCTAGCCGCTAAACCATTTTGGGCAGAGGTGTGTGGACAAGTAAACCGGTGAAGAATGTCGTTTTGAATCAAAAACGGGGTAAACTTTTTGTATTCGGTGCCATTGTCCGTTTGGAAGATTTTGATCTTTTTACCGGTTAAGTTTTCAATTTGAAGTTTGAACTGGATGAAGACTTTTAAAGCATTGCTTTTATGAGTGAGAGGATATATCCAAGTGTATCTAGAGTAAGCATCCATTAGAAGTAAGTAGTAACGAAAACCATTACAAGATAGCATAGGGGCAGGACCCCATAAACCAGAAACAACAAGTTCAAGTGGTTCGTTATAAACGGTGGAACTTGATGAAAAGGGAAGTTTTTGACTTTTACTAACTCGACAAGCATTACAGTAAGACATAAATTTATTTTCTACCGGAAGAGCATGACTAGACACAATTTTATTAACCGTGTTCATCATCGGGTGACCAAGTCGGTGATGCCACAAAGAAACTGATTCAGATTGAAAAGAAAACGAAAATGGCTTGTTATCGAACGATAAAGGCCCCCTTTATTCGTGTCGTGCAGCAGTGTCTGGCGCGTGTCCCGATCCTTTACATAAAAATAAGATGGGTGAAACTCAAAATAAACATTGTTATTTTCGGAAAACTTAGAGACGGATAGTAAGTTGGTGGATATAGATGGTACATGATAGATATCATTGAACAAAAATGGTCGACTATTGAAACAAAATGAGGATTTACCAACATGTTTAATCGAAAGTGTATTACCGTTACCAACTTTGATAAGATCAGGACTGTCATATGGTGTCTGAACATGAAGATTGTTTAGCACCGCTGTCGGGACACCAATTGCCGTCAAGAAACGAGCCGGGAGCAGCCACATATGCAGTTGATGGATTCTCGGAAGAGGACGCTGGAGGGGCGGGGGGGGCGGGGGGGGGGGGGGGGGGGGTACGATCGAATCGATACCACCAGTCTACATCGGTGTGTTTCTGACGGCCACATATTTGACATGGACCGTGACCAGGACGGGGAATGGAGGACCGAGACTGAGTTTTGGGTGGAGGCTTGTTTCTGCTTCCTTGAGAACTCGGTCTATCACGATTTCCATTTATGTTGGGTGCTCCATTCGGGGATCGAAAACGACCACGATGGGCCAAGTTTGCCATTGGTTGAGGAAAGTTTGCGGCTTGTGCCTCTAGGCGCATTTCGTATTCGAGAAGATTGGAGTAGAAGTCATCCATGTGCAGTTCTGCAACAGAGGCGGTGAGGACGGTGACGATGGGATCGTAGGACGAGTCTAAACCACCGAGCATCATATGTTGCAAATCAGTATTTGAGACGGTCTAAGTTTATCAGCTAGTTGTTTAGCATGTAGATAATATTCCGCCATTGTCTTGTTACCTTTGCGCATATTTTGTAGTTCACGCTTGAGGTGCAACGTGCGGGCTTGAGATTGAGAGGAAAAATGGCGTTTGAGAGATTCCCAAACAGCTCGAGAGGTAGTGAGACCGACCACTTGTGATAGGACCGGTTCAGTTAGAGAGGAGAGCAACCATCCAAGAAGGATTTGGTCTTGCTTCGTAACATAGGCTGGATTGATATCGGTTGATCCAGAGAGACAACGTGGAGGGCAGGGATGGCTCCCGTCGATGTAGCCTTCCAAGTCATACCCTTTTAAGAGGGGCTGAAATTGTGTCAACCAGACGAGATAATTGCTATTGTCAAGTTTGACAGAGATCAAATGGTGAACCTGTATCGAGGGGATGGGGGATGGAGGATGCAGCAGGAGTGGTGGGAGTATTTGCAGATTCTGCCATTGATGCTGGATATAGAGGATTGAATGAGGGATCGAATTAGGCTGATACCATGTAGAAATTGAAGAATGGCTGCACACCTTTTAATTGAGGTGCTGCTGTAAATTTATAATACTTGAAAAGTTGTTACAAATCCTATTTTGTAGGAGATAAACACAGGTTACAGCAAAAGGTTGTTTCAAACAAATTACAACAAAAAGATTATTTCAAAGATGGATTGGGTTGCTGAGTTGTTCCTGTTTGACTTGATCTTCTTAGTGGATTAGGCTTGACAGTTATGCTACTCACGAACATCATTTTGCCATTATGTTTGCTTCAACCTTTGACAACGCTTGGCTCTTCCATCAATGCTCTTAAGTCGGTGTTTACGACTTTGGAATTACATGAATGAAAGGCCATAATTCACTCCAATTAAAACTTGCATCTTGAGCACCCCCAAAATTACCTGAAAATTAACCAAAACCATGAAAGCAAACCATAAGATACGATATGGTGCAAAATGCAATTGCTAGAACGTCAAAAATAAAATGAAAATGAAGGCTACAATACAAAACAGAGGAACATAACATGCACTTGACAAAAAACAACTAATTGGGGTCATTGTTTTCATAATTCTCTTGGTTTTAATAAATTTGTAACAATGGCCTAAGAAAGGCATGACAATCACCTCCAATCTCATTCTGCTAATTTTACTTACCAAAATGATGCATAGAAATGGAAGAAAGGCACAAAGAAAAAGTAATGGTTATTAATAAATATCATTTCCAAACTGACAGAAAACACTTCCAGAATCATGCAAGGAATGGGATGCAGGATTTTATTGTAAATAGAAAATGAGAACTTAATGCAGCTTTTTCATCAAACAAGAAATTCAAAACTCATGTTTGAATAAAATATAAAGTACAATGGTAGTTAATATGTATCTTGCTAATTAGAACACCCAGTATAAAAAGTATACTAATATTAGTGTCAGGTTATGCATACTAAAGCATACATAGATATTACTAAAGAGTGTCTAAAGCTTAATAACTTGTTTTAAGACTTTTACCTAAATATTGTATATTAATGCAAGCATAGATATATAATTCATTTATCCAATTCCCAGAGAAATATCAGAAATGGAAGAAAGGCACATTTAAGCTCACAACAAGAGTGCACACAGTCAACCAAAAGAGTAGATGAATGCAGCAGACCTTCCTGGTGTTATAAAAGTAGAATACCAATTTAAGAAATATAGGCTCATAATCCAACCAAGATCTAGCCAGAGTTTATATAGGCATGCAGCAAAGGGTAAAAGAGGAAGTCAAGAAATATAGGGTCATAAAAGCACAATCAACCAATAGAATAGAATAGATGCACATGAGGAAAACCCAAATTATTAGGCTAGAGTCGTCATAGGAGGAGATCAATAACTCGTGACATTCACAATCATGAGATAATGTCTCATAGATCACATAAACCAATACCTTCTACATAGATACTAATTGAGACGCTCAAAAAAGCCTAAGCCTGAAGCCCGATCAGGCCATCCTTTTTTCAGGGCCTGCTTAAACCCATAAAAGCCCGATTGGGCCCTCTTTCAACCCGAAAGCCTAGCCCGGGCCTACTTTAAAAACAGGCTTGGAAGGCCCGGGCCTTGTGCATCTCTGGATACCATGGCATATGGCAACAAGACATTCATACACATTTTGCTAGGCTCACAACTCACAAGGCTCATGGTCAATCAATTGTTTAGATGTACATGAATAAAACCTAAAATTAAGCCAGATGAATGTAGGCTACGCGAAAAAAGAGGAAATCAAGATGTGAGTGATCACCTCGGCAAAGTTGTCTTGTCTGAAAATTATAACGTTCATTTTTATAAGGTTCACCCATCCAATTCCTAGTTCTAATATATAAGCGACAAAGGACACAAATACCACTAGCCTTTGCGTAGATAGTATGGCACCTTAGATATTGACATTACCTGTTTGAAAAAATAGAGGTTTACAAGGACCACAATCAACCAATAGAATAGATACACACAAAGAGAAACCAAGATCAAGACAAAGTCAACAAATAACATGAGGAAGTCAAGAGGCAAATGCTCGATGCGTAAATAAGCTTTTCTATAGTTTTGAGACATCATTTTGAAGTACCTTCATATCGTGAATAAGGCAAGAAAAAAAACACTATGATTTCCTTTTTCAAATATTTGTTCCTAACTTCTAGAAGCAAAAAATTGAGTTCACAATTCTCATAGATCAACCTGGTACTACTTCAAGGTATATAAATTCTAAGAGCATCTCCAACAGATTCTCTGTTATTTCTCCAAAAGAGAGATTTAAAACTCAAAATATCTAAAAGATTACAAATAACTCCAACAGCAACTCTATTTTGGATTTCAATACATTTAATACTCGAACTTTTAAGCAAACTTTAGAGAAAGAGAGTGGGAAATAGAGAGAGAGATTAAAAAAATACGTTTCTCTCTTGTAGCATTAAATTTTAGAAAGCACTCCAAATTTGGGGAATTTTATCTTCTCTCTCTTGTTTTCTCTATTTTAGAGAATCCGTTGGGGGCAAAAAAAGATTTCCAAAATCTCCATTTTCTTTATGTTAGCAAATTTGTTGGAGATGCTCTAATCAACTACAACACCCTTCAAGAGAGAACAGGCCAAAATAACAAAACTCAAGTTTCTTTACTTTCGTATCTTGTACGTACGCTATTTATTTCTGGGACCCGCTAATTTAAATTATTCTTGAACATTCAAAAAAGACTCCATAGAGAAATAAGTAAGAATATGATAATACTTGAAAAACTATACACAAGAGAAAACATCTCAAGTAGATCACCTTCTTTCTAGGATTCACAAGTCTTAAAAGCAACCTCAGCAGCAGTATTTGCAGCTGCAATGGCATCAGCTGCTCAACCTGTTACATGACTAACCATATCACTAAAACCACCCAACAATCGTTACTCACCAAATCATCAATAAGCACAAAAATCTAGTGTGAAAAATCATCAAACATATGTTGATCATGATAACACTTACATTTTCAAAATATCACCTTCTTCCAATGTTGTCTCATCACTGGCAAGTGGAGAACAACGACATATTGTGTTGTTCACAGAAACATGTCAGAATTGCAACACCCCTTTCAATCTGCTTCTTAACATTCTTGTAGTTTTGTGTCGGAATTGTAGCCTGATTCGGCCTGTAGAATGTACTACATACAGTAGAACAGTTAGGACTTAGGAGCAATAAGCACCCCATTTTATCCACAATTTGTAGGGTCGGTATTCATCATAATCTGAAATGACGAGGTAGACGGCCACATCTGCTCTGTGCTCTAAGTATTTCTTTCGCAAAATCTTGATTTCCAGTAAGCAGAAGGCCATTCAAGATTCGATTGAAGGTAAACTTCCGAGGGATAAATCCTCTATCCACCATTTCTATCAACAGTTTCCCTGCCACCATTAGATCATCTGATCTCTTCCTCACAAACATTGCACTAATCAAAATATTGTAAGAATCTAAATTGGGCAAACATTCTCCGGTACCCATTCTCACAAAAACTTTCAAACTCTTCTCAATTTCACCTTCGTCACAATAATACCTAATGATCACATTGTAAGTTTGAACATTCGGTTCACATTCATCATGTTTCATCCTATCTAAATACTCCATTGCCTTATCCATCTTTCCAACATGACACAACCCTCGAATCACCACATTGTAAGTTGTCGAATTAGGTGTATAACCCTTCTGCAGCATCTCCTCGAACACCACAATAGCGTTTTCCACGTTATCTTTTTTGCACAGAACTTGAATGAATGCATTGTGAGTGGCCACAGAAGGAAGTATCCCTGCTCCAATCATTTCATCGAACACCTGGCGTGCCTTTTCAATCTCACCTGCAACTCCAAATCCATGAACAACCGTCGTGTAGGTAACAACATCCATCTCACATTTACGCTTTTTCATCTCCAAGAAGAACTGCCAAGCCTCTTTTATCTGACCCGCCTTGAAATACCCATTAAGAATAACATTATACGTCTTGATAGTTGGCTCCAAACCGCTCTCCATCATCTCCCTAAACACCTCCAAAGCCCTAGGCGTTCGCTTAATTATACAAAAACCATTCGCGATTATGTTATAACTAATTGTATCAGCTCTAAATCTTCTCTTTAAAACCTTAAACAAGTTATAAGCCATTTCAACTCGTTTAGACTTGCATAAAACATCAAGAAACGTATTGAAGCTATTCAGATCTTGTTGGCAGCCATGTTCATGCATCGACAAGAAAACCCTAACAGCTTTGTCGGGTTTTCCAGCGGATACGTACCGTTCGGTTATGATCGCGAATGTTTTCGGGTTCGGGCCGAGCCTTCGTTTCCGCATACGGGCAACGAGCGTCCAGACGGCCTTGTAGTCGCGTAATCGGGAGGCAATGTCGATGGCGTGGTCAAATGAGGTGGTGGAGTGGGTGTAGGTAGGGTGGTGTTCCAGGAGCTTGAAAAATTGGAGGGCTTTGGGGCCATGGTTCCACAGCCGTTTTAGGATTTTGTCCACCAGGTCTGATGTCCAGCAGACAGAGTTGGTTTTTATATATTGGGTTAGGGCTTGTTGGTCTAATTTTAGAATGTGATCGGAAAGGCCGGCAGCATCATCCTCTGCTAGCGGCCGCCGGGGAGGAGGTGCGGTGGTGGTGAGGTTGTAGGTAGACGATTTGTATTTTAGAGAAGTTACAAGAGAGAAGTGATTTTTTATGTGAAGCCTGCGGTGAGGGGTTAACATTTCCGATCAATGTCACTTTCAGTCACCTTATATCTGTGGGAGCAATAGCATCAGGTAAAGTATTAAAAACCACCCTCAGGTTTATTGAAATTGCAAAGAACACATTAAGGTTATAAGAATCTTTTTTTCTTTTCTTTTCTTTTTTCCTTGTAATATTCATATCAATTCTCAATATGCCCAATACCTTCACCATTTGTGATGGTATATAGCACCGGACCCGAGCATTACTGGACAGTTGCAACATCCTTTCGATAACTGAACCATCGGAGGACTAATATGGTACTTGGCCCAAGGATCGTATGGAATTTCGGGTTTGATCCAAAACCATTTATCGAAATGTTAGGTTCTAAGGTTATATATAGTAAAATACATTAATTTACAAAATCCGTTCCTACCAGCACTTATATATATATATAGTTTAAGCGTTAAACCAGACAGCATACATGCAAATAATAGCAGACTCCAACATATGCATATACAAATAAAAGATGCGGTGACCATCAGAGAAACTCAGAAAAGGAACAGGAAGAACTTACGGTAAAATGCAATGGGAGACATGAATTTCCAACTCCTTAATCTCCAATGAGTAATAGCTTGAACAGGTAGGTAGTCACTACAAGAGCAAGGGAACTTTTTAATTTTAACAAACCAAAAACCATTAGAATGATTCATGAATTGAATTCATAAACACAACATCTACACTTTTATTCATGTTAGAATCATATTCAATGATACAAGCACTGAAGCACATAATAATCTTCCAAAACATTACTGTCAGCAGAAGATGAAGGTACAAGATGCGAAAGGAAAGGAAATTCATGGTTGAAGATTGGGTTTACTTGAAACTCAACCTTACACAATAACATTCGGTGAACAGGAGGGCCTTTCACAAGTTATGTGCAAGGTATTACAGACCATGCAGTGACTCTGCCTTGGGTAACAGAAAATGGGAAATTCAGCCGCATTCCTTTTAGATTTTGGACAAAAGAATGGTCCACAACAACAATAAAGTTGCTTCAGAGCCAATTCAGAGATTGAAGACAGCTTGTGGGAGGAATTCTATAATCTACAGACAAGATTCCTTTACTTTGATATATGGGACAATTATAATCCTTGACTGAGGTCAGGGCTTGTCTAAAAAGGATGGCAATGACACAAAGCATTTAGTAGGACCTAAATGAATAGTTTTATTGTTTTGGTATTGGACCAATGGCTCTACCCCAGTGATAGAGATCTGTTTTCAGTTGTGAAACAATAGCATAAATAGCTTGTATATGGGAGTGAAGGATTCACTCTGGTTTATTACTTACCCTAATTCCACCATTGATTTATGCTTGTGTTTATCATTAGTGTTGACTGTTGAATGAGGCAAATGCGGGAACAGATGAATCCGCGAGTTGTGACAAAGGAGATTCTGTGAGTCATGAGTTTGTTATGGGGGATTTGAAAAGAAAAGAAAAGAAAAGGTGAGGGGGACTTTGAATTGGAAGCTACATGGATTTGGACAATATAAATTATTTTTATTCAAAAACTCGGCAGGCTCTGGCTGACCCTGGGCCAATCCTGCCTCCCACCATGACGGTGACGTGCATTGAACGCATATTAGGCCTGAAATGTAAAGACCCAGAAAAGCCGATTTACATCAATAGCCTATCATTTCATAGGGTTGGTTGGGTTTCACTTGGCAATGGTGTATTCAATTCTTAGGTAGAAACAGCTAGGGAAACACAAACACTTCATTGAGCAAGTTGTTTAGACCTTAGTACTTATTTCATTTCTCTTACCATCATGAGTTTCATATTCAGGGTCTTTGATCATATTCAAAGTAAATTAATAAATCGTATTTACATTTTGTAATAGCTTCAATATCAGCAAAATGGGTAATGTAAACTTTTGCTTTTATTCTTGACAATAACAAGAATTTGTCCATTTTCTGTAATTATGAATTTAGGTTGTTAGTAGATTGTCATGAAACTAGGTTTGCTCTTAAAAGTGTATATCCAAACACAAAAGTTCAAAATGAGAGGAAAGGACTTGAAAGCAAGCTCTATTGAGCATAAGTATATGTAATACCAATAAGACATGTTTTTTTATGAATTGGTGAAGTGTTATTTGACAGTGCAACTATTGCCAATTGTGTATTGAGTAGAAATATTGGATTGATGTACATTTCTTTTAAAACACAAAATCCCCAAAAGTCGAAAATGAGTCAAATAAAGCTACCAATTCAAGTCATAAACCTAATAACAGCAGTCAAAGCCGCACCCTATTTGGCTCAAATAAAGCTACTTAACAAAAAGACAATTTAAATAGCAGAGAACAAGGCCATACATAAATTTCTCAAACAAGTACCAAAATTAATAGCATTAATCATTTCCAAAAAGAATCAAAACCACAAGAATTCAATGGCATACAATTGTTTCAGCCCAGAAAGAGGGGTTTGCTTGAAGACTCAATGTAGTACAACAAACAACACGAAAACTCTATTCTAAGTTGATAAAGAAAACAAAAAATTGTAATTTGGATAATATTTGATTTACCTGGTTTGGTGGATTGTAAATTGGACAACGGCAAGCTAGAGAAAGTGGCCTATTCGAGACTCTCAACTCGCCTCGCCGGACCACTGGATTTCGGAGGGATGTGAGAACGGTAAAAAGAAAAAACGGACCCTACCAAAGAATTAACCCTTTTTGGGTCGGGGATGCCCGAAGTGACACAGCCACACAGGTCCAGCCTAGGGGTGTAAACGAGTCGAGCTTAATAATTATCGAGCTCGAGTCAATCTCGAACACAAAACAAAGCTCGTATAACTTAACGAGTCGAGCCATTCGATACATTTTTTCGAGCCAAACATATTTATATGTTTACAAATTATATAATCAAAATATAAATCATCGAGCTTGAGTAAATAAACGAGTTATTCGATCTCGAATTCGAGCACATAAACGAGCATCGAGCTCAAGCTCGAACATTGAAACAGTATTCGAGCTCGAGCCGAAAACTTTGAAAAAGTAATCGAGCTCGAGCCTGCTACTCGACTTATATAATCAAAATATAAATCATCGAGCTTGAGTAAATAAACGAATTATTCGATCTTGAATTCGAGCACATAAACGAGCATCGAGTTCAAGCTCGAACATTGAAAAAGTATTCGAGCTCGACCCGAAAACTTTGAAAAAATAACCTACTACTCGACTCAACTCGGCTCGTTTACACCCCTAGACTCCAACCAGTACCGAAATTAGGATCGATGGGACCGAGACTGACTAAGGTTAAGAATCGGTTACAATAGCGTCTCCTGTTTATGTTATATTTTTAAATATATTTAAAAAAAATTACATTGAACTTCAAAGTTATTCTATTTGAGCAATTTTAGCATTAACTATATTATTATAATATTCTATACATTTGATAAAATATTATTTCTCTTTTTCTAAGCATTTATTTTCAATACATCTTATTGGTGGGAAAGAAATAAAATACTATTTCTCTCTCCTATATAGAGTTTTTAGAGATTTTCCTAAATTTAGAGAGTTTTACCCTCTTGCTTCTTTTTCCTATTTTACAACACCATATAGCATAGTTGTTGGAGCACACATCTCCCATAAATGACCAAATTTTCTATTATAACATAGTTGTTAGAAATGCTCTAACTTTCTCGAATTTTTTACTAGTGAGATCATTTTTCCAAGTTTTATGCGATTATGTATTTCAGGCAACCAATAATTTAGTCTGAAATATGGATTGTAATAAATGTTTAAAAGTGTAAAGAACTGTGAAAATAATATGAAAGAAATTATCATAAAATGCAATTCAATAGCTCGATTTTAAAAGTTATAATTATAAAACTTGAATAGATTTTTTGTGTAAAGGACCAGAACAACTTTTTTTTGCTCGGGACCGGGCTCGGTTATACTCCAACAAGTTGGGACTAGGCCTGGAACAATTGGGTCCAATTTTTGGTCATCTCTACCCCTTGGTACAACTTAAGTTTAATGAATCGGTTTGTTGACAGAAAGTTGCGCGTTATTGCTCAAACTTTGCTTTTTTCTATTATGAAAATAAGCCCCTCAAATAATATTTCAATATTGATGTTTGTCAGGCGCATGTGATCAGGGCCGGTCCTGAGGTATTTCATGTCCTGGGCAAAAAATCTAAAAAATGCCCCTAACCTTAAAAATACATACAAAACACGCTATTTCTAAGGACCAAGGATTTACCGGCGAATCGTGAGATAACTATTAAACGAAATTAAAAACAATGTGATTACTAATAGATTATGAATGATGCATCTAATAGAATACGTCAACGTTTATGAAAAAAGATGTGGCATTTCATCGAACAGTTGGAGGGCATCATCAACCGTGGTAATATTATAAACAATGAGCAACAAACCAAACCCCAAGCACAAAGCAAATACTAATGAGAAACCAATTAATAGACACGTTAGCAAATTGAACTAATCATCTAACTATTAAAAAACAAGTAGACAACAATCCAAAATATAAAACAAATTAGAAACATCTTTAATGAGTGGAAGACATAAACATTAGTCATTAGAATTTAGAGATTTACCATAAGTCTAAATATGTTGCTTTAATAACAGCCAGAGACGGAGAGACAACAAGTTCCAGTCTTCCAGAGGGAGAGAGACGACTCAGACGAGAGTCACAGAAAATTCGAGAGCCAGAAACGAGTTTCAGAGGGTGTTTGGAATTGTATGTTCCGTTCGTGAAGCACCATGCCGAGAGAGATACGATACGAGTTGGGTGGTATAGGGTAGTGATGTCACTGATGTGAACAACGGTAACAAATAATCTGATAAACTAGCTTTTGGCCCATGGTTTAGTTGGTTGAACAGAATCCATAAATAAATTATGTGTGATAAAAAATAGTTTATAAAATATGTAAAATAATATAAATGTTTTTTGAAAGAAAAATAGTCAATCACATATATTTCATAATATAGTTCAAATAAATTTATAATAATATAATTAAAACAAATTTTAAATTATATAATATGTTAGTTAATATAAATGACCAAAAAAAATAACATCTTGAAAAAATAGTCAATTATAAATATTTCATAATATAATTAACATAAATTCATAAGAAATAACTAAAACAAAATTTTAATAATATAATATGTTAATTAATACAAACAAGATGGTAAAAAAAAACTAAATAGTATACTATGTTAATTGAAAGAATACAATATTGGTTATTATACATCTATGATAAATTTTAAATTTGTTAAAACAAATTTTAGAAAAAAATCTACATTAATCTATGATTTTAAATACCCATTACATATAATATGAACAACAATAAAATTGGTCAACCTTACAATAAAAAATTTACATTAATCTATGATTTTAAACACCCATTACATATAATATGCATGCAAACTTGTAACACTCTCCTAGTAGTTTTTCTGAAGTAAAACAACATGCAACGGATAGTCCATGCAAAGTTTCAAAAAGAGGAAATTCATTAAATCAAGTTCCAAAGTTTTCGAGTTTAGTCAAATAACGACATGGAAGTAAAACCTTCTGACAAGACTCACACACACTAATGTATTTTCTCAAAACTTATGAAAACAATAAGTGCATGTAATTCTTAAAAACTTTAAATCGACTTCAAATATCGGACTGTACAAACGATGTGCATTAACGCTCCAAAAATAGTGGCTACAATGCTATGCATACTCATAGATCAATATAATGCATTTGCGTGAAATGATAACAAAAAAACCAATTAACCGAAAGTGCATAAAGCAAAGCATTAAAATAAACTATCATGATGCTCTTATATGCATTACTCACGCCACATATAAATCAATTTGTATGCTAAACAAAGTGCAACTAAACATGCTAGCACAAATCTCAAATGAGAAAACCAAGCGACACCAAAATTCCAAAAGTATCATTTTTGGTTGACTTATGACATAAAATAACATTTCTCAACAAAACTAGCATGAGACAAAATGCCCAATAAAACTCATCCATTAACACATATAAATATTAAAGTACGCACATTCCAAAGTTGTACCCACGCGACACTAAACATCGTAAAACAAATCTCCATAAAACTCAATGGAGCTCAGTGGCCTCCAATCAATCAAATGGTGTCAAAGTTTTCGTTTCCAATAATTAAATTGCATAAAACAAAGTTATGACTAAAATGTCATGATTCCAAAAATTTCCCCCTTGTTGCAATACAATATAAAGCAACACTTTTCAACAAAACTCGCCTTAAACAACATTCCCAATAAATTTCAACACCCAAAATAGTGGAAGGTAACTCTCCGTTCAAACCTTAACATACGTGGAGGAGATCCAATGTTAAAGTCATAAGTCGTCGTTACTTATCCAAAATCTTAAACAACATTAAAATATAGATAACATGGTATCCGAAAATAACGTTGGACAACAACAAAATAAAACAAGTTCTGACAAAGTTGCAATTACCTGCAATAAAATAATTTCATGCATGTTTAAAATCATGATTTAAAATCTTGTGTGTGCTAAACATTTTTTTCGAGATGTCGTAACACAATCCACACGACGAATTGAAACACAAGAAACAACTGATGCAATTTATTTTAAAAATAAATTTTGTGCATGAATTTAGTCGACACTCAACGTCTCAAAACCACACTCCTCCAATCCCTTCGGTCACACTATCGTCATCCGGATGCTCAAACATCTTAAGGCAATAATCGAGAATTTCATCAGTTTACCTTACAATTTCTCCTCGAATAACGCTAATTTCATAAGCATATGGTTCTAACCCAACCAACAACTTTGACCAAAAATGGTCCACTTAATGCAATCATCACATCAAAGTGACAAATGCTAAAATCATCAACCTCTTCTAATGACTACTTGCTTAGAAACTTCTTCACTACCCCAACGATCATCACATCAAAGTAGTCCAATTATGAACGTACCGTACATGATCATCCTTGCTACTCTCAACGTGGTTCCCGTTTCTAGTGACTTCATCAACCTCAAAATATCTTATCTTAAAGTGCCTATTGGTGCAATTTCACTCACAGTCACTTAAAAGAACGCTAGTTTGAGTCTAGGTATCAAAAATCTAACATCTAATTCTCTCAAACTTAAGCTCTGATACCAACTTATAACACCCTCAAAATTGGAAAGAGCAACTAAACAAAAATTCGATTAAATAGACAAATAAGGAGAAAATTCCTTATACAAACCATCCTTGGAATTACCTCAATAATAGAAACGTAACAACTTCAACAATTCAATATCCTAAGTCCTACACCAAGACTATACAAGGCCGGGTGCTACTCAACTCCAAAACAAGGTTGCTATTCCCAAAGCGCGAAAGACTTCACCAAGCCACTTACTTCTTGAACACACATCTAGCTCTCCACTCTTCACAGTGTCACTAGAACTATTCCCAAACCGGAACCTGTTGCACATGCCGACAAATAAAAAGGTTAGGCTAACGCCTAGTGAGTTCAATAGTTTTCATCATGTTTATATAGATCGTTAAAAAGGGAACGAGTGCAACTTAAATCATGAAGTCAAAAATAATTTACTTTAAATATGAGAACGACCCATTTTCCAATAAAAGTAATTTATTTTAGGTGAGGGCAACACCAATATAAACGTTTTCCAATACGCACCATTTTAAAGACGAAATCACAATATAAAACATTCCTTCATAAGGTATACTCAACCCAAAATTCACTCAAACGTGAAAAGTAAATGAACTCCCAAATTATGAAACCATGGGCAAAACTTTACATCCCCAAACATCCAAACACGGATGGGGCATAATACTCAACTCATAAAACGTCACCGAAAGCACGGATAATAAAACTCAATACCCAAAACAACACATTCGGTGACGGGGGAGACCCAATTACATTGCACATGACGGAACACAAAAGTAGGTCACATATCTATGTAATAAAACAAGATGCATGGATTATACTCATAAGATATATCGAGCTCAACCCCTCTGGATCTGTTGCCCGTGGAGACTCAAATTCAACCCCTCTAAGTTTATACTTTGAGAAGTCCAAATCCACACAAACATACAAGCACATTGGAATTACACCTTACTGCTCATAGAACAATGTCCGACCATATAGGCCCACATCTTACTTACCATAAAACCTGATGCCTATTCCGTGCTACAATGAGGGAAACTAGCGCCCATCATTGAACGTAAAAACTCAAGTGTCTATGGATCCATAGCAATATGGTTTAAAAAGTTACATGACTCCAAACAAAT
>JAWVWS010000745.1:0-51369 GCA_033807775.1 Saussurea involucrata | reverse complement strand
TCTTTGGGATCTCAATTGGTTTTCTGAATACATACTTAGAAGGCATAAAGAAGTCTTTCACTTTCACATACTCTTCTTCTGTATTTAACTCATCACAAAAGTTAAATCTAAAATCATCTTCAAAATCCTGAGTATAATTCACAGTTCTGTCTTCTTCTCCCATTAGATCAATAGGTCTTATCATTTTTATTCCTTGCTGAACTTTTTGAACATTCAAAGCTCTGACTAAACTATTATGCATCCTTCTGATCAACTCTTCACTTAACCTCCTTTCTTTTAATTCAGAATCCGTCATAATTTCTTTGTTATACACCACAATATCTGTACACATGTTGACCACTTCACTTTCAACTGTCTTTTCTGATCTCAATGCAGATTCCTCAATAGCTTCTGTTTCATCTGAGTTTCTTTCCATTTCTATGTCTAAGTTCAATTCCTCTGTTTTATCTGACTCACCACCATCTGTACTTTCCAACTCCATTTCCTCTGTATCTGAGCTATCAATCTGAACTATCTGAGTTATTGCCTTTAAATTTTCCTGTATCTGATCTTCTGAACTTTTTGTACTAGCTAATTGCATATCTGCCATCTCAAAATCTTCTATGCCAATATCATCATCAGAACTTAACCTTTGTCTTTTCTCCCCCTTTTGATGATCATGAGGATCATTATCATCAAACTTTCTTTTCAAGTTCTGATTAAAAGCAACTTCAGGTTCAGCTTCTGCAATAGGAACAGGATCAAGAGGCTTTGAAGTAGAAGCCAAAGATACACTCAGTGCTTTCAGTATAGATTCCTGCATACCTTGCATCTGTTTTAACATATCTTTTTGAAAACCAGACATTATATCCACGATCTCCTTTTTGTGAGAATCCAAAGATTTCTTTACATCATCTACTTTGGTTTCAACAGAAATCAACTTTTTCTCCAACACAACTTTCAACTCTGACATCTCATCATTCAAATCCTCCACCCTCTTCTCCAAATTTTCTACTTTTTCCCCCATCTCCTTGTTTTGTTTCTGAATCTTTTCAAATTCAGAAGTTTCTAACAGTGAACCTGAACCAACAGATGGTCCAGTTTTCATGTGCCCAGAGGGCTCATGGCCTGTAGATAACACACAGTCATCTTGTACAACAGATGCACGTTTGAATGAGGCTTTTGTAATGTTCACCTCACCAGGACTTCCATCCAATCCTCGACACCCAACATTAGGTATGTCTATGAATATTGTTTCAGGAATACGAAATTCCTGATTTGTGCAAGTGTCAAAAGGAATTTCAGGCTCAATATGAATAGGACTGTGATATTCAGACTCAATGTGTTGAAAAATAAATTGAGATTTATCACCTCCCTCCAAATGAGTTTGGGATGGTTCCCCGGATTTGTGTGAAACAGTAGCATGTTGAAATGCTTCTGAGTGGATATGGATGGGTTGTTCAAGATCCACCACTAGGTCCATGGTGTTTGTTTCAATATTGGACACCAAGAGATGTGAACCAATAGCATTTGTGGTTACCTGGTCAAGATTAGCTGGTTCAGAGGCATCTCTTTCTGTTTGAACCTCTGTTGACAATCTCTCATCCTCATCACTCTCATTCTGTTTTTCCTCACCAAATCTAACCAAGCTCTCAGAATTTTCCCCCTCAAGTCTCTCAGAATGTTCACCCATCTGAACATCCTCCCCCTCTCTAATTCGACTAGACCCCTCACCTCTCTTCTCCGGTAGGTCCTCTTGGGTAGGGATTTGAGGTAATTCAATTCCCATAGAGGTGCAATAAGCTTTTAAAATCTCACTCTCCCTTGGAATATAGCTCCTAAGTGATTTGGGCAATAGTTTATGATTGGGATAGTTTTCAAGTCTTGTTACTGAGGTCATCTTACCCAAATAAAATGTAGGACCATGCTCTTCATTTGTTCTTCTTGAGATTGTTTTGTTTTCCTGCATGGCATACCAAATAACAATTTGCCAGTACCTTATGTAAGGAATGTATGTCAGTGGAGCATCCTTTGTTTTCTTCTGAATTGCTTTCTGATTCTTCTCAAATGTATTCTTCATATCTTCCAAAAGTATTAAAGTATAGTCATAATGCCTATTCTTCACTAAACCCTGAAATATCTGAAGAATTTGTTTAGAACCTTGATCTGCAGAACTATTCTTTCCTGACACACATTTATTTACCACATGAAAGAAGCAAGCCCAAATAGGTGGTAATTTGTTTCTTCTGAACAAACTGAGAGTCCTCAATCCTTCATTGTATCCCAACTTCATAAACTCTGCTATTAATTCCTCTGTTAAGGGTGAATCCTCAAAATCTGTTCTTCTTTGTACATCATCTTTCTCTGGTAGATTCAGCATTTCTCTTAGTGCAGAGATAGATAAGACAAATGTCACTCCTCCAATTTCAGACACAAACTTATTATCTTCTAACCTAAGATGTTTCCACCATTGTTGTATGTACTGAACAGGCACATTTTTACTTCTTGTAAACCATTTTCTGTACGGATGGTGTTTGAATAACTCCATGATAATTATGTGTTCAGGCTTAAAACGACTTTCCTCAAACAATATAACACAGTTATTTTCAGATAATTTCAACCATTCACTCTCAGGAACAACTCTTTCCACTAAAATAGATCTATCTGACATAATAGAACCTGCAGCACTCTGTTCATGTTCAATATCAACGTTTACCTCATCCGCATTTCCTTCAGATTCATCCATTTGTTCATCTTCTTCATCATTTCTTATTGCCCCTTCCTCTGCAACTCTATTTTGTACTTCATCATTTTCCGAATCGGATGAATCCATTATCGATTTTGTAGAATGTAGAGAAATTGGATCACTTCTTCGTATTTCAGACATGATTTAAGAAGAAAACAGATTCAAAGAACTCTGGATTTGATTCGTATCTCACGTTTCGCTCTGGAATTTGAAAGAAATTTGAAATAGGAATTTTAAGACCTATTTAAAATCCGCGAAGTTGAAAGGTTTAACGGAAAAGCGAAATCAATGTTATAATGGAGTCAACACATGTGAAATACCACAAAGGATTTAAATGAAATGCGTGGCATTGTCAAACAAATATGAAGCTGACACGTGTTAGTGGATAGAATTTTGACTCAAGTCAAAGATCTGAATAACACGCACAGATGTTCTGATTCCATGACTCAGAAGAATTTTGCCTTGTAACCAAAATGTCATTTAAAATCAACTTCTGACCAATATAAAACATTTTGATTATTCAGAAGAGGTTTGAACAGATAGAAGCACTTTTTATCATCAAAATTCTGTTCATATTATGATGATTTAAAGAAAGGATCATTTAAAATCTTATATCTGAATATGAAAAGTTTTTAATTCAGATATAGTTTGAATAACAAAAAAAAATTTATCATTAAAAGCTTGTTCTTAGAATGATCAGCGATAAGAAATGAAAATAAATCTTTTAAGCATCACAAAATGATTTCCAAAAGAATTTTGATGCTCCCCCTTGACTTGAACATGCATTTGACTATTAATGATACATAAAGATGAGATATAAAGATAATAGAAGAAGCATAATCCATACAGTTGAAGTTATTTGTATTTCTCAAAAATAAATTTTTGAAAGTTAGATTGCTGAAGTATGGACTCAGAATCTCTGACTTTAAGACTCAGAGGTTCTGATCTCAAGACTCAGAAGTTCTGAACTCAAGACTCAGAAGTTCTGAACTCAAGACTCAGAAGTTCTGAACTCAAGACTCAGAAGTTCTGAACTCAAGACTCAGAAGTTCTGATCCTTAAGACTCAGAGTTCTGAGTACATTACTCAGACAATTTTACTTAGAAAAATTTAGCATTTTTAAGAAAAAAATATTTTCAATTAGGCAGATTAAGCATTCCTATTTTACATATGAGAAAAGAAAACCTTTTGTGATCAAGAGGCTTTGTGAACAAGTCGGCCAATTGATACTTTGTATGCACAAAGTGCATCTCTATAGTTCCTTTTTCCACATAGTCCTTTATAAAATGATACCTCACATCTATATGTTTAGTTTTTGAATGTTGAACAGGGTTCTGAGTAATGGCAATTGCACTTTCTGAGTCACAATAGATGGGAATCTTGTTAAGCTGATATCCATAGTCCATGAGTTGTGTTCTCATCCACAATGTTTGAGAGCATGAAGCAGCAGCAACAACATACTCTGCTTCAGCAGTTGAAGTGGATACACAATTCTGCTTCTTTGATGCCCAACTCACTATTTTATCTCCCAAAAAGTGACAAGCACCAGATGTACTCTTTCTGTCCAACCTACTTCCTGCATGATCAACATCAGTGAAAGCAGTCAATTTGAAGTCAGTTTCTTTTGGATACCATAAACCTAGATCCGGTGTTCCTTTGAGATATCTTAAAATCCTTTTGACAGCCAACATATGTGATTCTTTCGGGTTAGATTGAAATCTAGCACAGAAACAGGTAGAAAACATGATATCTGGTCTACTTGCAGTCAAATAAAGTAATGATCCAATCATGCCTCTATAAAGTTTGATATCTGCTAAAACACCTTTGAGATCAGCATCTAACTTTATGTTAGTTGCCATAGGTGTTCTCATAGAAGCACAATCAGACATTTTGAACTTTTTCAGAATATCTCTGACATATTTTCCTTGATTTATAAAAATACCTTTTGGTAATTGTTTGACTTGAAGACCAAGGAAAAAATTCAGTTCACCCATCATGCTCATTTCAAATTCAGATGACATGATTTTTGAAAAATTATCACATAATTCTGGACTGGTAGAACCAAATATTATGTCATCAACATAAATCTGAATCAGAATCAAATCATCACCCTGTTTCTTTAAAAACAAAGTTGTGTCAATCTTACCTTTCTTGAATCCTGAACCTAACAAGTGTTTAGTAAGAATGTCATACCAGGCTCGTGGTGCTTGTTTTAGACCATATAAAGCTTTGTCTAAAATATAAACATGATCAGGGAATTCTGGATCAACAAAACCTTCAGGTTGATGGACATACACCTCTTCATTAAGTTTTCCATTTAGAAAGGCTGATTTGACATCCATTTGATACACTTTGAAGTTTTTATGTGCAGCATAGGCTAAAAATATTCCGATTGCCTTTATTCTTGCCACTGGTGCAAATGTCTCATCATAATCAATTCCCTCTTGTTGACAGTATCCCTTAGCAACCAATCTTGCCTTGTTTCTGATGACAACACCTGATTCATCCTTTTTGTTTCTGAACACCCATTTAGTTCCAATAATAGATTTACCTTCAGGCTTTGGGATGAGTCTCCAAACTTTATTTCTTTCAAATTGAAGCAATTCCTCTTGCATTGCTGAAATCCAGTCTGGATCCTCTAAGGCTTCATTAGCTTTCTTTGGTTCAATTACACTCAAGAAACCAGCAAACATTGCTTCATTTGCTGTAGCTGATCTGGTTTTTACTCCTGCTGAAGGATCACCTATTACTTGATGAATAGGATGATTTTTAGTCCATTTATTTGCACTAGGAAGTACATCAATCTCTGAATAATTGTTGTTTGCATCATTCTCATCAATGATTGCTTGTAATTCTGAACTGTCCCCTTGTTCTGATGTATGAATAGGAGTCATATCCAAGTTTGGGTTTTGATTAATGAAGTCAGAATTCTGAGTGACTTGTTCAGAGTTCTGAGTACAAGAATCAGAATTCTGATTACAAGGTTCAGAATTTTCACCACTTGTATTTATTAGATTTGGACATTCCTCTGATGGACCTTTGTCAGAAATTACAGTTGATTGAACTATTTCTGGAGTCTTATTTTTCATCTCTTTGACCATCTTTGGGTTTTCATATTCTGCATAAGAATCAGAAATTAGTTCACTAAAAGCATCCTTAAACAGTAAATTGAGTTCTGAACAAATAGGATTAGAATCTGTATCAGAAGTCATTTTTGTCTTGTTTAGCATGAGTTCTGAACTGTCTTGTTCAGAAGTCCGCATTCTGGCTTCATCAAAAGTTACATTTATGCTCTCCATCATCCTCTTGGTTCTTTTATTGTAGATTCTGAATGCTTTGGAAGTTAAAGAATAACCCACAAAATATCCTTCATCTGCCTTTTTTATCAAATTTGGCAAGATTTTCTCTGTCTCTAAGAACATAGCACCTGCAACAAAAAACGTGAAAGAATTTGATTAATGGTTTTCTTTTATTTATCAGTTCATAAGCAGTCTTATTTAATCTCTTATTGATTAAAGTTCTATTTTGTGTAAAACAAGCAGTTGCAATTGCTTCAGCCCATAGGAAAGTAGGAAGATTTGCATAAGCCAGCATTGTTCTCGCAGCTTCAACTAGAGTTCTATTCTTCCTTTCAACAACACCATTTTGTTGAGGAGTTCTGACAGCAGAAAAATTGTGAGAAATCCCAGAACTTTCTAAAAAATTCTGAAGAGTCTCATTTCTGAACTCTATTCCATTATCACTTCTGATTTTCTGAACTGGAAGTTGTAAGAGAACTTGAATCCTTTTGATAAAATTTATCAATGTAGTAGCAGCTTCTGACTTAGCTCTTAGGAACTCAACCCATGTGTATCTGGAGAATTCATCAACAATCACAAGCATATATTTCTTTCCTCCCATAGATTGAACTGAAATTGGACCACAAAGATCAGTATGAATCATTTCTAATGGTGCTTTGCAAGATGAGTCCATTTTTAATTTGTGAGAACTCTTTTTCATCTTGCCCATTTCACAAGCTGAGCATAATGATTCTTTTTCAAATTTAAGCTTTGGTAATCCTTTAACCAGATGTTTTGCAACAAGATTATTAAGATCTTTGAAATTCAGATGAGAACATCTTCTGTGCCAAAGCCAGCATTCATTTGCAGTTGATTTTGATAAAAGACAAACTGTATTTAATGTTTTCAATTTTGAAAAATTAACTACAAATAAGTCCATATGTCTTTTGGCCCAGAAGACTTTAACATCATTTTCAGTTAAAATCATGCAACCTGTTATTTGAAACTTAATTTGACAAAGACTGTCTAAAAACTGACTTATGCTGAAAAGATTATGCTGTAATCCTTCAACATAGAAAACCTTTTGGATAGTCAGATCCCCTTTAGTTAAATCCCCATAACATTTGACTTGTCATTTGCTGTTATTTCCAAAGTTTACTGCTCCTCCAGCCTTTTCTGTGAAGTTTGATAGAAAAGACTTTTGACCTGTCATGTGTCTTGAAGCTCCTGAATCTAAAAACCACACATGACAGCCCTGCAAAAGGATCAGTTAGGTTTAGGTACCCATTTTGGAATGGGTCCATCTTTGTTAGCTTTGTCATTGGATTTAACATTAGTACCTTTTACTCTCCACTCAAAATCTTTCTTCAAACACCACTTTCCTTGAACTTTTATGAAGTCAGAACATTTTCTGCTTACAAGCTTGTTCAAATTCTTTTTGAGAGTTGTAACTTTTGGTTTTGCTATATTTTCAACTTTCTTTTCTTTTATCTTTTCTTTCTTCTGAGTCTGAGGAACAGAAAATTTCTTATTTTCTGTATTTTGAGGAACAGAAACTTTCTGAATATCTTTTCTTATGTATGAAACAGAAGTTATTTTGACTTGACATTTATGAGAATATTGGAATGAATCATTTTTACATCTAACACAAACAAGATTTTTCTTTGCAAGTGAAGATAAATTTGAAACATAGATCATTTCATTTTTATTGATATTGTTCAGAGTACAATTGCCCTTATTACAAGAATTTCTAGCTTTGAGTTCAGAAGTAGATTTCATTCTAAGCTTCTCAAGATCCCTTTTCAGATCATTCAACTTTGCAAGATCATCTTTCCTTTTGCTTTCTTCTTTTTCTGAAAAATTCAAGTTCTTTTTGTTAGAAGAATTAGATGATTCACCTTTTTCATATGTACTTGATTCATTAAAGAATTTATCATTTTCTCTTGAAGCATTAATTTTAAAAAGATCATACTCAGTCTTCAGTTTTTCAAGCTCTGTTATTTTCTGAATAAAAATATTCTTTTCTTTCAAAGCTTCTTCAAGTTTAGTATCCACCTCACATAAATCATTTTCAAGTTCATCATAAGCTTTCCTTAAGTCCTCAAGTTCTTGACTCACAAGATTAAATCTCTTTTCAAGTTGCAAAAATTCATCTGATTTTGTTTCAGAAGATCCAGTTGAATCAGACTTCTGACTACTTGAGTCAGAGTTCTGATTTACAGACTCAGATGTCTGATCTTTAGGCTCAGAGTTCTGACTACAAAGTTCAGAATCCTGACTAGAAGTTTCAGACTTCTGATTGACTGTTTCAGAATTTTTACTTGTGTCAAATATGCTCTCAATGTCATGATATGAAAAACTTGGTTGTTTATTTTTGTAGCTGACATTTAAAGAATCATACTTGAATTTAGTATCATTGTATCTTGGCTTCTCATCTGTTGGTTTAGAAACTTCTTTCTTAACCTTTTCTTCTGAATCAACTGACTTTTCTGTTTTAGACTCAGAAATTTTCTCATCTGACTTTTTAGAGTTTGGTCTTTGCAAATTGTCAGAACTTGTTATAGAACTAGCAGGTCTTATGAAAACTTCAACAATTTCTGGGATTTTTGGCTTAGAAATTTGAAGTTTTTCATACAAGTTGATTGGGGCTCTTTTTAAAGTGACATTTTCTTCCAATCCCAATCCCTTCTTTGGGTTGTAAAATCTTGTATCTTTAACATTGCTTAACAAAAGATTTAGTGTTTGCTGAGTCTGACCCCTTTTCAAATTCAGATCTTCTAATTCTTTAATTTTAGTGTATAAATTCTTTCTTTCTTCAAATAACATATCAAATTTTATTTGTAAATCACCTTTTTCATCTTTTATTTTTGAAAACTCAACTTTTAGTTCAGAAAGCCTTTTCATCAATTCAGAATTTTCATCTTTAACTTTTTGTTTCTCAGCCTCAGATTCTTCATATTGTTCTTTTATTACTTCTTTTTCAATTCTGAATTTGTTAACCAAATTTCTTTCTCCTTTTATCTGTTTTCTTAGATTAGCAAATTCAGTTTTCATTTCACCAATCTGTGTCATTAACTCTAATTCAAGTGAAGAATGTACCTCAGCAGATGACTCAGAATCAGCATCTTCAAAATCAGAATCATCCTCATTCCTCATTTTTGCCATATAGCTCTGCATCTGTGGAAAGTTGATATGATCATCTTCATCAGAAGTATAGTACAACCAATTCTCTTGTTCAGCCAATAAAGCAATTTTATCATCTCTCTTCTTTGCAAGCTGAGCCTTCTTGGTGTAGTACTCATAGTCTTTCACAATTTTAACTCTGCAATCCTTAGCATAGTGGCCATATTTTCCACACTTGAAACACAGATTCTTTTCTTTTCTTTCATCCTTCTCTTCATTGTTTTCTTCACTTCTCTCTACTCTCTTTTCAAACTTATTTTCTTCTCTGTCTTCTTTCTTCTTATAATCTGAACTCCCAACTCTCTTATAATTTCCTTGAAATCTACCCTTCCCATACCTTTTATTGAAAGTATTTGTCAACAAAGCTAGTTTCTCAGCCATTATCTTGATATCTTCATCATCTTATGATCCTTCTTCCTTGTCAGATTCTTCCAGATTTGGTATCTCTGATAGATATGCAGTCTTTTTGGGTGCTTTGATTGCTTTGGACTTTGATAAGAACGCTAACGGATCAGCAACATTTTTCTTCTCTTCCACAACTAACTTGACAGAGTCTTCATGTTGATTAAGAACACAGAATAGATCATTTAAGTCTTCTTCACACATATCCCGATTCATTTGCAGACTTATAGCAAATGATGACCATTCTGAATTTAGACTGTTCAGAAATTTGTAATTTATTTCAGACTTCGTTTTCTTCAGTCCATTTCTTCTCAAGTCATTTAGAATAGTGCAAAATTTACTATATGTCTGTGTCAAACTTTCTGACTCTTTTGCTTTGAACCTTTCATAAGCATTTATGCTTTGATTTAACTTTGCCTGAATAGATCTCACAGTTCCTAACATTTGCCTTTCCAATTCGTCCCACATTTCTTTAGCTGATGATCCACTGTCAATCCTGTTAAGAACCTCATTTGGGACAGCCAAAGTCATCAAAGTAATTGCTCTTTTGTCAATAGCATGCCTATTCTTCTGTTCAGCTGTGTATTGGGAATAACTCTTTTTCACCCTGGTCGCTGGAATTTCTGGAGTTGTCTCTGTAGCAGGGGTTGCAGCAACATCGATGTACACTTCAATTGGACCTTCTCGAATAGAGACCATTAGATTTTCATCAATATTGTCTAGGAATTGGATCATACGAATTTTCCATTGCTGATACTCTTCTGGTATAAGAACCGGCGGTTTGGTTTCAGATCCCATGGCTAGATATTCTTTAGAAGACATGATTGTAAGAAAATTCAACAGAAAGACAAATTCGAGTTTCTTGATCGAAATGTAACAGGAAATTCAAGAATTGCCAAGAATTCAAGAACTAGCCCTAGCAGCGGAATCGAATTTTGAATGAATCAAGAAATCTTCAAGAAATTGATCAATTGATCTTCGCGATAACAATCTTGAACGAATTTGTTTGTTGATTGGCTCTGATACCAATTGAAAGAACAGGATCTAATCTTACAATCAATATAGAAAGCAGTAATTGAGAAGTTGTATGATCAAGCCCAATTGTATTCAATGATGAACAGAAATACAGATCTAAGAGAGAGAGAATCTCAAAGATTACAGAGAATTAATACAAAGTTATACGGGAAAAATCAATTAGTTAGCAACATAGAGCTAACTACTATTTATACTGCAACGGACATCTTAAAGCTACAGTACAAAGAAGAAAGACTAATAAGAACATAACACGTGTCCTAATTAGTTTATAAAATACTAAGTAAAGTATCTCGTCATAAGTTCTGAACAGGTAGTTCAGAACTTCTGAACATTCTTCTGATAAAGCTTCTCAGAGCTTCTGACTCCTTAACTCAGACATCTGACTTCTCTTTCCACTGATCAATACTTCTGAGCTTTCACAGTCAGACCTCTGACTTCTCTACTCAGAACATCTGAGTCTTCTTATTAGATCTTCAACACTTGGTGAAGAAGTTTATAAAGAGGACTGGGAGAAACAACTTTTCCCAAAGAAGAGAAGATGGTGCTGGGTTTGACAAGTCTAAGGTGGAATGCTACAAGTGTCATAAGATGGGACACTTTGCCAGAGAATGCAGAGGTGGAGTATCTCAAAACAACCATCAACAAGCTCAGACTGGAAGCTTCAACCAGAACAGAAACTCTGTTCAAGCCCTTGTTTCTCAACAAGGAATGGGATTTGATTGGAGTGATCAAGCAGAAGAGGCAATTCAGAATCATGCACTCATGGCAGAAGTCTCAGATCTTCCTACTGAGGTAAAATCTAATCTCTGTTCTCAAGCTTGTATAGACACTGTGAAAAGGTATAGAGATCACAACCAGGGAATGTGTTGGAACCCAGATACACTTAATTAAGATTAACAGTCTATTAGTTGAGTTTAGAGTTTGATGCGGAAGCGTATTAAACTAACAGATATGTTTGATAGATATTAGAACGCACACATATAAAGAAAACAGTAAAGAATGAAAAGGATTTCTTGAACAGTTACTGTTATTCAATATATAATAACAACACAAAGAACATATTAAGAACTGTTGGTGTGTGTGAGAATATAACACTCAGATATTTGACAATAAAGCTTTGAGAGTATTTGATTCCTTGTGTATTCGTCCTTAGGAAGATCTCAACATGAGACTTCCTTTTATACTACTCTTAGAAGACTATGAAGTAGGTCACTGTTCCTTTTACGGCATGAATAGTAAACTGGATGGTGTGAGCAGTTGACTGGATGGTGTGAGCAGTTGTTTGAGCCATGCGCATTTAATGGAGCAGATGTACTATTGGTAAATGCATTAAATGAAGCAGATGTCTATTTTGTACCATGCCCTATTGAGTCCACTCAGAGCTTGACACGTGTTTTGACAGTACTTTTCCATGCAAGTTGATGAACGTATCCAGTAATATCTTCCAAGTCTTCATAGCAGACCACAGAGGCTCTGTAAGGTATTACAGAGGTTCTATGGTCTGACCTTCTGTGGAGCAGTTCACTTGTTTCCGAGTTGATCTTCTTCTTGCGCACTACAGAGGTTCTGTGATTACCTCTGTAGCTTCTGTGGCTTTCTGGACTTGATCTTCTGGAAGAAGTGGCAGAGCCTCTGTGAGAGGCTTTTCTATACTTAGCCTATTTTTCACTACTTCTAAATACTTCTATGATTAAGGAGATTGAAGCTAACAATCTCCCCCTAAGTAGTGAAAAATAAAAAATTTGACCTTGAGTTAAGTTTGGCTAAGTTAGATAAGACAGAGGTTAAACAATACCTCGATATTTCTTTCATTTAGAAATATGCCAGAGGCATTTTAAATTTGAGTACAATGAAAGATAAACTTTAACTTTGTTTGCAGAGATTTGAGGTCTGAGAATCAGATTTTGGCATCTTTGAAATCGTTGTAGCTTCTATTGTCTCTTCCGACTTTTCTGATCTCTTTGTAGAATCTGATGCAGAGTTCTCTTAGGCGGATTGTTGAGTCTATTTCTCTGATGAAAGTATCTGCATCATCTCTATCCATTTTCTCTGTACCTCTGTATTTTACAAGGCTTGCTCTGAATTTGCTCAGAGTACTGGTTGCGTACTTCTGACAATCCATGAGTACAAAAAGTTTAACCTGGTGTTGTGGGTTTTGAAATACTAACCCAAATCTTGGTTCTCTGATGATTGAGTTGGGCACATCGTCTGGTGGGCAGCGATCTTCTGGTGATCGTAGATCTAGATGTTTGAGACCAAGATCCTTTCCCAGCTGAAAATCTATCATGCTGTATAACAGAAGCTTTTCCCTCATCGCTTTTCTCAACACTTGATAGGCTCTGGTATTGGGCTCTGTGTTGTAGTTGTCGTTTGTCCATTGCAGAAGGTCAGGTGGATTTTAAGGATTGATGTTTCTTAAGTCAGCATCAGCGAAGGTAGATTCTGAATTGTTCTCTCTTCAGACTTTGTAAAGATTGTACCTGACCCTTGGATAGGTTCTTGTGAAGGAGAATCTGCAGAAGATCACCTTTTTGATTTTGTGAATTGAGAAGACATCTGCTTTGGCTCTTGGCTTTGTTCTTGTGAAGATGTTCTCAAATTCTTCTCTGATCCTTGGATCTGTCACATGATCTACTGGATGATTTGTCTGATAGGATTGTTTGTAGAGGTATTTGTATACCACTTTTTCCATCTCTTCATGTGTTGGACCAGGTCGTGGAATTTGTCTTCTGAGACTCTCCATCTGTTGAACAACTTCTGCAGCTCTACCAGTTAGAGGAATTTCTGACAGAGGCTTCAATCCATGTGCCCAGTCAACTTCTTCGGGTTTTGGGGTTTGAAAGGCGTCAAACGCACTCTTCATTAGTTTTTCTGTTGGCTTTGGCAATGTTTTCTTCTTCTTTGGCTCTTCTGTCAGTATCCCTTTGCCCTTATCTTTTGCTATTGTCGTGGCAGAACCTGTTGCTTCTGTGGGTTTTGAGGTTGGCACTTCTGTTGGTTTGATGGAGGTTGCCTCTGTGAATTTTAACGATTGTGATTTAGAGGACTTTTGTGGCGATGGTTCTGTTGGCTTGACTTGCTCTGTAACCTCTGTTGGAGGTTGTTTGATGACTTCTTCTGCGAGCTCAGTTTCTGTTGATGAAGTATTGACATTAAATCTTCTTGCCATTTTGAAAGCTAAAGTGAACCTGTTCCTTTCTTCTTCTCTCTTTGCCATTCGATCACTCATTGTTGTGTGCATTCTTTTCAGAACATCAGAAGCAGAGGTCGTTGCTCTTTTTGGTTTGGTGGCAATCGACTTTCTTCTGGGTATGGTTTGGGGTGTTTCCACAGAGGTGGGTGTTTTCTCTGTGGTTTGTTCATCTGTTTCTTCCAAAATGATTACCTCAGGGGCGGTTGTTGCCTCTGTGGCTTGCTGATCTGCTTCTGGAGTTTTGGTTTCGTCAGGAGATGATTCCACAGAGATGGGTGTTGTTTCTGTGGTCTTTTGGGTTTGTTGTTGGGTTTCTTCTGGAGGGGCTTGGTTGATTGGTTCTGCTGCGATTGGTGGACTTTGTATTCCTCTGCTCGTAGCTTTCTCTCTTAGATTCTCCCCCTCAGGATTATCTGATGGACCAGGTTGGTCATCATCAGAATCATCCTGACTTTTATCAGAAGTACCCTCTGCTCTGCAAGAAGTGTTGGGCTTCTTTGGTAATTCAGCTCCTGCTGCCATCAACTTTTCACAGACATCATCGCAGAGGCCAATCAATGTCGCAAGCTCTGCTTCTGTTTTGAAACGCATTCTGCCGACACTCTTTCTGAAATCCTTGACATAGTTGGCATTTGCAGTTGTGAAGGAGACAATGACTTCTTTGACCTAGTTAATGACGTTCTGTCCGAGCTCTGTAAGCTGTGCTCTGGTCATATAGTCTTTTGGTTGCATTATTGTCGAGTTGCGTATTGCCTCTGCTTGTACTTGTGATAAGGCATTCTGTAAGTCGGCAGGAGTGATGCCCTCTGCTCTTTGGGATTGCGTATTCATTTGTTCAAGGAAATCTTTGACAGAGTCCCTGAAAGCAGAAGTTGCAGTTGTTCCGAATTCCTGAGCTGCAGAAGTGGCTGTTGCTTTGGCAGTAGTTTCGGCAGAAGACTTCATCTCTGAGATGGCGGTTTTTACCTCTGTGGACAGATTGTCCATTTTGGTGTTCAGTTTCAGGATAGCCGTAGATGTTGTCTCTGTAAAGGATTTGAAAGAGCTTTGCAACTCTTTCAATGTTTGGTTCACAGAGGTGACAATGGTTTGGAACTCATCCCTTGATACTTGTGTTCCTTGTGTAACCTCTGGAGGAACACATTCGTCTCCAGAGTGAGTCCCTGTTCCTGGGACGCCTTCGTTCACCCTTGTTTGTACGATGGGGGTGGAAGGATTTCCTTCTGATCCTCGAGAAGAAACCTGAGTTTCGATCTCTACAGAAGTTCTGTGAAGAACAGTGTCCAAATCCACTCCAGAGGTGGTTATTGGAATGTCCTTCTGTTGACTGGGAGACTTGTCTAGAGTCTCTTCGTCTCTGTGCTCACTACTTCTCTCTGAAAGAAGTTTTGGTCCTAATGTGTGCGTGGCAGAGGAAACGAATTCCTCTGTAGGGTGTTCTAGGGTGATCTGGGGCGACTGATCACGAACAATAGGTGAGTCTCTTTGAGGAGACTCCCTAGGAATGGATTCCCCGGTTTCTGTGGGCACAGAGGTTGAAAGAGTAACCTCTGGCTGGATGGGTTTGGTTAGGATCGAGCTGTGCTGCTCTTTTTCAATAACTCCTTCTGCAGCTAGACCTGCGGAGTTAGAAATGTGGGTTGCATTGGGAGTTGGTTTTGGTTGTGTGCCTCTATTTATCCAGGCATCTTTTCTTGCTTCTTCCTCTGTAATTTCACCTCTGTTCCATTCAGCTTCAGTTTGTTCTATTTCTCCTGAAGCTGGGTTTGGACTTCTTCTGTGGACATCCAATCCTTGAATGAAAGGGTTTTGTAAAATAACAGGGGTTTCGGCTGGTTGATTTCTGGGTGTTGTGTCATCTTCTTGCAGATGTGTGTCAATGCCAGAAATGAAGAAATCTTGTTCTTCTGGAGAGTGGTGGTCGAGAGGTTGTGCCGTCCACCCTGCTGTATTTAGGGTGTTGGCAATTTCAGGGTTCTGTAAGAAGTCGTTCAAGTCTCCTTGGTGAGCAAATCTATCTGGAGATTGATAGGGTGATTGATACCTTTCTGTAGCCATTTCTTCTTCTGCAACTTCTTCTTCAGCAGTTTCCTCTTCTGCAATGGTTACCAACTTTGCAAGTGATTTACCATGCCTCTTTTTGGTTTTCCTCCTCTTAGGATTTGGTGCCCCTTTTTCTGTTGATTTAGATCTTTTCTTCTTCATTTTTGGGGAGGAGGGAGGAGCAGAGGAGCCAATTTCTGTGGCATGAGGAGGTGAGGGTTGATCTTCTGCAGCGCTTGTTGAGGTGCCTTCTGCAGTTTTCCTCTTCTTAGCTTTTGGAGTAGATGCAGAGGTTCTTAATGAAGACTTCTTTCCCATTAGTTCTGCACGTTTGGCTATAAAGCTGAGTTGAATAGCCATGTGCTTTGCTAATTTCTGATCCTTTTCTTCTTGAGTGGAAAGAGGTTTTGCTATCATTGTTCCTAGGGGGACACCTAAACGCGGGGGTGTCATAGGACTCGGTTTAGGAGTTCTATGATCGTGTATATACTCTTTCTTAAGGGATTTATTCGATGCGTATTGCATAAGCTTCTTTGACAGAGGTTTGCAGTGTGAGTAGCCATCAGCATGATCAGTGGGGGTATTCTTGTTCATCGGGAACTGTTTGGGAGTTGGCCCTTCCATTGGCTAATTTTGGATTAGCAGCAGAGGTTCAAACAGTACTCCTAATATTCTTTGGAATTGCAGAGGTGGTAGAAAGTTGGGATCGTTCTCTTTGACCCTTTTCGAGTTGTTCTTTCTGTCGATGGTGTTTATGATCTCTTGCATCATTATGGTCGCATAATCTAGTGGAAGATCATAGTAAACCCCATACATGATGCTCAAGATTTGATGTGAGCTCTGGTCAATACTGCCTATCTTTCCTGTCAGGCATCTGTTAAGAATAGAGAACAAAGTGTTCCACAGAGGTGGTAATCGGTCTCTGCGGAAGTCATTTCTCTTCCGTAGTTTGGTGTTGTATCCAAGCATTTCCACGAATCGACAGAGCTCTTCGTCTGTTGGTTGCTCTGCATAACTCTTCAATCCCAGAAGACCCCTTGTTGGTAGGTTGAATTCAAGTGAGAACATTGTTCTGTTGAACTTGATTTCAAGATGCTCAGATTTATCAGGTCTTGAAATGTACCCTTTGATAAGAGAATCGTCTTTATCAAATCGGCAGCTTTGCCAAAATTGGTTCAAATAACAGACTGGAATTTTGTTCGGGGTTCTTGATAGTAGAGGGAAGAAGACATGATTCTCCATGATGTTCAGAAGTATGGCATGGGCTTCGCCGAAAGTAGTGGGTGAGGGGACCAAATAGCAGTTGTTGGATTTGATAGGAAGAATGGCTTCGAAATGATCCTTTGCTATAAAGTTTTGCAAGTGTGTCGTCGGAGCAAAGTCTGCTGAGTCCCCGGAATCTTGTTGTTCAATATTTCTTGCAAGGCTGGGGTTTTCAGAATGTTCTGAATGTGCAGGGGAGTGTTCCGGTGAGTTCGCCGGAGAGAGTTCAGAGGATGTAGCTCGAGAAGATGAAGCCATTTGATTTTAAGAATAAGATTTTTGCAAGCTTTTTGCAGGGTTTCGCCGGAGAAGAAGATGAGAGTTTGTAAAATGTTTTATGAGAGGGTAAGCTTTGTTTTTATATGATGGTAAAACGGTAGAATTCAAAAGAGTAAAATATATGGCAATGGATTAAAGTTTGGAATCCGCACTCGAGTTTGAGCGGCGGGTTCAACTTTCCAAATAAAAACGTTCCATGTACGCCCAATGAAAATGGGACACGTAGGCCTTGTCAGAATATGACAGGACGTCGTGCGCGGCCCATTAATGCTAGGCGCGTGAGGTTGTTTTTAGCCATATGAGTTTCACTCTCAGTAAAAGTAACCGTTATTACTACAGAAATGCCCAGATAACAAAATGGCAGAACTTTTGTGTTTTACAGAAGCTCTGTGATTTTGAAAATCTTGATTTTTAACCTCTTCTCATATATCTCATTGTTATCATGACTCTGTAGGTTCTTCTTTGAACGAAAACGTTTGTAAAGACATTGGAGAGGATCAATAGGATTTTGTCAAGAAATTTTACTCACAGAGGTTTTGTGGCTCTGATGGAACTTGCAGAAGCTCTGTGAGAGCCAGCAGAAGCTCTATGAGAGAAAAAATCTTATAACTTGAATTCTATTAACTTTCTGATCATCCAATTTTTGATCTTTGATAAGAAATGTTTTTCGCACATTATTGAAAGTTTGTGTCCGAGAAAACTATTTTGAAAAACGTTTTGTTCGAGAAGGTCATGGTGTGTGTTTTCGGTTTCCAAGATAACATTCCAAAAGATCGACAGAGGGTTAATTTGTGATCACAGAGCATATTTCCTGCAGAACCTCTGTTGAGCTCAGCAGAAGCTCTATGACCTTAAATTTCTCCTATTTCGAATTTTGTTAAACTTTTTGAACTTTTGATTTTTGAAATGTTATTCATAGTATATTTAGGACATATTTGACAATTCTTGTCCTAGAAAACTGTTTTCCAAAAACCTTTTGTGCGAGAGACATACCTTTTGGTTCTTCTGTTCTCGGCAGTTTTGTCTTACTTCTGTCGATGGAGAATTATCGACATTCTTCTTTGGCTTTTCTTTGAAAGATTTACCTCTGTAGATCTTTTCAGGGTCCCTTTTGCTCCCCCTTGATCTAATCACTTCTGTAGATCAAGAATTTTCCTTTTGCTCCCCCTTGATCTATGCTTGGTTCAAAGAATGGTAAGATTTGTATTTAGCATAGATCATGTTTACCAGAGGTTCTGTAAGGGTTATCAGAAGATCTGAGCGGACCCACAGAAGCTCTGTAACCAAGAATTATTTTTGCACAAAAAAATACATACAGAAATAAATTTATCAAAGCAATAACAAGTAATAATAGATATTTATACTTATTTACAGAAGATAAAGCTGTACTTACAGAGGATTTTCACACCATGTTAATCATTCCTAACTTACCCACCAAGAAATTGAATCTTTTTTCGTCTAGTGCTTTGGTGAATAAGTCAGCGAGTTGATATTCTGTGGGCACGAAATGCATTTCGATTGTACCGTATTCAACATGATGTTTCAAGAAATGGTACCTTATATCGATATGCTTGGTTTTTGAGTGTTGCACAGGGTTGGCAGAGATAGCAATGGCACTTTTGGAATCACAGAAGATGGGTATTTTGAACAGGATGTGGCCGTAGTCTTTTAGCTGAGTCTTCATCCATAGAAATGCGAACAACAGCTAGCAGCAGCAACGTATTCAGATTCTGCAGTGGATGTGGAGACACAATTCTGCTTCTTGGAGGTCCAACTGACTAGTTTACCACCTAGGAATTGACAACTCCCAGAGGTACTCTTTCTGTCGAGCATGCATCCTCCATAGTCTGAATCTGTATGAGCTTTAAGACTAAAACCAGAGTTCTGTGGATACCAGAGACCAAGATTGTTGGTCCCCTTCAGGTATCTAAAGATTCTCTTTACAGCATCATAATGTGATTTCTTAGGATTAGCTTGATAACGTGCACAAAGACATGTGGCATGCATAATGTCAGGTCTGCTTGCTGTTAAGTATAACAGAGATCCAATCATGCCTCTGTAGAGAGTACATTCTACAGAAATACCATTTGGATCTAAGAATAACTTATTTCCAGTGGCCATTGGAGTCTTCATTGCAGAGGTATCAGAGAGAGTATATTTTAAAAGTATGTCAGAGACATATTTGGCTTGATTTAAAAAAATTCCCTCTGAAGATTGTTTGACTTGAAGTCCGAGGAAGAATGTTAATTCTCCCATCATACTCATTTCAAACTCACTCTGCATGAGTTTTTCTAAAATTTTGCACTCTTCTGAATTTGTAGACCCAAAAATTATGTCATCTACGTATATTTGTACAAGCATTATCTCACTATTTTTGCGTTTATAGAATAAGGTAGTATCTGTTGTACCTCTGTTGTAGCCATTGACTAGAAGGAAGGTAGAAAGTCGTTCGTACCATGCTCTTGGAGCCTGTTTCAGTCCGTATAGAGCCTTTTCAAGGTAGTATACATGCCTTGGAAACTTTGAGCTTTCAAAACCTGGTGGCTGATTTACGTAAACCTCTTCTTGGATTTCACCGTTTAGAAAAGATGATTTTACGTCCATCTGATAGACTTTAAAACCTCTGTGGGCTGCGAAGGCTAAGAATATTCTTATTGCTTCGAGACGTGCGACAGGGGCAAAAGTCTCATCGTAGTCTATGCCTTCTTCTTGTCTATATCCTTTTGCTACTAATCTTGCTTTGTTTCTGACGACCACTCCATCTTTTTCCTTCTTGTTTCTGTAGACCCATTTAGTCCCAATGGCCTGTTTCCCTCTTGGCAGAGGTACTAAAGTCCATACTCTGTTACGCTCAAATTGCAGAAGTTCTTCTTGCATGGCGTCTACCCAGTTTGGGTCATCTAGGGCTTCAGAAATCTTCTTTGGTTCTATAACAATAATAAAATTTGTAAAGAAACAAAAATTAGCAGTGGCAGACCTTGTTTTTACTGAGTCAGAAGGTACTCCAATTATTTGGCTTGGAGGATGGCTTTTTGTCCACTGAGTTGTGCGTGGAAGATGATCATCAATGTCATCAAAACTTTCTTCAGAGGCTTCTTGTGTTTCTTCTTGTGCAGCCTCTGATGTTCTTCGTGCTTTGGTAGTTGATTCTACCGTTTGTGGAATGATTGGTACGAGTGGTGGTGGAGTTTGTTCCTCTGAGGATGTATAGTCTTGGTCCTCGATCTCCTCTGTAATTGGTTCTTCTGTGGTTTGTGCAGATTCTGTGGTCGTTTTTCTTGATGTTTCATCTTCTGCACTTTCTTCTGCTTCGGCAATTGCATCTGTAGTATTTATAGAAGCAGATGAAGCATTATTTGGACCAGTTAGAGTCATACCTGTAGGATTTTGTCCGACAGAGGATGGTTCTTCAGAAACTCTGATGGTTCCGACAGAAGGATCAATGTCATTGTGGAACATCTCCAAAAATAGAAGATTCAAATCTTCTTTTGTTCTTGAGATGTCAGAGGATTTCCCTTTAATTCCGAGTTTTGAACTTATTTGCTCAGAAGTCATTTGGAATGAATCATCAAAAGAAACATTGATGCTTTCTACAATCTTGTGAGACTTTGTAAGGAATGTTCTGTAGGCTTTGGAAGTGGCAGAGTATCCAATGAATTTGCCTTCATCTGCTTTTACATCAAACTTTCCTCTTGAATCTCTGTCGTTTAAGACAAAGCATTTGCATCCGAATACATGGAAAAATTTGATGTTTGGCCGCCTTTTGTTAAGCAATTCGTAAGGCGTCTTGAGGTGTCTTTTCACAATGGTTGATCGATTTTGAGTATAACATGCAGTAGAAATTGCTTCTGCCCAAAAGTTCATTGATAATCCGCATGCTGATATCATAGTTCTTGCGGCTTCCACAAGTGTTCGATTCTTTCTTTCGACAACACCGTTCTGTTGTGGAGTGCGAGCTGCAGAGAAGTTCTATGATATTCCTTCTGTTGAAAGATAGGCTTCAATGACAGAGTTTTTAAATTCTGTGCCATTGTCACTTCTTAACTTCTGTATTCTGCAATCATAAAGAACTTGGATTCTTTTCATTAGATTTATCAATATATTTGGAACATCTGATTTCTTTCTGATAAATTCAACCCATGTGAAACGTGAATACTCATCAACTAAGACAAGTATATATTTCTTGCCACCTAGGCTCTGTATTGCAATGGGACCGTAGAGGTCGACATGAAGCATGTACAGAGGCCTGGTGCAAGACACATCTGTTTTGCCTTTGTGGGAAGCTCTTTTGAGTTTTCCCATCTCACAGGGAGAACATAAATGATCCTTATTGAATTTAACATTTGGCAAACCTTTAACTAGATCAAGTTTGACCAGTTTTTCCAATGTGTGAAAATTCAAGTGACAGAACCTGTTGTGCCATAACCAGGCTTCTTCACTTTTGCAGGCAACAAGGCAAACTTTGTCCTTGTTCTTTGAGTTGAAGTTCATTAGATATAGATCACCTATTCTTTCAGCTCGCAGAAGTTCCATACTTGTTTCTTCACTTTGTAGAGAGCAGAAAGTTCTTTTGAACAACACATTGAATCCTGTATCACAAAGTTGACTTACACTGAGTAGGTTGTGCTTAAGGCCATCCACATATGCAACTTTGTATACAGAAACGTCTTCTTTCCTTATGACTCCATAGCCTTTTATGTGTCCTTTCTTGTTGTCTCCAAAAGTCACAGATCCACCATCTTGTGTTTCTTTGTACGTGGATAGTGCACTTCTGTCACCAGTCATGTGCCTTGAGCATCCGGAGTCTAGATACCAGATTGGCACATACTTCTCAGAGTCAGTGCAGGAGTCGACTTCTGTCATGCCACAGAAGAGGGCATTTGCGGTATGTTCATCGTCAGAAGTAGAGTCTGATTGGAAGTCTTCTGTGTTCTCCTCAGAATGTCCTTTTGCCATTAAGGATTTTTGAGCATAATATTCGGCTTTCTTTTTGTAGAAAGCAGAGTCCCTCTGTGGGCGATTTGATCTGCTTCTGCATTCATTCGCAAAATGGCCTGGTTTTCCGCAGTTAAAACACCCTTGAGGAGTGTTTCCTGTTCGATCATTGGACTTCTGTAGGTCTCCGCCTTTCTCTGATCTACATTCATTTGCATAGTGACCAGGTTTGCCGCACTTGTAGCATTCTTGCTGCGTGTGGCTTACCGAGTCATCTGACCTCTGTCGGTCATTCCCTCTGTAATTTCTATCGCTTGACCTCTGTCGGCCACTTGATTCTTCTCCTCTTCTGTCATATCTTCTGTTGTCTCTTTTGTCATCCTGGTTGTCTCTATCATATCTTTCATTTCCGGAACCTCTTCTGTTTCCTCTGAACTCTTTTGTCAATAGAGCTAAAGATTTAGCTAGTGACGCAAGAGTTATTTCCTTTTCTGCTTGCTCTTCTTCTTCACTGTCAATTATCACCATCTTCTTTTTCTCCTTCTTCTTCTCCTCTGTGGCTTTATCATTTCTTGGTCTCTGTGCATCCTCTTTAGTTTTACTAACCAATGCATATGGTGCAATGGTTAGTGTTTTAGCCTGTGCTATCTGAGGTTCTTGTGCGGCTAATGTTCCGTAAAGATCAGAGAGAGTCCAGGTGTCTAGATCCTGATTTGTCTGTAGGGACATAGACAGCTGGAGCCATTATTCATTTAGACTTTTTAAAAACATGACATTGTTTTCTTCAGAAGTTCTGTCAATGCCTGATTTTCTGCACTTGTTGATTAGAGAGTTGAATCTGTCGTATGTTGCTTGCAGAGATTCTGTTGCAGAGGCTCTGAATGCATGATATTCATTGATGTACTGTGCTCTTCGGTTTTTTTGTGTTTTAGCACCTCCTTCCAACTGTCTTTCCAGTTCTTTCCACAGATCATGCGCTGTTTCACATGAATCCAAGGATTGAAAGAGTTCGTTGGGTATTGCCATAATTAATGTCCTCTTGGTTTTCTGAGCAACTTCATCTTCTGCTTTATCTTCGGTTGACCACTCCCCTTTTGGCTTTGGTTTTTGATGTTCGGGGATTTCGGCAGATTCAGCAGTAGCAGGTACACGAGGTACTACTGTCATGGGAATAGGAGGAGGATTGTACAGATATTGTACTAGATTTCTTTCAGTGCCCTCGAAAAAATGGACCATTCTTATTTTCCACTGAGGATACTCATCTCGAAGGAGAGTAGGAGGTTTAGTGAGAGAACCAGTAGTAAAGAAATTATTTGTATTTGTCATTTTTGAAGATTTTAGAAAGAAAGTATGACTAAAGAGTTACTTTGATGAACTTGAAGATTTTCTGGGTTTAAGCAGTTTCCAGACACAATTTTAAATCTCAATAATATCTATCACGAATCTTGATAAGTGGATCACTTGATATTGAAAATCAAGGAAGGCTCTGATACCAATTGTTGGAACCCAGATACACTTAATTAAGATTAACAGTCTATTAGTTGAGTTTAGAGTTTGATGCGGAAGCGTATTAAACTAACAGATATGTTTGATAGATATTAGAACGCACACATATAAAGAAAACAGTAAAGAATGAAAAGGATTTCTTGAACAGTTACTGTTATTCAATATATAATAACAACACAAAGAACAGATTAAGAACTGTTGGTGTGTGTGAGAATATAACACTCAGATATTTGACAATAAAGCTTTGAGAGTATTTGATTCCTTGTGTATTCGTCCTTAGGAAGATCTCAACATGAGACTTCCTTTTATACTACTCTTAGAAGACTATGAAGTAGGTCACTGTTCCTTTTACGGCATGAATAGTGAACTGGATGGTGTGAGCAGTTGACTGGATGGTGTGAGCAGTTGTTTGAGCCATGCGCATTTAATGGAGCAGATGTACTATTGGTAAATTCATTAAATGGAGCAGACGTCTATTTTGTACCATGCCCTATTGAGTCCACTCAGAGCTTGACACGTGTTTTGACAGTACTTTTCCATGCAAGTTGATGAACGTATCCAGTAATATCTTCCAAGTCTTCATAGCAGACCACAGAGGCTCTGTAAGGTATTACAAAAGTTCTATGGTCTGACCTTCTGTGGAGCAGTTCACTTGTTTCCGAGTTGATCTTCTTCTTGCGCACTACAGAGGTTATGTGATTACCTCTGTAGCTTCTGTGGCTTTCTGGACTTGATCTTCTGGAAGAAGTGGCAGAGCCTCTGTGAGAGGCTTTTCTATACTTAGCCTATTTTTCACTACTTCTAAATACTTCTATGATTAAGAAGATTGAAGCTAACAGAATGTGTGATGACCTTAAGAGATTAGAAAAGGATAGAAGAGATTATGTAGTGATTGTTGAGAGGTTTGAAGAACAAATTAAGGCTTTTCAAGCCAATGAACTTCAACACTCATATGATACAAACTACTGGAAGTGGGAAAAGAATGGTCTGGAGTTCCAACTAAAAGAGTCTAGGGAGGAATGTGAGAAATTAAAAGGAGAACTTGAGAAAGTAAAACTTGATGTTGAAAAGTTTTCATGTGCTTCTAAAGTCATGGACACCATAATAAATGCTCAAATCCACAGTAAGATGAAACCAGGCTTAGGGTACAATGCCACACCCCCACCCTACAACAACACATACATCCCTCCTAGGTCAGACCTGTTAGAAACCAAGGATAGGAAGGACTTACCTGAAGGAGCTACTAAAGTAGATCCATTAGATGAAGTTGTTGTTGAGGATAAAACTGAAAAAGAAGAGTCTAAGAAAAGGAACAAGAATGTCAGTGGTGAGATCCCCTTAGAGAATTACATCAAGACTAATGAGGAAGGTGGAAGTCCATGGGATAAGAACAATGAGATGAAAAGATCTGAAAAAGGAAAGGGAGTTCATTACACACAGACCACTGTTGTGAATTCCAATACTTGTGAACATTGTTCTTGCAAGAATTCTCAAAAGAATGAGCCCCAAAAACATGATAAAAAGAGGGGAAATCAAAGAAACTGGAATAATCAGTGGGCTCAAAAACAAGGAGTTGATCTGCAAAGGATTAACAGACCAAAACCTTGTTTTATCTGTGGCAAACTGAATCACCTTGCCAAACACTGTTATTTCAATCCTATTAACCAAAGGATAAATTTTCAAAGAACTTTTCAAAAATCAAATGGTTATAGGAAGCCTGTAAGGAACCATGTGGCTAAGAAACAAGCTAAATCCAAAAGCCACATGAGGAAAAAGACTGAAAAAGAATGTGTCACAATGTGGGTTCCTAAAAGCACTAGTGTTAGTACTGCTGCCTCTGATAGTACTGCTGCCTCAGATAGTACTGCTGCTAGCAGTATTAACACTGTTAGTACTTCTGCTAGCAGTATTAACACTGTTAGTACTTCTGCTAGCAGTATTAACACTGTTAGTACTTCTTCTAGAAGCAATACTGCTGCTAGCAGTGTTAGTACTGCTAACACTGTTAGTACTTCTTCTAAAGATAATACTGCTTCTAGTGTTTGTGCTGCTAGACCAATCATCTTGACAAAGTACTCCAGTACTGAAGTTCCTCAGGTTGAAAAACTTATCCAAACTGAATGTAAGTACTTTGATGAGCAAGGGAGACCCAAGACCACTTTGGCTTGGGTTCCCAATAAAAACTAATTGATTTATCTTATGTGCAGGGCAACCAACAGCTCAAGGGGAAGAGCATCTGGCATGTTGATAGTGGTTGCTCCAGGCACATGACAGGTAACATGGCCTGCCTCAAGAATTTCAAAAGAATTGATGAAGGACATGTTGCTTTTGGGAATAATCCTGCAGGAGGTAAGATAAGTGGTAAAGGTGATGTATCAAAAGGTAAGATGACATTTGAGGATGTTTACTATGTTGAGCAATTGAGATACAACCTGTTAAGTGTATCACAGGTCTGTGACAAGAAACATAGTATATTATTTACTGATTCTGAATGCATTATTCTTGCTCCTGGATTCAAAGTAGTTGATGAAAACATGATACTATTGAGAACTCCTAGAAAGGATAATGTATATTGTTTAGATTTAGAAAGTGTTTCATCTGACTCATCCCTAAACTGTTTGGTATCAAAAGCTTCAATGGATGAATCATCACTTTGGCACAGAAGGATGTGTCACATGGATTTTAAAACAATGAATAAACTTGTTATACATAATCTTGTTAGGGGTTTACCATCAAAAGTTTATTCATGTGATGATCATTGTGTTGCTTGTCTCAAAGGCAAACAACACAAAACTTCTCATAAGTCCAAAGAGATAAACACTATCTCAAATCCTCTTCAGTTGTTGCATATGGATCTGTTTGGCCCTACAAATGTCATGAGCATTGGCAAGAAGTCATACTGTTTAGTTATTATTGAGGATTACTCTAGATTTACTTGGGTATATTTTCTGAGAACTAAAGATGAGACAAGTGGACTGATCAAATCTTTTATTCTTAGAATTGAAAACCAATTAAATCAAAAAGTGAAAGTCATTAGATCAGATAATGGGACTGAATTTAAAAACCTTGATCTAAACACCTTTTGTGAAGAAAAAGGAATTGAGAGACAATACAGTGCTCCTAGGACTCCACAACAGAATGGTGTTGCTGAGAGAAGGAATAGGACACTGATTGAGGCTGCTAGATCTCTGTTAGCTGATTCAAAATTACCCACTACTTTTTGGGCAGAAGCAGTTAATACTGCTTGTTATGTTCAAAACAGAGTTTTAGTAATAAAGCCTAAAAACAATACACCTTATGAGCTTTTTCAGAAAAAGAAACCATTTATTGGATTTTTCAAACCATTTGGGTGTCCTTGTACAATTCTCAATACCAAATCTCACTTAGGTAAGTTTGATAGCAAAGCAGATGATGGTTTTCTTGTTGGTTACTCATCTCAGAGTAAGGCTTACAGAGTGTTTAATACCTCTTCTAGAATAATTGAAGAAAGTGACAATGTCAAATGCAATGAGAACACACCAAATCCTATTGGTTCAGGTCCTGATTGGCTATTTGACATTGATTCACTCAGTAATTCTTTGGGTATCAGTAGTGATGTAAATGCAGGACAAAGGGATGCACCACCATCAGATCACAGAATTCAGTTTGGGATATTTCCACTCCCTACCATTGATCCTATTGACTTCTGTGAACAAGAAAAGGAAGCTGAACCCATTCAGAATAAAGAAGAGAGAAGAATAGAGGAAAATCAACCTTCAAGTCCAATTTCCAGAGAGTCTGAAGTGACTGAAGAAGCTGAAGAAAATCCAGACTTAAATGAGTCAAATCTGGATGTGAACTTACAAGAGGAATCTGGTCATCCATCAAGAACTCAGAAAAATCATCCTCCTGAGTTGGTAATTGGAGACATTGCTTCTCCCATGATGACTAGGAATCAAAGCAGACTTCAAGAGCTACAAGATCAGCAAAATACAGTTAATACTGTACTCACTTGCTTTCTATCCCAAATTGAGCCCAAAAAGGCTTATGATGCTATGAAAGATCCAAGTTGGATAGAAGCAATGCAAGAGGAGCTGCTACAGTTCAAGCTACAGAATGTTTGGAACTTGGTGGACCTTCCAAAAGGTCATAGGGCAATTGGCACCAAGTGGATTTTCAGAAATAAGAAGGATGAGAGAGGAATTGTGATCAAGAACAAAGCCAGGCTGGTTGCACAAGGGTATACTCAGGAAGAGGGTATAGACTATGAGGAAGTCTTTGCTCCAGTTGCAATGATTGAGGCAATTAGGTTGTTTCTAGCCTATGCCTCATATATGAAGTTCAAGGTCTTCCAGATGGATGTAAAAAGTGTTTTTCTATATGGGACTATAGATGAAGAAGTGTATGTCTGTCAACCCCCTGGATTTGAGAATCCATTGTATCCTGACAGAGTGTACAAGTTAAAGAAGGCACTTTATGGTCTACATCAAGCCCCAAGAGCATGGTATGACACCCTGTCTACCTATCTCTTGGAAAATGAATTTGAAAGAGGAATCATTGATAAGACCTTATTCATTAAAAGGAAAAAGAAGGAAACCCTACTTGTTCAGATCTATGTGGATGACATTATCTTTGGATCCACAAATGATCACATGTGTAAAGACTTTGAGGAGTTAATGCACAAGCGCTTCAAGATGAGTTCCATGGGTGAACTTACTTTCTTCCTTGGGCTTCAGGTGAAACAGAAGAAGGATGGGATTTTCATATGCCAATCCAAATATGTGAAAGATATCCTGGATAAGTTTGGATTATCAGACTCAAAGCCAGCAAGCACACCAATGGAGACACACAAACAGATCAATGCTGATCTTGAGGGGGAGGATGTGGATGTCCATCATTACAGATCAATGATTGGATCACTCATGTATCTCACAGCCTCTAGACCAGATATTATGTTTCCAGTATGTGTATGTGCCAGATTTCAAGTTACTCCAAAGCAATCACATCTTCATGCAGTCAAGAGGATATTTAGATACCTAAGAGGGCAACCTAGATTAGGTCTCTGGTATCCTTATGAATCATCCTTTGATCTACTTGCATACTCAGATAGTGACTTGGGTGGAGCTAACATGGATAGGAAGTCTACTTCAAGTGGATGTCAGTTTTTGGGTGAAAGACTAGTATCCTGGCAGTGTAAGAAACAAACCACAGTGTCCTTATCTACAACAGAAGCTGAGTATATAGCTGCTGCAAGCTGCTGCTCTCAGGTTCTATGGATACAGAATCAGATGTTGGACTATGGGGTAACATTTCTTCACACTCCAATCTTCATTGACAACAACAGTGCTATTAGCATTGTTAACAATCCAGTCAAACACTAAAAAACAAAGCACATAAAGATCAGGTATCACTTTATTCGAGATTGTAATGAAAAGAAACTAATTCAAGTTGCTAAAGTTCATACCAATGACCAGTTTGCTGATCTATTCACAAAAGCTTTTGATGTGGGTAGATTCACCTTCTTGGTAACAAGTGTGGGCATGATCAACCTTGAATAAAGTCATGATTCTCAGTTTTTATACCTGTATTTCCTTCTATATTTGGTACTACTAACTCTTTTTCTCAGGATCTTCTGTATGACTCAGATTAACAAGTGCTGAAAAGTGCAACTATATTTCATACTGCCAGTACATAGTTACTACTGCCAGTGCATAGTTACTACTGCCAGTGGATAGTTACTACTGCTAGTGCATAGTTACTACTGCCAGTGGATAGTTACTACTGCTAGTGCATAGTTACTACTGCCAGTGGATAGTTACTACTGCCAGTGCATAGTTACTACTGCCAGTGGATAGTTACTACTGCCAGTACATAGTTACTACTGCCAGTGCATAGTTACTACTGCCAGTGGATAGTTACTAATGCCAGTGGATAGTTACTATTGCCAGTACATAGTTACTACTGCTAGTGCATAGTTACTACTGCTAGTACATAGTTAATACTGCATGTGTCGTTAATACTGCTTTAAAAGAAAAATTAGGGCTACTACTGCTATAAATACCTCTTTCAGCCCGCCAAAGTTCATAACGTCTCTTTGAATTCTATTCATCTCTCTCTCTTTCTAACTATTCTCTCCCAAGAATCTCTGTTTTCTGTCAAGAATCCTCAGGTACAATGGAGTTTATCGACGAACACAACGAGATTGCCATGCTCCAGAAACCAAAACAATCTGCAGGTTTTCACGACATTGTGGATTTCCTCAAGCACTCGCATATATCCTAAGCCCTAACGGTGACCCCAACAATCTACATCGAGCATCAGAAGCAGTTCTGGGAAAATGCCACCGTGGTGTCTGAAGATGGGCAGAAACTCATCAAAACAAGGGTGTGTGACAAACCCTTAAATGTTACAGACGAGCTTATTCGCACCACTCTTCGATTAGATGATGCCTCAGGTATGACATCTATTCCTAATGACGATCTATACTCAAATTTAACGCGAATGGGGTATGAAGGTCCCATTGGAATCTTTAAGTTTTTCAAGTCTAAATTTTCTACACAATGGCGATTCTTTGTTCATACCTTAATGCATTGCATTTCAAAGAAAACTACTGGATGGAGTGAGTTTTGCAGTACCATTGCTTATGCCCTGGTCTGCTTGGCCACTGCCAGGAAGTTTAATTTTTCACAAATGATTTTCAATGATCTTGTGTCAAACCTGGAATCCAAAAAGCGTTTTTATATGTACCCAAGGTTTGTCCAAACAGTGATTACTCAGGAATTGACGAATTTGCCTCAATTTTCTGAGGTATATGTACCTAAACCCCCTAAAGGAAAGGTCTTCTCAAATATGAGAAGAACTTCCAGGGACTCGGAAGGAGTTGACACTCCATTGTTCTCTACAATGATGGGTGTGTCCCACACACAAGAAGGTATGGCATCAGGGTCAAGGCCCTCATTAGACCAACCCACTGATAGCCAAACCCCACCTTCAATCACCAAAGAAATCCCTCAGTACATTCTTCAAAGACCCACTCCTCAAATAACCAAAAGGTTTACAAGAAGAATGGTACACAAGGCTCCTTCCCTTGATGTACCTCCTACAAGCCCAAAGCCTTTAATCCCTCTATTGGAGCATTCTCCAACAGAGAATATCGAAAGGGAAACCACAGGGGTGTCTCCCAACCCCAAGAAGGTGCTCACTAAGGAGAAGGTTGAGCATGTGAGTAGCAAGGCTGCCACTACTTCTGCTAGCACAGAGAAGGACAGTGGTAACATAACTAAGACCTTCCTCACGGCAACTCAGAATGAGAAATCATTCAGAGGTCCCAGGTGCCAAGAAACCACGGGGGTAGGCAGTGCTTTTGCTAGGCAAAAGACTCCTACTAAAATTTCCAGTGATCCTTTAAAGGAAGTAAAAACTCCTAAACAAGGTGAGGATAGATATACATATGAGGAATTGATGGAAACCATTGCCAATATCAACACAGATGTTATAAGTCAGCAAAAGGAGATAGATGGACTCAAGAAAGTGGTCCTATATCAACAAACACAGCTTGAGAAGCATAAGAAGCTGATTACAAAGTTGATGCACAGGAAGAAGAAAGCTCAGTATGTTCTTAAAAGAAGAAGCCCCAACAATGATGCTCCCAAAAAGGGGGAGTCAGAAGCTGAATTCAACATAAAGAGTGCACAGGAAAAGGGGGAGAATGAGCGTGCTGAAGAAATTGCAAAAGAAGCAGAAACTGAACCAGCAGCAGAAAAAGTTAATGCTGCTGAAATTGCAAAAAAAGCAGAAACTGATCATGCAGCAGAAAAGGTTAATGCTGCTGAAATTCCAGAGGCAGCAAAAACAAAAGAAGCAGCAGAAACCATGCAAGAAGCAGTATCTACAAAGGAAGAAGCAGCAGAAACAAAGGAAGCAACAGAAACTAAAAAGCCTACTTTGGAAGAAGTTGAAGTTACAGAGGCTTTGATTAAAGCCAAACATGACACTCCTAAAAAGCAAGAAGAAACTCTGGGTGAAAAGCTGGTGTCACTAAAAAGAGCAAGAACCAAGTCTATAGCTACCAAGTGGAAAGTTGTCAAGAAACCTAGGGTAGAACCAGTGGTAGAAGAAGAAAAAGAAGAGGATGTTCCAGAAAAGAAAGATGATACAAAGGTTGTTGAAGAAGAAGTAGCAACTCCATCAGGTCAACCAAGTAATGCTCAATGTAATATGTATATCACTGTGGTTGATACTGATCCAATCAAAGCTGACCCATTATCTTCCATGCCTCCTGAGATCATCTTCTGGGATACCCTGGTAGATCAGAGAAAGGAGTACATTAGAGTCAAAAGAGCAGATGGGAAGTTTGAGGTCTGTTCTACATGGGGAAGACTTATCAGAATGTGCTCTAGATCTGACGTAGAGGAGATGTACAAGGTTGGAATGAAGCTGTATGGAAATATGCTGAATGAAAAGGGATGTCTATCACCAAAATGGTTCTTGAATACCTGTGCCTAATGTTCAAACCAGAAGCAGTTCAGTATATGATAGAAAGAAATTTTCAAGCCATTACCAACTGGGTGCTCATTGAAAAATGTGGAGTGTATGTCATCACACTTGACCATACATATCATGAGTATTATTTGGTAGATGTTGCATACAAGCACAGCATGAAAAGGTTGAATGGAATGCTACATGCTAAGTTGGCTTGCAACAAGGATTCTGAAATGGGAAGATACTTGGTGAGAAGGATTATCAATCAAAGTCTGGGTTTGAATCCTAATTTATGTGTTCATGATTAGGTTTTGGAAGCATCATCTGAAGAACTTGACTTCTCAACCTAAAAAGTCAAGTTAGGGGGAGATTGTTGGGAACTGAAGATTTGCCAAGTATGGTTAGTACTGCCAGAACAACGTTAGTACTGCCAGAACAACATTAGTACTGCCAGAACAACGTTAGTACTGCCAGAACAACGTTAGTACTGCCAGAACAACATTAGTACTGCCAGAACAACAATACTACTGCCAGATCAAGGTTAGTACTGCTAGTAAAAGTTAATGCTGCTGGAACAATGTTAGTACTGCTTGTGCATAACGATGTTAATACTGCTGGTGATCATAATTATGGAATGCAAGAATGTTGGAGATAAAGATGGAATGATTGAAGATAAGCATGAAAGAATATTCTGAAGATCAATTTTGTTTTGATAGTTATCTTGTAATTATTTAGTATAAATAGATGTTGATAGATAGCTATTCGGTACGAGAGATTTCAGAATTCGTTTTTGTTTTAGAGAGAATTAACCTCAAGGTTTAGAACCCTATTTCTAGAGAAGTAGAAGTCGTCTTGTTGAGCCTGTTCAACAAGATTGAGGTTTGGTTGTAAACTTGTGAGTTGAAGTATTGAATACAAACAGATTGTGTTTTCTGATTAGTTGTTCATTGAGTGTGTTTGAATTAAAGTTCTATTCCGCAAGATTCTTTAATTATGATTTCTAAGTATAATTATTCTTGTTTGGAATCGATCCTGACACAAAGTGATAAAGTGTCGGTTATTTGGATATACCCTTTTTCAAGTACCGAGGGTTATCGTATCCGATTCCCCATTCCTTGTTGAAGTATGTGAATTCCTTGGGTTTATTCATGTGAATGGTCTGGTCTGTTTTACCTCTTTTGTGGAGTTTGGTTTCAAGATCAGTTATTTTAGAAACCATTTCTTTGTGCTGTATTTGAAGAGAAGAGCATTGATAAACAATCTTCGTGTTCTCATTCATACACTGATCCAGCTGTGAACTCAGTTCAGATATCTTGGCTCTTAAGTCCTTAGGTGCTATTGAAAGATTTGTACATTTTTCTTTTAAATTAGCATTTTCGGACTTATACTTTTCAGTTATGTGCTTTTGAACATCTAGCTTTTCAGTTAACGATTTGATTTCAAGCAGTTGTTCAATAGTGGTGGCCTTATAAGAGTCTATTCGTTCAACTAGAGGTTCCAACTGTTTGATTAAGCCTTGATGAATAGGTTCACATACCTGACATGGTCTTGCCTGTTCTTCTGGAGGAGAATGGTAGCCCATGAAAGCGTAGGCATCTTCAGAATCGCTTTCATCATCAGAACGAGCCAGCCAATGGTCATCTTCAATAAATAGTGCTTCTCCTGCCTCTTTCTGTTCTGCTAGCAGGAGTTTGGCCTTGTAGTAATGTGCGTTCTTCACGACAGGCTTCCTACAATCCTTTGCAAAGTGACCCAACTTCCCGCAGTTGTAGCAAGTGACAGGTTCGTCCTTCTTCTTTGTTTCGGGCTTGCGGTCTTCTTTCTCACTCTTCTCCTTCTTGTCAGGTTGCTTGTGCTCATCTGCCTTTTTCTTGCCTTCGTATTTATCCTGATAATCATGGCGCTTGTTGGAGGAAGTGGAGTATCGCTGATTATTGGATGTAGGCTTCTTGAAGAAATTCTTCTGCTGGAAAGATCTTGTGAGCAAGGCCATTGCTTTCTTTACACTTGTCAATTCAGGATCAGAATTACTGTTCTCTTCTTCTTCAGATTCTTGTTCTGATTCACTTGGCTCTTGGGCTTGTTTCGAACGATGGTTGGAGGATTTGCCTCGTTTAGAAGAAACTAGAGCTAGTGGATCAGCAAGCGACTTGGACACAAACTTCTTGTTGTTTAGAATCTCCATTACTTCATCTTCGTCCTGGAGAAGCATCTCATAGAGTTCATGAACTGGGACGTCCTCCATCAGGTGGTTGTGTTTGATGTGAGAAGCAAACACTTTCCATTCAGGTAGGAGGTTGTTCAATAACTTGAGCACATTCTCCATATTTGAACGATTGATCTTATTCTTGTGGATCTCGTTCAGTAGGAGACAAAACCGTTCATAAGTCTGGGAGAGAGATTCACCGGAGCGCTGCTTGAAGCTGTCAAATTTGGTTATGCACTGTTGATCTTCAATTGATTGCTGACTTTGCTCCCACTCTTCATCTTCTCCACCTGATCCCACATGCCTTTTGCTGTATCCTTGTATCTATCTATGGTTGTGTAGATCGGATTCGGTAGAGCCTGAACGAGGTATCTCTTGGCATGCTTTTCTCCATCAACCATGCCCATTTCGTCCTCGTTCATTTCCGAGTATGTCTTGGCCTCATAACGAACTTGACCACCTTCTTCTGGTGCTGGTATAGTCTTCATGGGTTTAGGTTGTGGGCCATCAGTTAGAGTGCGCCATATGAACTCGTAGTTATCCTTTAACTTGATGAAGATAAGGAATCTGTCCCGCCATTGGCTGTATTCTCCTTGGTAGACGGTCGGCGGCTTGGAGTCGGTGCCGATAGCAAGAGCGTCACGAGACATCTTCGGTAGTTGCACTAATGTGATTGTCAGACGATTGTTCGATTCAAAGTGTAAACCTAACGCAAGGCACTAAGAGTGGTGTCCTAACGCAGGTTCTAAGAGTGATGTAGACTAAACAGGTAAGAAACTAGCTAATCAGAACTTACCGGATAGGAATCCGGATGAAAAAGTGTCTGATCTGGAAGTGTCCGGATAAGATGTGTGTGAAACTGTTCAGATAGCAGATGTGTCCGGGTAAGCAGAAGTTACCGGATAAACTGAGCTTACCGGATAGAATAGAGTATCGAATAACAAGGTTACTGTTAATGCCAAAAATCGCACCAAAGGGACAACTTAAGGTCGGTGTGGACTTTAACAACTAAAGAAAGGAATCGTTCGACAAAGGCGTGCGACAAAGACAAAAATATAAACGAGACAGAGGATTTGATGATGCAAGAAAAACCTCAACGAGGAAAAAACCTGCGGATGACAGTGGATGTCGTCGCTGCACTATGGTCGCCAATCAGGGGCGATGTCCTTGGTGTTTCAGGTGTCGATCGTACAGAGATTACAATACAAATGAAGGAAAGACTTCGAAATGTAAAGTTACAAGTGTTTTTTAATGTAAAACAGTGTGCGTCGTGTGTTTAAACTGTGTGTCGAGTGCTGATGTCGTGCGTCGAGAGCGATTCTTCTGTGAGCGATTTTTGTGCTTCAAGTGTTCTTCGGAGTTCAAGTACTTGTGTCTGTTGTTCGATGCTCTTGCTTTATCTATCTCTGTGTTATTCGATGTCCTGAAACTGAGGATTGAACTTGGGATTTATAGTCTTCGGATGTTTTTAATTGGATCATTAAGTGCCTTGAAGATTGTCTGTAACGGTCGTCGTCTTCAATGTGGGATTAGATGCTCATAACTGATTTCGTCGGTTATAGCCGTTGTCCATTAATAACTTTGACTCCATTGAACACTTGAACAAACATAACAGTCGTATATCGCGTTAGTCGGTCGAGGTCGCATGGTTCTATGCGACGGTTGTGCGAAACGTACGACGTCGAGGTCGAGTGTCGTGAGGAACTCTCGACTTACCTTTTAGGAGGGACGACAGAGGTTTTTTGGGTCTTTGTCAGGGCCTTATCTTAATACAAGATATACTTCATAACATGTGTCTTACCTTTCTTGGTCGTGGTGGAGGCTGGTGAAATTTTGCCCAAACAGTTTGCCTCCAAAATTTGAAAGTAGGATGGAAAATTCGAATTTTAAATTTTGCTTGTCGGGTGTTCAGGGTCTTGTGTTGAAAATTACCTTGGTTGCCTTGGAACTGAATCGGTTCAATTCAAACTAGAGAGGGAAATCGAAGAGAGGATAAAGTCGTGACGTCATGCCGACGCACGATGGTGTTTACCAGCTGTCGATGACAGGTGTCGATGATCCGGGTGGTCATACGAAGGGACGAGGGCACGTGGCGATCATCAAGGGACTCGATCGTTTGCATAAATAGAGACCTCAATGGGTCTATTCTGATTTACGATTTCAAAGAGTCTTAAGCGAAGATTTCCTCTTGGTCTTCTTGTCGTTCCTTGCCTGATCATTACTAATCCTGCGAGAATCTGCGACTCAGTTAGGTTTTTCGAGGTCTTAGAGCGCTTATATATATAAGGTACGATTTCTTCGAACTCTCCAGTCTGTTTTAGAGGTGTCGATGGACCCTGAGAGCAATATTCAAGAACAATCGGATCTTGATGACCTTATGAGGTTAGCTAAAATCCCTGCGTGGGTCGAATTAATTTGCGCAGGTCAGATTCGATCAAACGAATGTCCTGAGGGTTATATCGTGATATACGAATATCCCTTTAAGATTGGCTTTGAATGGCCCTATTCACCTCTAGCTAAGGCTTTTATGCTAGAATTTGACTTAGCACCGGGTCAGCTAATGCCCCAGTTTTGATGAGTTGTACAAGTGATCGAGCGTGTCACTGAGAACTGGGAATCTCCCATGAATGTACGCGACCTCCTTTTGGCTTATCAAGCCAAGAAGGATGGGAGTCATCGCTGCAGTTTATACTCTAGACTTAAAGGTGATCGGGTTCTGGTCCTTAGGACTGCTGTGAACGATCGCGGGTGGAAGACTCGGTACGCATTTGTGCGTAAGTCGACCCTTGACTCTGAGAGTGATTGGATTAGGGCCAGCTGGAATACATCGGGTGAGATTTGTACTTCTTTGTTGTCTGTCGTCTGCGTTTTTTGGTTTTTAACTTGTTTTTTATATGTCGACAGCCATAAAGTTCGAGGACGTGAAGCCTTACGCTAATTCTCAAGCAAAGATCGACGCGTTCTTAGAGTTCAGCACTTGGGAACGGTCGTTTGTCGTACGACAATTGGTGGACGACGACGAGGATTTAGTATACTTAGGAGAAAATCAGGGGGAGAAACGTGAGGAAGAAGGGGAGTCGAAAGAAGAAAGAGAGATGACTGGTAAGCGTACCTTCTTATTTATTTCTGTGTTAATTCGAATCTTCTTCCCTTGTGATTTTCATAATTTTTATTCTTCTGTGGTTTCCAGGGGAGTCTCAACCACGGATGCAGCGTGTCTCTGCTAAAAGAGCAGCTGAGCTCGAGCTTGCTCGTAAGGGCAGGGAGCAGAGGCAGAAGCTTATGTCCACTGGTCCAGATGTTCCGAAGAAGACGCGGACGACGATTCTGAGGGAACCGTCTTCGAGAGTTCAATCCGAGGGAACCGTCTAGAGTCGTTACGCCTGAGAAGGGGAAGGTCGCATCGCCTAAGAAGTAGTCTTCCAATGTGATCGCTGCGACACCTATTAGTTCTGCGCCTCCGGCGGAAACAACGAAGTCCCCGTCAGCCACGTCGGATCCTTTATCGGCCGGCAAGGGCAAGGATCAGCCGACGGGAGGGGCTAAGGTCACGACGGTTAATTTTACATTTCCGTCGGACTTTATGGCCAATAGTGTCCTAGACGGGACGAACTTATTTCCTCACCTGGGGAAATATCTGCTCCCTTCTTTCAGGGAGCGTTTCGTGGGGTTTCCTATCGAGGAGACGGGAGCTCATGTCGTCGGGCTGGCTTTCATGGTAAGTCTTTCTTTCAAGACTTGGTTCATTTGTCGCTGTCGTTGTCGGTGTCGTATGTTTATTTACCATAGTCATTTTATGGTTTTGCAGGCGTTCCAGGCTTCCCTAGCTTTGCAGGGTGAGACAATGAAGATAAAGGATTTAATGTCTGCTACGCACGACAAGCAGAACGCGGCGTTGGATAGGAAGAAGGTCGCCGCAGAGCGCGAATAGGCTCTGTTAAAACGTCTGGATGACGCCCCTAAACATTTAGGGGCGATGTCCTTGGTGTTTCAGGTGTCGATCGTACAGAGATTACAATACAAATGAAGGAAAGACTTCGAAATGTAAAGTTACAAGTGTTTTTTAATGTAAAACAGTGTGCGTCGTGTGTTTAAACTGTGTGTCGAGTGCTGATGTCGTGCGTCGAGAGCGATTCTTCTGTGAGCGATTTTTGTGCTTCAAGTGTTCTTCGGAGTTCAAGTACTTGTGTCTGTTGTTCGATGCTCTTGCTTTATCTCTCTCTGTGTTATTCGATGTCCTGAAACTGAGGATTGAACTTGGGATTTATAGTCTTCGGGTGTTTTTAATTGGATCATTAAGTGCCTTGAAGATTGTCTGTAACGGTCGTCGTCTTCAATGTGGGATTAGATGCTCATAACTGATTTCGTCGGTTATAGCCGTTGTCCATTAATAACTTTGACTCCATTGAACACTTGAACAAACATAACAGTCGTATATCGCATTAGTCGGTCGAGGTCGCATGGTTCTATGCGACGGTTGTGCGAAACGTACGACGTCGAGGTCGAGTGTCGTGAGGAACTCTCGACTTACCTTTTAGGAGGGACGACGGAGGTTTTTTGGGTCTTTGTCGGGGCCTTATCTTAATACAATATATACTTCATAACATGTGTCTTACCTTTCTTGGTCGTGGTCGAGGCTGGTGAAATTTTGCCCAAACAGTTTGCCTCCAAAATTTGAAAGTAGGATGGCAAATTCGAATTTTAAATTTTGCTTGTCGGGTGTTCAGGGTCTTGTGTTGAAAATTACCTTGGTTGCCTTGGAACTGAATCGGTTCAATTCAAACTAGAGAGGGAAATCGAAGAGAGGATAAAGTCGTGACGTCATGCCGACGCACGATGGTGTTTACCAGCTGTCGATGACAGGTGTCGATGATCCGGGTGGTCATACGAAGGGACGAGGGCACGTGGCGATCATCAAGGGACTCGATCGTTTGCATAAATAGAGACCCCAATGGGTCTATTCTGATTTACGATTTCAAAGAGTCTTAAGCGAAGATTTCCTCTTGGTCTTCTTGCCGTTCCTTGCCTGATCATTACTAATCCTGCGAGAATCTGCGACTCAGTTAGGTTTTTCGAGGTCTTAGAGCGCTTATATATATAAGGTACGATTTCTTCGAATTCTCCAGTCTGTTTTAGAGGTGTCGATGGACCCTGAGAGCAATATTCAAGAACAATCGGATCTTGATGACCTTATGAGGTTGGCTAAAATCCCTGCGTGGGTCGAATTAATTTGCGCAGGTCAGATTCGATCAAACAAATGTCCTGAGGGTTATATCGTGATATACGAATATCCGTTTAAGATTGGCTTTGAATGGCCCTATTCACCTCTAGCTAAGGCTTTTATGCTAGAATTTGACTTAGCACCGGGTCAGCTAATGCCCCAGTTTTGGCGAGTTGTACAAGTGATCGAGCGTGTCACTGAGAACTGGGAATCTCCCATGAATGTACGCGACCTCCTTTTGGCTTATCAAGCCAAGAAGGATGGGAGTCATCGCTGCAGTTTATACTCTAGACTTAAAGGTGATCGGGTTCTGGTCCTTAGGACTGCTGTGAACGATCGCGGGTGGAAGACTCGGTACGCATTTGTGCGTAAGTCGACCCTTGACTCTGAGAGTGATTGGATTAGGGCCAGCTGGAATACATCGGGTGAGATTTGTACTTCTTTGTTGTCTGTCGTCTGCGTTTTTTGGTTTTTAACTTGTTTTTTATATGTCGACAGCCATAAAGTTCGAGGACGTGAAGCCTTACGCTAATTCTCAAGCAAAGATCGACGCGTTCTTAGAGTTCAGCACTTGGGAACGGTCGTTTGTCGTACGACAATTGGTGGACGACGACGAGGATTTAGTATACTTAGGAGAAAATCAGGGGGAGAAACGTGAGGAAGAAGGGGAGTCGAAAGAAGAAAGAGAGATGACTGGTAAGCGTACCTTCTTATTTATTTCTGTGTTAATTCGAATCTTCTTCCCTTGTGATTTTCATAATTTTTATTCTTCTGTGGTTTCCAGGGGAGTCTCAACCACGGATGCAGCGTGTCTCTGCTAAAAGAGCAGTTGAGCTCGAGCTTGCTCGTAAGGGCATGGAGCAGAGGCAGAAGCTTATGTCCACTGGTCCAGTTGTTCCGAAGAAGACGCGGACGACGATTCCGAGGGAACCGTCTTTGAGAGTTCAATCCGAGGGAACCGTCTAGAGTCGTTACGCCTGAGAAGGGGAAGGTCGCATCGCCTAAGAAGTCGTCTTCCAATGCGATCGCTGCGACACCTATTAGTTCTGCGCCTCCGGCGGAAACAACGAAGTCCCCGTCAGCCACGTCGGATCCTTTGTCGGCCGGCAAGGGCAAGGATCAGCCGACGGGAGGGGCTAAGGTCACGACGGTTAATTTTACATTTCCGTCGGACTTTATGGCCAGTAGTGTCCTAGACGGGACGAACTTATTTCCTCACCTGGGGAAATATCTGCTACCTTCTTTCAGGGAGCGTTTCGTGGGGTTTCCTATCGAGGAGACGGGAGCTCATGTCGTCGGGCTGGCTTTCATGGTAAGTCTTTCTTTCAAGACTTGGTTCATTTGTCGCTGTCGTTGTCGGTGTCGTATGTTTATTTACCATAGTCATTTTATGGTTTTGCAGGCGTTCCAGGCTTCCCTAGCTTTGCAGGGTGAGACAATGAAGATAAAGGATTTAATGTTTGCTACGCACGACAGGCAGAACGCGGCGTTGGATAGGACGAAGGTCGCCGCAGAGCGCGAATAGGCTCTGTTAAAACGTTTGGATGACGCCCGAAAACATTTAGAGGTCGTCGGTCGTGCGAAGGATGATGTCAATCATCGCCTAGCGCAGTCCTTATCCATGATTGCCGACCAGAGGGAGGAGATAGAGAGGATTAAAGAATCTTTGGTTGCAGCTACAAAGGAAGCTGAGGATTCCAAGTCCAAGGTAGAGGGTCTGGAGAAAGAGGTGCAGGCTGCTAAGGATGAAGGTAAATCCATTTTTGCCATAGCTCGTCTGACTGCTAGGGCGACGATCATGAGTCGACATCTGTCGGGGAAGGATCCTCTTGCTTCGGCGTCGGAAGAGCTCGACATTTACTTGAAGGGCGTCGGATCGGTGAGAGACCTTGATTCGGATGACGAGAAGGACATTGAGGAGGAGGTGGTGGACGGAGGTCTTCAGGGCGGGACCTCAGGCAAGGATGCGACTGATGCTCCTCCTCAAGTTTAGGAATTTGGTTATTTTTGTTTTTATTGATCGACCGTTGGTGGTCGAAATGTAATTGACAGTTTATTCGGTGAATGAAATTTGCGCTTCTTTTGAACTTGCGCTTTATAAAATATCACATCGACTGTCAAATTCATAAATTATAAAATATACAAGGAATCATGCGACTTAGGCATCTATTGTAACACAATAACTAGAACGTAAGCCAATAGACTTTTATATCGTGTATATAAATATAAGCACATGCGACTAAAGCATACATTCGGAGTATGAAAATTTTCTAAGTCAAGCAACTTAGATCATAAGATTGCTAGACCTCGCGATCGAACGACTAAGTCGTGCGATTAATTTGAATCGTGTGTCCCTGTAGAAGGATGATCAAGTCATAGACTTGACCATTTATGTCGTGCGACCTTGCGAAATCGTGCTAGTGTCATGCGACAGTCTCAGTGACTTATGTCGTGCGATTCTGCGATAAAACATTGTCAGAGGTTGGTCGTTGGCTAACCAACGACCCTCCGATGCTTAAGTTAGTAATCGTCGTTGTTAAAAATCGTATGAAAAAATAGAAAAGGGTTTAGAAGACATACCTTTTCTGACGCGTTGTGTCCCGACTACGTGGGACATCTTGGTTATTGCTACCATCTTGCCCCCTTGTGGCGATTTTAAGACGATACACTAAATGTCGTCGTGAGTCGCCACAATAGAAGGTCTACTTTCGCGGCTTCAGAGTGGTTTTATAGCAATCACGAGCGACTTTTGGCTCACTTTTTATCTCTTGGATTCTCCACGGCGTAGGGAACTTCAGGGTCTGATGATACATCGAGGGAATGGCTTTCATTTCATGGATCCATGGTCGACCTAAGATGATGTTATAGGCCGACGCACAGTCGATGACGCTGAACTTGGTCTGCTTGTTGATTCCTCCGTCGTAGACTGGAAAGATGATATCTCCATAGGTGCTCGTCGCTTCTCTATTGAAACTGACCAAAGTTGTCGAACGTCGGGTGATTTCCGAACGATCGATTCCCATGGCCTTGATGGTGTCAAGGAAAATGACGTTCGCTGAACTGCCCCCATCGACCAGGACTCGTCGGGTTAAACAATTACCAATCGTGAGTTAAATGATCAACCCGTCATGATGCTTCTGATACGTGTCGCCAAGGTCATCTTGGTCGAATATGATCTTCATAGCTTCCAACTCCAGATCTCCTTTGGGCTTCGATGAACGCGGGATAGGCCGATCGTCAGGTGCTTGACTGGCGTGGCGTTTGGCCGCGGAGTACGTCAGACCACATACGTCGGAACCACCAGTGATGCAATTGACGACCTTTGCATGCTCGGGGGTTGACGGTCGATGGTCGCTAGTTGGAGTAACGACGTCATCGATGATATCTTTGAGATTTTCTTTCGGGACATGGTACGCTAGCTCCTTTTTAAGAGCGATGCAATCATCTGTCACATGACCATGGTCGACATGAAAGTCACACCATTTAGATTTGTCTTTCTTAGCGTCGTCCTGATCGGACTTCTTAGGCCATCGAATGGTCGCTTGGGCGGTCTTCAGAGCTTCAAGCAAATCCTTAGTGGATCCTTTAAATCCATAAGAGGATATCTTGGGGTACTGAGGAAATTTGGTCGCGGTCTTAGCCTCTGCTTTCGTCTTGAATCGGACGTTTGAGATATGACACGCGGGCTCTATTTTGGAAATAGCTTTCGTCTTGAACTCTGGCTTCCTTACACCTAACGACCTCTTGTCGTCGGTATGCTTGCGACGAAAGGCTGCATCATCCTCTACCCTCATGTACGCTAGGGTTCGAGATCGGACGTCTTCAAAATTCTCTAGAGGATACTTGGTCAAGTCAGTGTATAAACCTGAGCTGTCGTCCAGACCACGCTTATAGGTTTCAATTGCAGTCTTGATGTCACAATTGCGAATGCTGATCATCTTCGCATTGAATTGATTGAAATAACTGCGGATAGACTCATTGGTCTTCTGCATGACGTAATACAGGTCACTGGTCTGCTTCTCCATCTTGCGACTGCTGGTGAATTGCTGGGAGAATTGGTTGACCAATTCAGCGAATGACCTGATGGATTTGGGTTTGAGATTGATCAACCACTGGAGAGCAGGACAAGTGAGAGTTGCATCGAAGCTTTTGCACATACAGACCTCCTGATACATGTGGGGGATTGAGATCGTCCACATGAGCTTCTTATACTGCGCGTCGTGCTCTGTCGGATCAGTCACTCCCGAATACTTGGGCGTGAAGGAGGGGACGTTGTACTTCTTCGGGACCTCAACGGTCGCGATCTCATCGATGAAGGGCGACGCCTGAAATCCTGATCGATGCTCGACATCAACGGGCACGGCCGCCCCAGGTAGCTTGGCTAGCAAAGATAGGACGCGCTCGTTCTGATCTTCTAGCATTTTCAGTCGCTGGGCGACGGGGTCATTGGGGTTGAGATTTTCCCCTGTTTGCGGATTGATTCCTGAACTGGTGCCACTGCCATGTGTCGAGCCATTGGCGTCTCCGTTGAAAGGAACAAAATACGGCTGCGACCCATTCTGAAACGGCTGTGATCCATTCTGAAACGGTTGTGATCCATTCTGAAACGGCTGCGACCCATTTTGAAACGGCTGCGATCCATTCTGAAATGACTGCGACCCATTTTGCATGGGTGGTGGCCTTATGTGCTGAGGAGGAACTGTCCCGAACTGGGGATTTGGGTTGAACGGCCCCGGCTGCTGGTTCTGCATAAACGGACCTGGATGTTGGTTCTGAGAGAACGGAGCTGATCCTGGACCTGGATTATGCGCGAATGGCCTAGGACCATTTTGGCCGAACGGTCCTTGGCCTGGATTTTGTATGAATGGCCTAGGACCATTCTGAGGTCCAGAGGGGTTCCTTAGTGAAAGAACAGGATCTAATCTTACAATCAATATAGAAAGCAGTAATTGAGAAGTTGTATGATCAAGCCCAATTGTATTCAATGATGAACAGAAATACAGATCTAAGAGAGAGAGAATCTCAAAGATTACAGAGAATAAATACAAAGTTATACGGGAAAAATCAATTAGTTAGCAACATAGAGCTAACTACTATTTATACTGCAACGGACATCTTAAAGCTACAGTACAAAGAAGAAAGACTAATAAGAACATAACACGTGTCCTAATTAGTTTATAAAATACTAAGTAAAGTATCTCGTCATAAGTTCTGAACAGGTAGTTCAGAACTTCTGAACATTCTTCTGATAAAGCTTCTCAGAGCTTCTGACTCCTTAACTCAGACATCTGACTTCTCTTTCCACTGATCAATACTTCTGAGCTTTCACAGTCAGACCTCTGACTTCTCTACTCAGAACATCTGAGTCTTCTTATCAGATCTTCAACACTTGGTTTATTGACAAAACTTCAGATCTAACAATCTCCCCCTTTTTGTCAAATAAACTTAAACTTTGCATCATCCAGTTCTTTCAGAGCAGGAACAATCTTCTGAAGTAGTACATTTCTCAGATTAAGCCTTTTATCAATTTTGTCAATGATTTCTTGAATAATCTCAACTTGCTGATTGATTGCTTCTTGAGTCATGTTTTCTTCCTTCACTTTCAGCATCTTTTTCTCCAAATTATGCTTTATGATTCTTAAAGTTCCAGAACAGTATTTTGCGGTTTCCTTTGCTCTGAAGAAAATCTTTCCACTTTTGTTTTTCAAAAATACTCCCAAATCTGGATATTTGTGAACACTTCCAGTCTTTAACTTCTTTTTCTGTTCATGATCTGTGTTGGGATTTTCCAGATAAACACATGACTTTTGTAGGTACAAAGCTATTTGAAAATCTGTATAGCAGTGCCACCTTAAGATGTAGAACATGGCCTCAATTACCACTCTTCTGGCCTTCCTTTCATTTCTGTCTTTGCTCGACTCTTTGAAGCATAGAAAGCTGTGTAATCTGTAGAAGTCAACTACTGATAGTTTCTCAAAATCTGCATCAGTAAAGTAATAAACCTTGCCATCTTCTCTCAGAACTTCAAAAGATAAGTACTCCATCTTTCTGAATTTCTTAACCCTCAATTCTCTGATTCCAGTGATAAAAAAATCTGAGTAAACAGCTTGCTTTGTTTTGCCAAGACATCTTAATTTTTAAGCCAACCAGATCTGAGTCTCCTTAGGTCTATCATAATACACATCCAAGAATTGTACCTCTTTTGGTTTGAAGAACTCAGGTAAATCAAATTCAAGAAAGTATCCATTTAGATCAATGGATATTTCATCTTCTTTTGGTTCAGACTGTTCAGCTTGATCAAAACTAGTTATCTGCACATTCTGAGATATTGTGTTCTGCATTTCTTCAACTTCATCTGACAAAATTCCATTCACTTCATACTCAGCAGGAAATACAAAATCATTATGTAGAATCTTTTTGGGATTCACCTCAGATAGCAACCATTCACTACTACTTCTGATTTTTCTTCTAAGATCCAACCTCCTCTTCACACAGTTTATACATCTCTTCTTCAAACTCTCCTTTTCAGCTTCCATACTTTCTTCCATTTTAATCAACAACCAATTCAGAGTTGCATCACTGTACTTTACCAACTCTTTTATTCTGAACAATTCAAGCCTTTCGTGAACAATATATGTGAACCCTTCTGTCTCCATTCCTTCATTCACAAATCCCTTCACATGCAAATCAACTTCTGTTTTCTTTGTGGGAGAACTCAGATTACACTTTTCTTTTCTTTCTTCAATAGCCAATTGGAAGTCATACAAGTATATATTTCTGACATAAATACCCAGAAGTCTTCTGCATTCAATTTCTATCAAGGCTTCTTCAGTGCTAGCAAAGAACTTGACTAGAAAGATCTGATCATCAAGAGTCAATCTGTGAAAATCAAAGGTAGACATGGAAACCTTTGTATTTCTTTCTTTCAGTACTTCCATTCTAACAAACATTAAACCATTGAATTCATCTTGTTGAAACATCAGAACTTTCTCAATTCTTTTCTGAATATGCAGTTTTGAATCAGGAACTCTGAACCTGTTAGAAGCTTCTGAGTAGACCATCTGAGCTCTGTCATCCATAAAACCATCAATGTTACTTTCCAAAGGCTCATACTCTCCTTCTGTGTACTAGAGATTATCATATATTTCCTCAGGAAAAATATCATCATGAAATTGTCTGGCTAATGGCACATCACTTAACTCTAGAATGAAATCACATATAGGTTCTTCTAGTCTTTGCAATTTAATCTTTGGGATCTCAATTGGTTTTCTGAATACATACTTAGAAGGCATAAAGAAGTCTTTCACTTTCACATACTCTTCTTCTGTATTTAACTCATCACAAAAGTTAAATCTAAAATCATCTTCAAAATCCTGAGTATAATTCACAGTTCTGTCTTCTTCTCCCATTAGATCAATAGGTCTTATCATTTTTATTCCTTGCTGAACTTTTTGAACATTCAAAGCTCTGACTAAACTATTATGCATCCTTCTGATCAACTCTTCACTTAACCTCCTTTCTTTTAATTCAGAATCCGTCATAATTTCTTTGTTATACACCACAATATCTGTACACATGTTGACCACTTCACTTTCAACTGTCTTTTCTGATCTCAATGCAGATTCCTCAATAGCTTCTGTTTCATCTGAGTTTCTTTCCATTTCTATGTCTAAGTTCAATTCCTCTGTTTTATCTGACTCACCACCATCTGTACTTTCCAACTCCATTTCCTCTGTATCTGAGCTATCAATCTGAACTATCTGAGTTATTGCCTTTAAATTTTCATGTATCTGATCTTCTGAACTTTTTGTACTAGCTAATTGCATATCTGCCATCTCAAAATCTTCTATGCCAATATCATCATCAGAACTTAACCTTTGTCTTTTCTCCCCCTTTTGATGATCATGAGGATCATTATCATCAAACTTTCTTTTCAAGTTCTGATTAAAAGCAACTTCAGGTTCAGCTTCTGCAATAGGAACAGGATCAAGAGGCTTTGAAGTAGAAGCCAAAGATACACTCAGTGCTTTCAGTATAGATTCCTGCATACCTTGCATCTGTTTTAACATATCTTTTTGAAAACCAGACATTATATCCACGATCTCCTTTTTGTGAGAATCCAAAGATTTCTTTACATCATCTACTTTGGTTTCAACAGAAATCAACTTTTTCTCCAACACAACTTTCAACTCTGACATCTCATCATTCAAATCCTCCACCCTCTTCTCCAAATTTTCTACTTTTTCCCCCATCTCCTTGTTTTGTTTCTGAATCTTTTCAAATTCAGAAGTTTCTAACAGTGAACCTGAACCAACAGATGGTCCAGTTTTCATGTGCCCAGAGGGCTCATGGCCTGTAGATAACACACAGTCATCTTGTACAACAGATGCACGTTTGAATGAGGCTTTTGTAATGTTCACCTCACCAGGACTTCCATCCAATCCTCGACACCCAACATTAGGTATGTCTATGAATGTTGTTTCAGGAATACGAAATTCCTGATTTGTGCAAGTGTCAAAAGGAATTTCAGGCTCAATATGAATAGGACTGTGATATTCAGACTCAATGTGTTGAAAAATAAATTGAGATTTATCACCTCCCTCCAAATGAGTTTGGGATGGTTCCCCGGATTTGTGTGAAACAGTAGCATGTTGAAATGCTTCTGAGTGGATATGGATGGGTTGTTCAAGATCCACCACTAGGTCCATGGTGTTTGTTTCAATATTGGACACCAAGAGATGTGAACCAATAGCATTTGTGGTTACCTGGTCAAGATTAGCTGGTTCAGAGGCATCTCTTTCTGTTTGAACCTCTGTTGACAATCTCTCATCCTCATCACTCTCATTCTGTTTTTCCTCACCAAATCTAACCAAGCTCTCAGAATTTTCCCCCTCAAGTCTCTCAGAATGTTCACCCATCTGAACATCCTCCCCCTCTCTAATTCGACTAGACCCCTCACCTCTCTTCTCCGGTAGGTCCTCTTGGGTAGGGATTTGAGGTAATTCAATTCCCATAGAGGTGCAATAAGCTTTTAAAATCTCACTCTCCCTTGGAATATAGCTCCTAAGTGATTTGGGCAATAGTTTATGATTGGGATAGTTTTCAAGTCTTGTTACTGAGGTCATCTTACCCAAATAAAATGTAGGACCATGCTCTTCATTTGTTCTTCTTGAGATTGTTTTGTTTTCCTGCATGGCATACCAAATAACAATTTGCCAGTACCTTATGTAAGGAATGTATGTCAGTGGAGCATCCTTTGTTTTCTTCTGAATTGCTTTCTGATTCTTCTCAAATGTATTCTTCATATCTTCCAAAAGTATTAAAGTATAGTCATAATGCCTATTCTTCACTAAACCCTGAAATATCTGAAGAATTTGTTTAGAACCTTGATCTGCAGAACTATTCTTTCCTGACACACATTTATTTACCACATGAAAGAAGCAAGCCCAAATAGGTGGTAATTTGTTTCTTCTGAACAAACTGAGAGTCCTCAATCCTTCATTGTATCCCAACTTCATAAACTCTGCTATTAATTCCTCTGTTAAGGGTGAATCCTCAAAATCTGTTCTTCTTTGTACATCATCTTTCTCTGGTAGATTCAGCATTTCTCTTAGTGCAGAGATAGATAAGACAAATGTCACTCCTCCAATTTCAGACACAAACTTATTATCTTCTAACCTAAGATGTTTCCACCATTGTTGTATGTACTGAACAGGCACATTTTTACTTCTTGTAAACCATTTTCTGTACGGATGGTGTTTGAATAACTCCATGATAATTATGTGTTCAGGCTTAAAACGACTTTCCTCAAACAATATAACACAGTTATTTTCAGATAATTTCAACCATTCACTCTCAGGAACAACTCTTTCCACTAAAATAGATCTATCTGACATAATAGAACCTGCAGCACTCTGTTCATGTTCAATATCAACGTTTACCTCATCCGCATTTCCTTCAGATTCATCCATTTGTTCATCTTCTTCATCATTTCTTATTGCCCCTTCCTCTGCAACTCTATTTTGTACTTCATCATTTTCCGAATCGGATGAATCCATTATCGATTTTGTAGAATGTAGAGAAATTGGATCACTTCTTCGTATTTCAGACATGATTTAAGAAGAAAACAGATTCAAAGAACTCTGGATTTGATTCGTATCTCACGTTTCGCTCTGGAATTTGAAAGAAATTTGAAATAGGAATTTTAAGACCTATTTAAAATCCGCGAAGTTGAAAGGTTTAACGGAAAAGCGAAATCAATGTTATAATGGAGTCAACACATGTGAAATACCACAAAGGATTTAAATGAAATGCGTGGCATTGTCAAACAAATATGAAGCTGACACGTGTTAGTGGATAGAATTTTGACTCAAGTCAAAGATCTGAATAACACGCACAGATGTTCTGATTCCATGACTCAGAAGAATTTTGCCTTGTAACCAAAATGTCATTTAAAATCAACTTCTGACCAATATAAAACATTTTGATTATTCAGAAGAGGTTTGAACAGATAGAAGCACTTTTTATCATCAAAATTCTGTTCATATTATGATGATTTAAAGAAAGGATCATTTAAAATCTTATATCTGAATATGAAAAGTTTTTAATTCAGATATAGTTTGAATAACAAAAAAAAATTTATCATTAAAAGCTTGTTCTTAGAATGATCAGCGATAAGAAATGAAAATAAATCTTTTAAGCATCACAAAATGATTTCCAAAAGAATTTTGATGCTCCCCCTTGACTTGAACATGCATTTGACTATTAATGATACATAAAGATGAGATATAAAGATAATAGAAGAAGCATAATCCATACAGTTGAAGTTATTTGTATTTCTCAAAAATAAATTTTTGAAAGTTAGATTGCTGAAGTATGGACTCAGAATCTCTGACTTTAAGACTCAGAGGTTCTGATCTCAAGACTCAGAAGTTCTGAACTCAAGACTCAGAAGTTCTGAACTCAAGACTCAGAAGTTCTGAACTCAAGACTCAGAAGTTCTGAACTCAAGACTCAGAAGTTCTGATCCTTAAGACTCAGAGTTCTGAGTACATTACTCAGGCAATTTTACTTAGAAAAATTTAGCATTTTTAAGAAAAAAATATTTTCAATTAGGCAGATTAAGCATTCCTATTTTACATATGAGAAAAGAAAACCTTTTGTGATCAAGAGGCTTTGTGAACAAGTCAGCCAATTGATACTTTGTATGCACAAAGTGCATCTCTATAGTTCCTTTTTCCACATAGTCCTTTATAAAATGATACCTCACATCTATATGTTTAGTTTTTGAATGTTGAACAGGGTTCTGAGTAATGGCAATTGCACTTTCTGAGTCACAATAGATGGGAATCTTGTTAAGCTGATATCCATAGTCCATGAGTTGTGTTCTCATCCACAATGTTTGAGAGCATGAAGCAGCAGCAACAACATACTCTGCTTCAGCAGTTGAAGTGGATACACAATTCTGCTTCTTTGATGCCCAACTCACTATTTTATCTCCCAAAAAGTGACAAGCACCAGATGTACTCTTTCTGTCCAACCTACTTCCTGCATGATCAGCATCAGTGAAAGCAGTCAATTTGAAGTCAGTTTCTTTTGGATACCATAAACCTAGATCCGGTGTTCCTTTGAGATATCTTA
>JAWVWS010000744.1:0-25000 GCA_033807775.1 Saussurea involucrata | reverse complement strand
AAATATATCAACAACATTGGTTAGTTGCTAGAAAGATGTAGTTGAGGGGCTAAGTATGTAAAAGGGCCAAACTTGTGTGGAGTTCGGCCCATGCAACCCAACACCGTATTCCATGTTTGTTAGGGATTGTTGTCGTGAGTACCAAGAAAGAAAACCCAAATTCCTTTTCCCATTCCTTCCTGAGTCGGCCGTGAGCAAGGGAGGGAGGCGGAGAAGTCTGTGAGTATCATCGAGAGAGAGATTCGTGAGAGGGAGAGGAAGAGCGAGAAGGCGAGAGTGAGGAGGAGGAAAGCCGCCGGAGTCCGCCGTTGCCGGAACCGCCGCCGCTGTTCGCCGGAGTCTTCGTGAGAGGGAGGATCGTGCGCGGCTACGGGGCATCGTCGAAAGGTAATCACCCTTCCGCTTCTTTTTCTTTCTCGTCGTTGTCATTCATGTATGGGCGGAACCGCCGCCGCTGTCGGCCTGGGCCGCCGGCCGTATGGCCACCGGCGCGGACCACCGGTTCAGGTGGTAGTTCGACTTTGTTCAGGTTGCTAAGGTGGCGAGGAGTGGATACGTTGGGTTGGGTTTGCGGGATCGTTTCTTTTCGTTTCGTAAGAATTCTTTCGCAAACCACCGCCGGTCGCCGCCGGCGACCACCACTGCCGGAGGTGGTAGTGGGTGGTGCGTGGCCGTGACCTGACCTTAATCATCGTAGAGCCTTTTTTTTAAACCGTGACTTAATCGTTTAAGCCGAATCGTTCAAACCGTTTTTATAAATCGTGATTTTATGAAAATTCTAAGTGTGCTGTCCAGTTTTCGTGTGATCATAACTTTTCCGTCGTAACTCCGTTCGAGCCGAAACTGGCGCCCACGGTTCAAGTTCGGGGTCGGGCACGTTTTCCGTGTTTTAGCGGAAAACTGGTTCGGTCTCTAGTTGGGCGAAAAAGTGGTCGCAAGTTCGGTGATTCGTCATTTTATGTGTAAAATTCTGGAATCTGCCACTGTTTTGTGTAGACCATAACTTTCTGCTCGTAACTCGCTTTGAGGTGAAATTGGTGCCCAAAGTTCCCAAATCGAGTTGGGAAGGTTTTTCGTGTTTTCCGAAAGTCTGATTAAGCCCGTAGCTAGGCTGTATTGGGATGTTTGTGCAGGCTGGACCGAAAACTGGCAATTTTGGTAATCGTTCGTTTTTAATTCATAATAAATTGTAGAAAAATCGTTAGGAGGCATATAATATGTCTTTGGAACCCTAACTCAGAGGACTTTCTGGTCATGATATAATATTGGGGATTTTCTGGGTTTAAAGGGGTCGAAACAGGTCCCGAACAAACCTGTTTAGTGAGAACGGAAAATAGTTTTAGTGACGGTTTAAGCGTGTGTCGTGTCATAGGATCCGGGTCTCGTATTGACACGTTTTAACATGCGTTTAGGTGCTGGGAAGTGACCGTAATTGTGAAGCTTGAATTGTATTGTTAAGCTAGGCGCGCATTCGAGGTGAGTTCTCTCACTATAACTAATGTCGGTTATTTTTACATTACGTTGTGTATGTATGTGATAGTTCTATTTGCTTTTGATGCGGAGTTAAATAATGGGGTGTCTAGTCGGACCTTTATTGTTGTGACAACGCGGGTGGCGTAGGAGTTCGGCGGGGCCGAGGATCACATACGCGGGTGGCGCAGTGATTCGGTGGGACCGAAGGTTGTATACGCGGGTGGTGTATGAACCCGGGGGTGCCGGGTTGCGTTTGCACGGTTGTCGTGTGGTCGGTGGGACCGACGTATGCCTATTAGGTGGGTTGGTGGGGGTATGCCCGTCTATGATTTGTTCGTAGACTTGCATGCTGTTATGTGCAATTATCTGTTTATGGTGGTGTGGAAATAACTGTGTTACTTATAGTGTTTGAATTCACTAAGCTTCGTGCTTACCCTTTCCCAATAAATTGTGGTTTCAGGTGCGAGTGGCTCTAAGGCGTGACGGGTACACACTGGCGCGCAAGGAGAGCTGGTTGCTTTCTGGTTTTAATAATTCAACGTTTATTCCGCTGGTTTTATTTTATAAAGATATTAATTATGAGTTTGCAAACGAAACGTTGGGATCATTTAATGAGTTGTTATAAATGAAATGTTTATTTTAAAATTTTAAATTTGCTTGTAATTTTTGGGACGTTACAATTTTGTGGTCTGTTTTGTCCTTGACTCACCCCAGGGGGTTGGAGTCCTTGATTCAAAGTCCAGGAGAAGTTAGAGTGATTTCTCCAATTTGGATTGTAAGTCTGTGAAAATGGGCTATTTCTAGATTGAGTTCCCATCAAATTAACAGCCTCAGGGTTTCCAGGACAGTAGTCAAAAGTATGCTCTTCTCCACAAAACTCTCAAGGAGTTGTGGAATGCCACTGCCGAATTGACTTGTCCTCTATTTCCATTAAAAACTAGTTTAGTTAAGGCTACTAGTTGTGCATTAATGGCTCTATGTGCATCTGAGTCAATGGAGTTGGTTTTTGGTATATTTGCCCTAGGGTTTGACCATTTGGTGTTGTTGTTCGATACTTTTTCTAGGATTTGATACCCTTCATTGTAGGTTTTAGCTGTGAAAGCTCCACCAGTTGTGGCATCTAGGATGATCTTGGCATCAGTGGAAAGACCATTGTAAAAGGTCTCCAATTGGATGCAATGTGGGATGCCGTGATGTGGGCACTTTCGTAAAAGTTCCTTAAAACGTTCCCATGCATCAAAAGTTGCCTCATCCTCTCCTTGCTGAAATAAAATGATATCATTTCGAAACTTGGCATTCCTCGTAGGAGGAAAGTATTTTTGTAAAAACTTTTCAGCAAGGTTCGCCCATATACTTATTGAGTTTGGTGGTTGTGAATTTAGCCAAACTCTGGGTCTGTCCCTCAATGTAAAAGGGAAGAGTTTCAGCCTTAAGGCCTCATCGAACACATCTTGAAGTTGAAAAGAGTCTAACATTTCCAAAAAAGATCTTAAGTGCGAGTGTGGATCCTCAGACGGTAATCCTTAAAATTGACCCATGACATGGATCATTTGGAACATCACACGTTTGAGTTCAAAGTGTGGTGCAATAATATGGGGCTTTAGAATCCTGGAGTTTAATTCATTAAGTCCAGGGGTAGCATAATCCCGTATTTTTCGATATTTGCTATCGGCAATGGTCACTGTGGTCTCCACTGGTGGTGGTGGGTTGATGGGTATATCACCTCCCGCACCTGCCATGTTCACAGTGGGGTTCAAAGGGGGTTGTCGTTTTGTATTTTTACCTCTACGTCTTCTTCTAAAAGTTTTTTCTATTTCAAGATCGATTGGAAAAAGTGGTACGCGTTGTTGCCTTGGCATGCAACACGAAAAAGCTTAGAAAAACAAGTTATTCGGGCTCGAATAAAAACAAATGTCTTGAGATTTAAAATCATGCCAGTCCCCGGTAACGGCGCCAAAAACTTGGTACGTGCGAAATATGTGTTAATCGCAGTGGGATGCAAACTGTCCACAGTGGGAAGCGCAAGTGTACACTGGCCACTATGATCGTCACAACAAGTATTAAGTGGTAAAATACTAGAATCGTAATCCATAGGGACTGGGCAATCAAGACACTATTGTTCTCATGAACTTCCTTTTACAAGTTTCAATTAGAGAGGAAGCAATAAGTTGGTTGGTTTGGTGAAATGCTATTTTTAACGAGTTACTTAAGTTTTAAAAGAAGAAATGTAGGTGTAGATTTTCCCCAGATTATATATTAAATACCTGATCCAGACTAGTGCTCACTGCACTTGTGTGGAGTGGGCACTCCCGTTAAGGAAGCCCGGTTACACAAATACTCACACCTCTTAGTCAAAATCCCATACTTTTAGTCTTTATTGTTTTGTCAATGGTAATCTCAGAATGAACCTTTTCAGGTTTCGATGGAATGTGTAGAGAAAAATACTCTAAGTGTTTTTAAGTACACAAACTAGCTTGCCTACTACTCCAGTGGGTTAAGATTATTTCACTGTGCAGACCCAACTCTCATTGGTGTCATAAGAATTCTTTCGAATCCCCTAGCATCATCCAAGCTCGTGTCACTACGTTCTACTCATTTATGAGTTGATAACTAGACTGTTAGCTCCAATCTTTATTCTTATAGAAGTATTGGAAAAATAGACTAAGTATTGACACCAATAGAGGTTCTGCCAAGGCACCAATAGAAGATAACAGTGAAGTCTTCAACAGAGGTTCTGCCAAGACACCATCAAGGCCAAGTGAAGACACCAACAGAAGTCTCTTCTACAAAGGACAAGGCCACAGAGCCTCTATTATACTTGACAGAGCCTATGTGGTAAGAAGGCTAAAGGCTTGGTAGACCAAGTGAAAACACCGACAGAAGTCGCTTCTACAGAAGACAAAGCCACAGAGCCTCTGTCGTACTTGACAGAGCCTCTGTGGAAAGAAGGCAAGAAGACTTCAGAAGCTTCCAGAAGATCAAGTTGCAGGAACATTCGTGCAAGCAAGGCATGCCATGTCAACTCAACTTGTCAGACTCTGATAGGCACGCCTTAGCAGGTTCGGCGCATTTAAGGATCGTCGTACCTGCTACTATTCATCAACAGTGTCCTCGTACTTTCTGTCGTTTGTTTCTAGAAGCTTGTCCTTTTAGAAGCTCTATAAATAGAAGACTCATGTTGAGTTCTTCAAAAAGAGAAATAATCAACAATCATCCATCATATAGATCAAGCTATAATCTTTCATCTTAATTAAGCTTTGCACAAAACACACACACCATTAAAGCAGAATTTTTTTATCTTCGGTGTTCTTGGTGTTCTTTCTAATATCAAATACAATGAATCATTGAGTTATTATCTGTGTTATTTACACTTCACTTATTTGATATTGTGTGTACTTCTACATAAATATATCTTTTAGTTCGTTAAAACGCTTCCGCACTATATAAATCTGAACTAACTGAAAGGATAATCATTGTTAAAGCAAAATAGGAACCAACAATTGGTATCAGAGCCTTCCTTGATTTTCTATATCAAGTGATCCTCTTGCAATGACTTTATGTAGAAATTTAGATTGATTTTAACCTATTCTTCATATCTTACAAACATCTTCTGTTTTTCTGCCATTCTCGACGTGTTCGATTCTGGTAAACTTACAAAATCTGTTTCTTCGGTTAAAACTCCATTTTAGTGCACTGATCATTTTTAAGCTTATAAACTCTTTTCAAAGACATTTTTTTAATCAATACCATTTTATCTCACGATCACTCAAGTAACAATATGTCTAGACTAAGATTTAGTGTTGATGCTGATTCTCATTATTATTCGAAACTCATTACTAATTTTCGCAAGATAATTCCTACTCTTGAAAAAGAACTAGAAGAAATGAACAAGAGCATTTTTATTGATTCGGATAATATTGCTAAGCATGAAGAATCAGGTAAACTACTAAACTGTAAAAATCTTGAACTGAAAAGGAATTTATTTAAGTCTGGAGAAGAGAAGAAAAGCCTTGAACTTAAGTGTCTAAACTTTTCTAATCTGATTTCAAAATTTGAAAAGCTTGTGATCTGTGAAAAAAGAAAAGTTTGAAAAGGAGAAAACTATTCTTGAAACAAAGTATGTGGAACTTTCTTGCAAAATCTCAGAATTACAGAAAACTCTTGAAAAGGAGAGGAAAGGGTCTGAAAAGAAGAAGATTGAAGGATTTCAAACTAAATGTTTGAAAGATGATTTTGAGAGAGAAAGAAAGGTTTTTAAAGCTGAAATGTACAAATTGACAAAAAGACTATCTGTTTTGTCAACCAAGATTATGTTGGAGAAGAGGTATAAATCAGATCTTCTAAAGAAGTTTGATTTAAACCTTAAAGAAAAAGATGTTTTAGCTAAAAGGGTTAAGGACTTTGACTTAGCAAACTCTTGTGCTGGTAATACAAATAATCTTGTTTTCAAAAGAGTGAAAATGGTTTGAAAAGTCAAAAGCTCTACTCCTGTCAAAAATGCTCCAAAGCCATTTGTTTCTACTAAGCATTCATCTCTTCATTCTCATAATTGTAAATGCTTTGATCTTTTGTTTCAATTAAAAAAAACATTTTCTCTAAATCTTTCTGTGTTCTAAATGGGTCATTTCAAAAGAAAATTCCAAAGACCCAAAGTGAGAAAAGTCACAGAAAGGAACCTGGCAAACCAGCAAAGACTGGCAAACCAGAGGACCTGAAGACAGCTCCAAATCCTAACATTCTAGGAACCATTTGGAAATGGGTACCAAAATGTCTTTAATCTGTCTTGCAGGTACATGGACTCCTTAATACATCTGTTAAGGACTCACACTTCAGCGAACATTGGACTCCCTAATACATCTGTTAAGGACTCACACTTCAGCGAACAATGGACTTCTTAATACATCTGTTAAGGACTCACACTTCAGCGAACAATGGACTCCTTAATACATCTGTTAAGGACTCACACTTCAGCGAACAATGGACTCCTTAATACATCTGTTAAGGACTCACACTTCAGCGAAGAATGGACTCCTTAATACATCTATTAAGGACTCACACTTCAGCGAACAATGGACTCCTTAATACATCTGTTAAGGACTCACACTTCATCGAACAATGGACTCCTTAATACATCTGTTAAAGACTCACACTTCAGCGAACAATGGACTCCTTAATACATCTGTTAAGGACTCACACTTCAGCGAACAACGGACTCCTTAATACATCTGTTAAGGACTCAGGCTTCAAAGTCAACAATGACTCTTAAACACTCAGTTTAAGACTCATCCTTCAAAGGTTCTATACTTCATAGAGCCTCTATGGAATTGCTCAGAGCCTCTGACAATCTCCACATAACCTCTGATGAGGTTGACCTATGTTCTATGCACTATTTATCTCTTTTGATTCAAGCATAGGTCAAGGGGGAGCAGAAGGAGACCTTAAAATGATCTACAGAGGTTGATCATTCAAGGGGGAGCCAAAGGAGGATTATGATCAACAATATCCACAAGTCAGATATTATGCCGAGAAAAGGTAAACCAAAATGTAAGTATCTCGTACAGAGCATTTTTGAAAACATTTTCTAGGACACCAACATTCAAATATGTCCTAGAAACTTTGTTGAAGACATTTCAAACCTCACATGATCAAAAAGATTAATGAGCTTTCCATTATTAGAAATTTAAGGTCATAGAGCCTCTGCGGAGCTCAACAGAGGCTCTGTCAGACAAAACCTCTGTGATCACAAATTTACCATGGAAACTCTATCGATCAATTTGAATGTCCACTCAAAAGGCTCTCTCGTAAAAGTGCACACACTGAGATTCTAAAAGGTCTTTTTGGTCAAAGAACTCACTCCACCAAAGAGACTCTGTCGTCCAAACTAGACACTCTAAAAAGTATGTGTCGCACAAAATCTTTTTCCAAAACAGTTTTCCAGGACAAAAATTTCTAAATATGTCCTAAAAACAATGTTTAAAACAATAAAAACTTTGGATGATCAAAAAGTTTTCTAAATTTTTGGTTATGAGAAATTTTCACTCTCAAAGCCTCTGCTGGCTTTGACAGAGCCTCAAAGCCTCTGTAAATGAAAATTTTGTACTAAAGATCTATCGATCCTCTCCAATGTTTTTCAAACGTTTTTGGTAAAAGTACAAGCTTCAGGGGATATAAAAAGGCAGGTTTCAGACCACAGAGCTCAATCCACTACAGAGGCAAACATCCCCAACCTACTCTAAGTGCAACCCACACTTCTATTACCGCCAGTCTAGTGGCAGAAGGTAATATTGAACAAGAGCAGCACAGCTTGAACCCAACCCAAACTGACCGGACAGAGGAAATTCCATCCACCTCTGTGCCACTAATAGCCGGGGAAACCATTCCAGGGGAGTCCTCTCAAAAGTACTTAGCCTTAGTTCGTGATCCATCGCCCATGATCACAACAGAAATCCCTACAGAGGAATTTGTTTCCTCTGGCACGCACACATAGGTCCACTAGCTCTTCAGAGGAGCTTAGAGTGCACAAAGATGAAGAGATTCTAGACAAGTCTCCAAGTCAACTTAAGGATACACTTGTACCCACCTCTGGAGTGGATCAAGACAAATATCCTTATCAGAACTTCTGTAGAGAATGAGGCCTTAAAAACCTCTACTCAAGGATCAGAAGGAAGTCCTTCCATTCTCAACGTAAAAACAGGAGCGAAAGAAGGCGTCTCAGGAACTGAGACACACTCTGGTGATAGATTCGTTCACCCAGAGGTTACACCAAGTCCGCATGTATCAAGGGATGAGTTCCAAACCCTTGTCACCTCTGTGGACACCACTTTGAAAGAGTTGAAAATCTCTTTTGATTCTTTTGCAGAATGCACTTCAACACAAAAGCATAGGTCCATACACTCCTTGGCCTCTGTGACGAACTATGCGCAAAGATGATAGCTGCAGGTGCCGTACCGCCCAAGAAATCAGATGCTTCTTACAGGGCAGAGGGTACTAAAAATAAGGGTCAGGATGACTCTGATAATGACTGTTAGTCTACCAGATCATCCTGAGGGGGAGAAACGAAGGGAAGAAACTGCAACCAGAGGTCTACCAGAACCACAAATAGCAGAACCCATATCCCAGGCACCTCCAACTGGAACTCAAGAAAGAGATCATGCTCTAGCAGATAGACTGACAGAGGTCATCTAAACGAAGGGAAGAACTTCAGAACCCTCTGCATCAGGTTCTATCATAAGCTTAAAGTAGGACTCGACAACAAAAGTTTCAATGACTTCCAAAACGCCAACGTCTGAGTTAAGTCTACAAATCTTTGTCACTTTTTCTCTTCACTGTAATCAAATGTAAATGCCTCTGGCATATCTTTAATGAAAGAAAAGCTTTTAACAGAGGTCAATTACCTCTTGTCTTGTACTTAGTCTAGAAAACCATGCACCTTTCAATTTTTATTTTTCAATACTTAGGGGGAGATTGTTAGCTCCAATCTTTATTCTTATAGAAGTATTGGAAAAATAGACTAAGTATTGACACCAATAGAGGTTCTGCCAAGGCACCGATAGAAGATAACAGTGAAGTCTACTCTCAAGTGGTCGGCTTGTTCGCATCATTAGGCAATAATCGAGTAATGGACGACCAAAACAATAAATATTCAAAATATGAAGACTACTCAAGCATTTGTCATAAAATCTGGGTACTTCTCCTTCCTACATCCCAAAGGATGCTTAGCTAATGTTTAAAGAAGCGAAGAAAATAAAATATGAGAAGTTGCAAGCAAACATACTAAAATACGAACTTTGATTAAAAACCACAGTGCCCACTGCGGAAACAACACAGCTACAAAGTAGTAAATTGCTTCAAAGTAAATGCTACACTAGGAATTTAATGCAAGAAGTGAAGAACTAAATTCAGGAAAATACTAGAGCTAAGCTAAGAAATTAAGAGCACTAAATGTGAAGTGGTTGTTTGAAATGAATGCACCAAGTCCTCTTTATATACTTAGAGGAAAAGGTGAATAATACAAAAGTGGGAGCAATACCTAGAAGTTAATACCAAAAGTGGAAGACTTGAGTATTTTCCCTTTAAGCAAGACATTCTTCCAAAGGTTTGTGGGTACGATCCCATGGTTACTTCACCTTTTCCCAAAAAGTAGCTTTAAGTACACCTTGGTTTCAATAAAATAATGCCATGCCATACTTTAGGGAGAATGCTTCTTTTTGCTTTTCCACTCATGCCTTCCTGTTGAAATCGATGCTTCCTTCTCCAGAAATGGCTCCAAGTTGACTTTTAAAATACTTTCATTTATTTGTCTTCTTCTTGGCACGTCAGAGGTCACCAGAGTGGGCACTCCTAAAGTTACTGCAGATTTTTACGTGAAAGTGCAGCAAAAGCCCACTAAATGGTTCATAAAAACTGCAATCCACTCTTTTTGCTCATTTGTGGGAATAAGACCAAGAATGGGTGATTTAAGAAGCGAAATGGCCAAAATTTGACAAAAGAATATCAAAATAAAAGGAAATAATAACTCTAAAAATAGAGTTATCACTCTCGCATCTAAACAGACCCTCTCGACCACCTCAATGGTCAAGGGGTGAATTTCAAAGAAGAGCAGCGATGATTCAACAGCTAGAAGATCAACGCCTAAAAGTCGCTCCTTTAGCCGGTCTTGGCTTCTTGTCACTTGAATAGATTGAAGAATCGATCCAGGCTGAAAAACAACTTGCTGAAAATCAAAGGGTCACTCTAAAAGATAAACAATTATCCCTCTTGGTTGCTCAGCAATCAGTCAAGGATCAGAAGCTGAAAATATTCCCTCTGGTGGTTCAAGAAGCTTTACTGAAGGAAGCTGGTAAGGAAAGTTAGAAGAAGGCAAAAGTCAGCGTCACCACTCTGAGTTGGTGCAAGAAGAAGGTTGATTTCAGATACCATCCTAGCAGAATCATAAATGTTAACTTGAAGGGAGGAACGGTGAAGGGCGTTCCAATAGTAGACATCACGGTGTTTAGGGAGAATGGAGAAATCAAGACATGTTACGTTTAAAAGCTCGAAGGTTTTGGTTTGGATGAATGGTTGGAAATAAGGGTGGTCATTCAGCGTTCAAGATCTACTTTCAAGTCTTATGTCGAGAAGTTTTTAAACAAACTAATTGTTGATCCCAGATAAACAAGTGCAATGCAATAAATCAACACAATAGCATATGAATGTCATAAATCTCACTTTGATTGATTTGCAGAAAAGATGAATATTGTGGCCGTACAAGGTAATCAGGAAAATAGTAATTAGGTCATTAACCCTAATTCTAAACAAAAAGAAACTATTTATATCCCATTAGGGATAGTTACAAGATTTGACAGAAACAGTCCCTAAACTTCTATTCAACTGACTTTGAGACCTAACAATCTCCCCCATTGAATTGAAGTTCGATCTCACGCCAGTTCGGGACATATCGCGTTCTAGTTGCAAAAAGAATTTCAAAATGCCGGATGGAGTTCTTGAATTCCAGCTTATCTCCAATCTCCTTGAGAAGCTCTTTGGCGAGATACTTTCTGACGTTGGCGTAATTCTCTGACGAATCTCTTTCCTCTTCTTCAATAATCATTCTCAGCACATTCTGAATCTTCATCAAAGTCCCTTCATGGTACGTCTTCAGCTTCAAGAAAGGTCAGATTGGGCTTCAGCACATTCACTTTCTTCTGATTGCTTTCTATTCCCATCTGAATGTCGTTGATGTACGAGAGGGTAATGGTGCACTACATGAATCTCTTTATCATTTCAAGAGCTTTGGTATACGGCAGTGGTCGGATGGTGCGGGTCTTTAACTCTCGAAGAAGAACCGGAAAATCTTTTAAGTTTATATGTTTGAAGTCGGCTTCCGAGAATACCCATTATTTTCCATCTTCTTGTTCAACTGTGAAAACCTAGAACCAAACCTTCAGGACTTTGTCGGACATGATCTCCACGATTTCTATGATCTTGTGGTTTGTTCTAACTTCATGGATCATTTTGCTACTTTTCATTACCTCCAAATACTGAGAACAAATCGATTCACTTATATCAGAAACCACGTGACACAAAACCGGGTCGAGTGGTCTCATCCAGTGAGCGAAAATCTTCTTATGCGATTCTTCTAAGTATGGGACCAGGATTTGAACTCTTTCCCAACAAACTGGTTGAATTGGTTGAGGTTGAACCGTTTTCGGTTCAGGAATTGGAATTTTGGAGGTACCTGCAATGTCGTGTGTGTCATGCTGAGAATCTGTTACCTGTTCGCTTTGAAGGAGGAACTGATCATAATCTTCGTCATTCATGATGTCGTCGTCTGAGTACTCCCATAAAGCGTTAGTCTCAGATTGAATGGCCAAAACGGCATTCTCTTTCCATACTCGTTCAGCTTCCGAATTACCATCTGAGTCTTCATCGATCAAATCTAGAGCTGGTCTTTCCGAAACTGTCAGCATCAGGTTTTCTTCTGGTTCTCCCTCGGGCTTTTCAACCGCCAGGTTTGCTTGGTTCTGGCACTTGATCTCTGACTGGTGTAGATAACTCCATGTCTTGAACCATGTTTTCATCTTCAGGCTGTTTGTGTGGTTCAGTTTTAACTGGAGTTTTGGTTAATGGTTCTATCGCTGAGGTTGACAGCTCGGTCAGTCTTTGTCTTTTCTCCCCCTCATGCTGGTCAGGATCCTCTTGATCATCATGTTTTCTTTTCGGGCCCTGGGCTTGACCCTTGCAGGTGTTTTCGAGGATGGCAACCCTCTTGGATAAAGTTTTGAGGGTGCGCTTAACATCGGTTAGAGTTATGGTATGTGTATCAATCTTAGTGTGTATTTGGGCTTGGGAATATGTTTAAGGGACTGAGGGTTGTGTTTGTGAGCGTAGTAGACTTACGAGGTCAGCTTCAGAGGATGTGTCGGTGTTTGATTGCGACAAGAGCTTATCGAGTAGTGTGTCTTTTAAAGCATCGATGCTCATGTTCTGCGGGTTGGGTGTCGGGTCAGGAAGTATAACCTGTGGTTGCGTAGGAAGATCAGCTGCGATTCCTTTACTCGTTATGGACCATTTAATGAAGCCCATATCCTCTGCAAGCTTATTCAGTATCTCAGCTTGGACAACCTTTAAGGCGCCGTCCAGGGTTTCCTTGGAGACGAACTCCGGGATACTAACTCCTGGAGCACTTACCTTACCAGTTGTAGTGACTACGGTGGATTGCACCGCAGTATCGCCTGCGCTCACGGTTGGCGTAAGGATAGTTGTGGTTGGACTTCCACTCTGTCCTTACAAGCCACCAGACGGTAGACTCATTCGGGGTGTTCCAGTAGAGTCACGAAGAATATCGACAGTAGCAGTAGATATGTTTTGTGTCCTAGCAAAGGAAATAATATCATCAAGTAGCTCTAGACTCAATCGTGCATCCAAAGAAGTCGAGAACCGGGGCACAAGAGTTCTCTTGTTTCAACACTGGAACTCTCCAAGTGAGAGTCCGATGGCTGTTGTGCTATGTCCCCTTGTGAAGATGAAACAGTATCCTGTTGAGAGGACACTGAGTGGCTGGGTGGGGTGTGCAATTGCGTCGCTAGGCCCACAACGTCTGTTTCAATACCCTGTCCCAATGAATGAGACGGGGTAGCGGATGTGGTTGCCTGGCTTAAAGGAGGCTGGGTGGAGGCAACCCTCTGCTCTTTATATCGCTCATTATTTTTCTTACTTCTCCTTTCCCTTACTTGCTCACCAATATTTTCATTTTCAACTGAAGCTCCCTCCGCTCTCCTTGTCTCTCCAGATTCGGCTTGAGGTCTGCGGATAGGTTCCATGCGGAACTGATCATCATTACTATCATCCGATTCCGTGGATTCCGAGGACCCGGATTCAGAACCGGACGCTGAACCTGGTTCAAAACTAGATTCGGAACCCGACTCTGAGCCGAGCCCGACTCGGAGCTGGAAGAGGAGGCTGCCTCTTCTTGTACTTGTTCACGCATGATGTCGACCACTTCCACCTCATGCAGTTCGGGTTCTTCGACTTATGGTGAAGTAGGTGGAGTGGGTTGGCGATGGGACGAGCTAGCTTCGCGTATAGACCTTTCAGCACCGCCCGCGTCATGTCCCTTTCAATATTTTCTCTCAACACGCCCTGTCCGGGATCCCCTGCTCTCCGGACCCTCCCACCTCTAGTATGAGGACCCTCATATCGCTCGGGACACGCTCCTTGGGCAGGTCCTGTCGGATATGGCTGGACCACTGGAGCGACTATGTTATTCTCTCGCCTATACTCTATCACACTCGGTGCCAAAGGGTCACCAAGAGCTAGCAAGTTGGTGGGTAGGACCATTGGGACTAGGTCAGGGATAGGTTGCTTGTTCTGAATCCTAGTCATGCGGGTAGAAATGAGTACCTCGTGTTGCGCGCGTCGTGGAATCGTTAGGTAGACACCCATAAATTGCGCGACGATCAGCTGGAGGAATATGGGGAACGGGAGGCATGTCAGTCTTTTGTTGCCTTGTTTCTTCTGAACCTTGTCGGGAAGCTTGGTCCGGAGTATGGATGCATGGTCGGTGTGCCTGTTGTAGGCTACGCCGTGGAAGAGTCTAAGTAGGTTCACGGTTGTCTGATCGATGCCCTTCGTGATGGATGAGAGACACCTGTTAAGAATGGTGAATAGATTGTACCATAGCGGTGTCAGATGTACCCTGGAGAAGTGCGATGGATGGTCGAGCTCCCTAGCATAGCTGAGAGCACGCAGTTCTTGGCACAGCACAACGTCGGACACAACAGCATCAAAGTCGGTTTTTTCTGAAACTGATGTCGCTTCCGGAAGATCTAGAATCCGGCGCAGTAGATCTCGAGTTATGACCAATGCGACCATGAAGGTCGATATCTTGGCCACGTGCAATTGAGGTGAGAGACCTCTAGAGTTGCTGCACGTATATTGTCGGAACATTTGCAGTCACCGTCAGAGTACGGTTGAGCGGGTGGCGTTTGAGAATTTCCACGATCATCGGACATTGAGAGATAATGGAGTCCGTGTCTATATGGAAGTTGTTTGGCTGGAGTGGCAGATTGGGGCCACTTGGAAGTAGTGGGGCATCGCCTTGTGGTTGGTTCGGTTGAGCCATGAGTGTACCTGTGAACAGCGGATAGTGTTGAGTTTCCATACGTGTATCCAAACCAATCTCAAGTTTCGGGGTTCGTGTTCTCGGATTTGAGATAAACCGAGAGTCGAGTACGGTCCGAAACAGGCCACTAGTCGGGTCTTGACGAGCCCGGAGTGAGTGTATACCAACCAAACAAACTCAATAAACAAATAAAATAACAAAGGACACTCCCGGAATGACCCAACTCCTGAACCGGAATAGGATCCAGAACCGGAATAGGATCCAGAACCGGGATCGGGACCGGGACCCGGAGTGAGTACCGGAACCAGGATTGGGACCGGGACCCAGAGTGAGTACCTGAACCGGGATATACCAGATCCTGTGTCGAGACCGGGACTCAGCTAAAATCAGATACAATACCGGGACTCTAAACACTATGGAAGCCGATCCGGGAAATGGCAGAACCCGGAATGGATACCTGAACCACGCAACCCCGGAACCGACTCCGGGAAACCCAAATCGGGAATCGATGCGATGAAGTCCAAATCGACACAAATCGACACCAAATCGGGAGTCGATTTCGATACCAGAGAAGTATGAACTCTTGAATTCGATCAAAACGTAGTCGGATTGAGGAAATTTTTGTGAGCCGATGGGTTTGGAGACCCTAGCGGCGCCGAAAACAAACCGATGATCAAATCGATCGATTTGAGCGACTGTTTGAGCGATTTCATGCCTCAATACGGAATAATCATAGTTTAGAACACAAACCTGGTAAAAGGAGAGAAGATCGGAGACTGATTTGAGCCAAAAACAAGAGTGTAAGAACAAGTTGGTTTAGGAGAGGTTTGGCGCTAACTTTTGAAACTTATGAGGAACCTTGGCCAAAAATCCGGTTTATATACCGGTCGATACCGGGTGTGAACCCGGTACTGGATCCTTACCTCTCCCGGTTCCAACTTAACTCAACTTTAAATAATTGACAAAAATTACCCCCGAAGTTAAATCAAACTTTAAGAAAAGTAATTTACATTTCGCCCCCTCAGGTTTGGAAAAATCAATTCTCCCCCTCGACTTTTCAAAAATTACCTTTTCCCCCTCAACGTTCAAAAATCAACTTTCTCCCCCTCAACTTTTCAAAGATTAACTTACTCCCCCTGAACTTTTCAAAAAATACATCTTTCCCCCTAAACTTCTCAAAAAAAATCGTTTTCCTTTCAATCGTACAGAAAACAACCTTGCTCCCCCTCACATAATCAACGAATAACGGGGAACTTACCTTGGGGACTTGGTCTTTGGTGAACTTTGAACACCCTTCATAACAAGGAACTGGACGTGACCCGTGGTGCTCTTCCGGTCAAGCATACTTCCTGCATGATCAACATCTGAGAATGCTGTGAGTTCGAAACCTGTGTCCTTAGGATACCAAAGGCCAAGATCAGCAGTACCTTTTAATAAGCGTATAATGCGTTTAACTGCTATAAGGTGTGACTCTTTCAGTTTAGATTGAAACCGAGCACACAAAAAGGTTGAGAACATTATATCCGGCCTACTTGCCGTCAAATACATCAATGAACCTATAATTCTTCTATATGTACTAGGATTCACATCCTTTCTATCAGGATCGGCGTGTAACTTAGTACCCGGTGACATTGAAGTCTTCATAAGTGTACAATTTTCCATTTGGAACTTCCGAAGAATATTCGCGATGTACATAGATTGATGGATGAATATCCCGGTCGACAGTTGTTTAACTTGAAGACCGAGAACGAAATTCATCTGACCCATCATACTCATTTTAAAATGCAATTTCATGAGGACTGAAAAGTTATAACAGTATTGTGGGTTCGTAGAGCCGAAGATAATATCATCGACATAGATATGAATCAAAATAATATCCTTACCTTCTCTCTTAATGAAGAGAGTAGTGTCGATTTTACCTTTCGAGAAACCCGCATTTACGAGAAAAGTAGACAATGCATCATATCAGGCTCTCGGTGCTTGCTTCAGTCCGTAAAGTACTTTGTCGAGAAGGTAGACATGATTGGGGTGAGTGTTGCTGACGAAACCGTCTGGCTAGGAGACGTACACCTCTTCCTTGAGTTTGCAGTTAAGAAACGTCGTTTTCACGTCCATTTGGAAGACTGTGAAATTCTTGTGAGCGGCATACGCGAGGAACATTCTGATGGCTTCGATGCGGGCGACAGGTGCAAACGTCTCTTCATAGTCAATCCCTTCATGTTATCGGTACCCTTTAGCTACTAATCTTGCCTTGTTCCAAACAACGATCCCGTTCTCGTCCTTCTTGTTCTTGAAGATCCATTTCGTTCCGATAACCGTCTTGTTCTTCGGGCGAGGGACTAGGCGCCATACCTTGAGGCTTTCAAACTCGTTCAGTTTATCTTGCATGGCTATTACCCAGTCTGGGTCGTTCAAGGCTTCTCGTACCATCGAGGGTTCAACGTTGCTCAAGAAGATAGAGAAGTGGCACTCGTTTCCTGTCGCTGCCCATTGTTGAGTGTTGCTCAGTAGTGCGGGGGCGGCATCTTCGGTTTGCACCGTGGCTCTGGTCTGGACTAGCGCTGATGGGTCACCGATGATCTGATCAGATGGATGTGCTCTCGTCTACTTCCGAGGGTGAGGTAGCGGGTCCATGGATGGTTGAGAATTATCGGGATCAACATAGGAGCCTAGGGGTAAGTCTTGTACCGCCTCTAGAGATGGAGTCAGATGTAACGGTGTGGCGGCCGCTGGTTGTGTAGAAACAGCGGTTGATGAAGATGCCTTTATTGTGTCAGTATGAGAGACACTATTGCTTGATCTGGGGGATGTCGGTGTGGGTTGGACCACTGGTGATGTGGTCTTGCACACCGTATTCGTGCTTGAAGATGGCGTCCTCTCTATTGCGGGTGAAGATGGTGAGTCCTCAGATGATGTTGTGTTTGGGGTTGGTAGAGGACCAGTATTTGCGACGATACCACCATAGCTCCATCTGTATTCAAAGAATTATCAGTAGATACATGGGACAAATGAAAATCATTATAAAAATGTTCAAAAAGTAGGTCTAATTCAGAACGGTGTGTCTTCGACGTATTGGATGAAGAAGAATCTACTTGAGTGTGCTTGGTTTCCGATCGAGATTGATTGGAGGCCAGCACTCTTGTGAGCACGGGTTCTGAACAGACATGTTCAGAAGCCAAATCGACCAATTCGTCGAAGGACACATTTATGCTCTCATTGACGGTCTTTGTCCTCTTGTTGTAGACTCAGAATGCTTTCGAAGAAGTTGAGTAGCCGATGAAGATCCCTTCGTCTGCGTTTGGTTTGAGCTTGCCGAGATCATCCTTGTCGTTCTTCACGAAGCACTTGCACCCGAATGCATGGAAGTAGTTGATATTGGGGTGCGTTTGTTGATGAGCACTATGGCGTCTTATTAAAGCGTTTGTTGACGATGGATCTGTTCTGAGTATAGCACGCAATTGCGGCAGCTTCAGCCCATAAGAATATTGGAAGGTTGTACTGGGTCAGCATAGTTCGAGCCGCTTCCACCAATGTGCGATTGCGACGTTCCACCACGCCGTTCTGTTGAGGAGTCCGAGCAACTAGGGGTGCTCACGGGTTGGGTTGGTCGGGTTGAAGACATTTCGACACATCAACCCAATGTTGGCGGTTTGAAAAAATTTCAACCCAACCCAAACAAAGGTACAACCCAACCCAACTCGTCGGGTTGATCGGGTTAGTCGGGTTGTGTTTAAACAAGGTAAAATCAAAATTAGAAACATAAAAATAAAGGAAACATGTTTTTAAAATACAACCGATAATTCACACAATATATAGATACTGCATATAAAAATGTCTAAACCAAATATGATCAAATAACTTGACGTCTTCAATTTGCATATTTCTTAAATCTTAAATATATCACCATCAACTATTTTTCTCAATTTGCATATATATGTTAGCGTTTACTATATATATATATATATATATATATATATATATATACATACATGTGTGTGTGTGTGAAGGAGTTATATAGAGATGGATAAGAGATTGAATATATATATATATATATATATATATATATATATATATATATATATATATATATATATATATATATATATATATATCGGGTTCATCGGGTTGGGTTGGGTTCAAATTCTCCTAACCCGATATCAACATACGGTTTGAGGATTTTACAACTCGATTGGACATCGGATTGCTTCGGGTTGGGTTATTTCACGTCGGGTTGGGTTGGGTTGATCGGGTTTTTTAGCACCCCTACGAGCAACAGGGAAGTTGTGTGAAATCCCGACCGATGTGAGATATTCACTCGGTACGAATTGAGATGACGGCCAGTTGCATGTTGTTCTAGACACCCTTCAGATGGTTGATGATTAACCCGTAAGTCTCGTCCTTCGAGCGAAGAAATTTGACACAGGTGTATCTCGAGAAGTCGTCCACCATCACCAGTACATACTTCTTGTGATTTATGCTTTGAACGCGCATAGGACCACATTGATCCATGTAAATGAGCTCCAATGGCCTGGACGTGCTTGGAACCGCTTTTGGTTTATGAATCGCCTTCTTCATTTTGCCCATCTCGCATGCGGAGCAGAGATGTTTTTTCTCGAACCGTAGTTCTGGCATTCCTTTGACGAGACCGCCTAGCACCAGCTTGTTAATATGCTTGAAGTTAAGATGGGAAAGCCATCGATGCCACATCCAGTTCTGTTGAATAGTTGCTTTGGACAGAAGGCATACAACTTTATCGGTCTTCAGAGAGGTGAGGTTGATTGTGTATAGATTCGTTCTTCGAGTCCCAGCGATGATCTCTGTTCCGTCTTCGTTACGAATGCTGCATTTCTTCGCCTTGAAGTTGACTTCAAGATTCTTGTCACATAATTGGCCGATGTTGAAGAGGTTGTGACCGAAGCCTTCGACGTAGAACACTCGCTTAATGGTAAGATTGTCCTGAACTAGATCGCCATAGCCCATGATCGGGGCTACGTTGTCATTCCCGAAACGAACGTCACCGCAGTACTTCTCCATGAAGTTGGTGAGCAACTCCCGTTTACCAGTCATGTGTTTGGAGCAACCGAAATCAAGAAACCATACATGACTGGGCTGCAAAACATAAATTAGGGGTTCTTAGGTACCCATTTATAAATGGGTCCTGATAAGTTAGGTGCAGCACCTTTTCTCGGGGCCCGTTTAGATTTGGGTCCTTTCCAGGATTTCAAAGAATGTGAATTAAACACATGATATGTACCAAACCAATCAGATGCATGTTTAGAAGCGACAAAATCATTCATTCCACACAAAGAACAACAAACACAATCACTCAAAATCTGAATCAATTGTTGAACTGAATTAAGTTTAAACGAAAATTGAAAACCATGTTCAACAGACTTATTAAAAGCAAAATCATGATTGTTTTTGTTCTTCCTAATATGCGAAACTGAATTAAAAGATTTAGTCTTCTTGTGGCGTAACTTAGGCTTCTTCTCTACCCACTCTTGTTGAACAGCTCTCCCCGACCCGTTCTATATAAAATGAGATTAGAGTTATTGTCAGAGGAGCTGGAGTAATAGGGTTGCCTTTTAGAACTCTTATCGAGTTTAGATCGTTTCTTGGACCGACGTTTAGATTTTGATTTTGAAGAGATGGTCTCAGAAACGTTTTTGGAGTTAGAACATTTTCCTTTTTCAAAGTTTACCGGTGTGGGCATTTCCACTAAAGATTGAGTGTGACTTGCAAGCTTTGGAGCAAAATCAATTTTTGTAACATCATCATCATAACAAACAGAGGAATTCATAAACTCTGAAAACCATCGTGCAGAATCAAATGGGTTTTCACCATCGGAGTCGGATGACGATAAGTTAAAGGAATCATCCTCAAAGGGATTATTAAAATCTGGAAAACGATTCCTTTGAACAGAATCGGTTTGAACCGCCTTACCATTATCTTGGTAACTCAAATTCTTATCATTGGTGTCATGAGACACTCCTAGGAAAGCTTTGCACGAGGAACTATCCGAACAAGTAGTTGACGGGTCAACTGAGATGGTGTCAGGAGAGGCAGGCTTCATTGGAGTATCCACTATACTTTCCTTATCCATTCTTCCTGTTAAAGCCTCTGCCGCCAAGGCGGACAGTTGAGAATTCAATTTAGCAATCTCTGTTTTATAACTCACTCTTTAGGATTCGGATAATGACTCAGTTTTGTTCTGTTTAAGCTTGTTTATAGTAGATAAAAGTACGATTCTTTCGGTGTCAAAAATGACCTTGTCCCTCATAATTGATTCTTCGAGTTTGAAAATGATGTTTTCCAAAATCAGAGGTGGAACATATCGTTTGAACTCTGATTGAACTTTAGATCCTACATCTGGTGTTGTCGTAACTGGAACTGGAGTTTCCACAGTTTTAGCAAGAGAACAGATGTTGAAGTAATCATTTGAGAGGTAAGGTGTTTTGGTTTTCAAATAAGATGCATTCAGGGTTTCGTACACGAAAGGAACTTGTACATTTATATTCTTTCTAGGTGGCTCATCTTCCGATTTATCGTCAACATTTTCAGGCTTTTCCCCTACTTTTGGTAGAGGAATTCCTGTTTTTCTTTTAAGGTCTTCCTTTTCCTCATCCTCTTGTGACTCAGGATATTTCTTATCTTAGTCCACTTAATCTTATACTCAGGATATTTCTTATCTAGGCCCAAAAAGTTGAACTCATAAAGGGTGGGAACCTTTGATAAGATTTTCTTAAGGTAACAAGGATTATCATATCTGAGTCCCCATTGAGAGTTGTAATACTTGAATTCCTTTGGTTTATTCAAATGAATGGTTTGTTCTGATTGACCAAGTTTATAAAGTTTGTATTCTAGATCCTTAAGCTTAGTAGTCAACAACTCGTTTTGTTTTTGAACATTTTCTTGAAGAACAACACTCTTTGAATACTCCTCCTGAGACTTTTCTAACTTTTGAGTGAATTCAGATAGTTGGGTCTCTAGGGATTCTGCGCTTTTTGAAATGGCTGAGCATTCGGATTGATAGTTTTCTATCACGCACTTATCTTCAGCCTTTTCAATAGCTAGTTTGCCTATGGTGTCATATTAAATTTTAGCCTCGGCTTCTAGTTTAGTTATTTGGGCATCTTTAGCTTTAAGCTTTTGTTTAAAAGAATCTAAAGTATGCACCATGACTTGCATTTGATCGATAAGTTTATCATTAGAGGAAGTACATACCTTGCATTCGGATTTCTCCTTTTTCTTGCTGGAGGTTTCATCTTCAGTGTCAGATTCTTCGGGTTGAGTGCCAGTGTAGCACATATGAGCTTCAGCTTCTTCCTCTTCGTCTTCAGTCAAGACGAGCCAGTGATCGTCTTCTGCCATCAACGCTTTACCTGCTTTTTTCTGCCTTGCCAAGAGCATTTTGTTCTTTAGTACTCAACATTGCGCACTACAGGTTTCCGGCAGTCTCTGGAAAAGTGTCCTCGTTTTTTGCAATTGTAACACTTCACCGGTTCATCATCATCTCGCTCATCTGACTTCCCTTCTGACTTCTTGCCTTCATCATTCTTCTTTCTTCCTTCATCGGACTTTCACTTCTCGTCATACTTGTCTCGGTAGTCTCGGCGCTTCGTGTTGGTAGAGTAACGCTGGTTGTTATTAGATGGCTTCTTGAAGAATTTCTTCCTTGCGTACTCTCTAGTAAGTAGTGCAATAGCTTTCTTGATTCCATCAAGCTCAGGGTCAGAATCACTTTTAGGTTTTTCATCTTCATGCTCAGTCTCACTATGGGGTTCTTCTCGATGAGGACTTCATTGAATGTGCTTGTCCTTTTTGTGAGATATGAGAGCAAGAGGGTCTTCTTTCATGCAACATCTTCATCTTGTAACAGCATCTCATAGAGTTCGCGAACATCATCTTCATCTTGTAACAGCATCTCATAGAGTTCGTGCAGCGGAACATTCTATAAAGAACGATTGTGACGAACATGGAGGACAAATCCCTTCCATTCAGGTTGAAGGTTATTCAAGAACATGATATTGTTCTCCGTGTTCGTCTTAAGGATGTTGTTTTTATGAAGATCATTGATGAGTGTGCAGAATATTTCGTAAGTCTCGGTTAGTGACTCTTCTCGTTTGGCCCTGAATGCTTCATATCGAGTGAGGCAGTTGGTTATCTTCAGTTGGTTCCCCTCGCGACTACCTTGCATAATTTTCTCTAGTTGATCCCACATTCCTTTAGCCGCGTCTTTCTGACTGTCGATGTTGCAGTAGATATTATTTGGAAGACTTTAGATGAGGTACGTCTTCACCATTCTATCGCCATCTACTTGCCTCTTTTCTTCAAGAGTCAGCTTGTCATATGGTTTGACCACCCGTTGAGCTGGGGGTCCGCCTTCTTGCGCTTGGATATCCATCATTGGAGGAGGAACTGGTCCGTGGGTCAATGATCGGAGGATCTCATCGTAGAGAGACTTGGTCTTGATGAAACACGTGAAGCGGACTAACCAAACATTATACTCCCTTTGGTATAGGATCGGCGGCTTGAGTTCAGATCCTATGGCTAATGCGTCTTGAGTATTCATGATTCGGGCACTTGTGTGATCGTAAGACGATTTGAGTGATCCAAAGGTAAATAGAGTGATCTAACGCAAAACATAAGGGAGTGTGAGAACTAAGCAGTTCCTAAGCTAAGGAGTAACTTAACTAAAATTAAATAAAAGAAGCAAACACAGAATAGTAGGAAAAGAAATCAAAACAGATAAAAACAAATGATTACCAAAGTATGCAGATGAGAAGCCTGGAACAGAGAGATCCGGAACCGAAAGGAATTTGGGGCAGGATCCGGAACCAAAATCGAGACTAAGTCCGGAACCGGATGTGGAAGAGATCCGATATCACACCAGAATCGGGACTCATCCGGAACCGGCATTAGTCCTGAACCGGAAGGAGTTCCGATAGCTCAACGACCCGGTATGCGACCGGAATCAATAGATGGACCCGGTATGACTTCGGGATCCAATATGTGAGTGCGGGAAAATCAAGAATCCGGGACTCAAAATTTAAGTCATGTATTCAAACGCAGTTTTGAAACAAAATGTACCTGGAAGTGCAGAAGATTGCTTTTTGGACTGAAATGCTTCGAGGGACTACTGCAAACACTTTAATAACGCTACCAACAACTAAAGAAGGCACAAACAACTAACCAAATCTATTTTAAGCCACTTTTGAGCAAAAATTTGAGAATTTTTCAAGAAACAGAGTGCAAAAACTCAGAATTGAAAAATCTTAAAATTGATGACCAAAGACTTAACCAAAAGTGTTCAAAATTTGATATGACTCTAGAAACACAAGCAGAACACTATGTATAGCATCGATTTCGAATTTAACACAAATCAAAAACAAAGAATAATCTTTTCAAAGAAACAGTCGAACAAACTGGAATGACTCTAATTTGAGAGATTTTACCTTTGGATCGTTCGTCTTTCTGCTCTGATACCAATTGTGGATCCTAGATTAACAAGTGCAATGCAATGAATCAACACAATAGCATGTGAATGTCATAAATCTCACTTTGATTGATTTGCAGAAAAGATGAATACGGTGGTCGTACAAGGTAATTAGGAAAATAGTAATTAGGTCATTAACCCTAATTCTAAACAAAAAGAAACTATTTATATCCCATTAGGGATAGTTACAAGATTTGACAGAAACAGTCCCTAAACTTCTATTCAACTGACTTTGAGACCTAACACTAATCGACAGAGTCTCTTCAGTGATCGATATGCCCCCTCCTCCAGCACTCAACCAAAGACATACGCCTGCAAAGAAGAAGAAACGTGCATCCTCCTCCTCAGGGCCTGCTATCCGAAATGAAACAGAGATTGAACTCTCTAGGGAAACAGTGCTCGGTCCCCCACCTGATCTCTCAGCCCTCAACCTCTCGCTTCCACCAGATGAAACTTTCAAACTTGGACAAGTGGTCAGTGAGCCCCTTGGAATATTCTTCTATGACTGGAATGGTAGGAAGTTCTTTCAACGCTTCTCAGAATTGCCTATCACTCCAGTGAATCAACTCAGAGACCTTGTCTATTGGTGTGACTTAACAAGACTTGGAGTCTTCCTGGAGCCTCAAGTACTGAACGAAGCCAAGTTAAGAAGGCAACAAGGAGAAAAGGTCCCTGACTGGATCATCCCAACGACAAATGCCTTTGACGAACTACTCTTCAAAGATGAACCACTCTAGCTGATAGAATCTCTTTTGTATTCTTCTATTTTATCAATAAACTTTTGTACTTGTATTTATTTCATTGTACTTGTATTATTTCAACTTCCCTTGTAATATGTTTTTACGAAGTAATGAAAAAATACAATGAAGTACTTTACTCCATCAGTACTCAAAAGATCCCTGAAAACAGTAAATGGGACACGTATAATG
>JAWVWS010000743.1:0-25000 GCA_033807775.1 Saussurea involucrata | reverse complement strand
CCGTAGTTACTTGCCCAATATCTTAAATAACATCAAAATATGGATATCACTGTATCCAAAAGTAATGTTGAACAATCAATGAAATAATACAAGTTCTGACGGAGTTTGCAACTCTCACAATAAAACAACTTCCATGCACGTTCAAAACCACGACTTAAAATCTTGTGTGTGTGTTAACCATTTTTCTGAGATTTTGTAACTCAATCCACAAGAGGATTCGAAACACAAGAAATAACTATTATAATTTATTGTAAAATAAGTTATGTGCATGTATTTAGTCGGCACTCAACATCTCAACCCATGCTCCTCCAAATCACTCCGGTCACACTACTGTCATCCGGATGTTCAAACCTCTTAAGGTAAAGTTGGGAATTACATCAATTAACCTTACGATTCTTCCTCGAATCAAAGTCATTTCAATAAGTCCATGGTTCTAATCCAACCATCAAGTTTGACCCGAAATGGTCCACTTAATACCATTATCATGCTTATCGTCACTTCGAGTGACTAATACTAAAATCGTCAATCTTTTCTAATAACTATTCGCTTAGAAACTTCTTTACTACCCCCAACGGTCATCACATTAAAGTATTTCAAGTAAGCACATGTAACGAGTAGGTTCACCATAACACTGGCCAGGTGCAATTATGAACGTACCGTACATGCTTATCCTTGCTACCCTCAACGTGATTCTCGTTTCTAGCAACTCCATCAACCTCAAAACATCCTATCTTAATGTACCTAATAGTGCAATTTCACTTTCTCTCACTTAAAAGATCGCTAGTTTGAGTCTAGGTATTCAAAATCAACACCTAATTCTCTCAAACTTATGCTCTGATACCAACTTGTAACACCCTCAAAATTGGAACAAGCAACTAAATAAAATTTCAATAAAATAACCCAAATGAGTAGACAAAATCAATTCTACAATTCATTCCTCAAAATACCTCGGAATTTAAACATCATAATTTCCACAGCTAATAACTTAAGACGGACGTTACTTAACACCACAAGTTGCTAGTCCCAAATAAATGCGGAAGACTTCACTAATCAAGTCACCTCTCGTGCACTCTACTAGCACTCGCCACTTCACAATGTAGCTAAAGCTACTCCCAACCTGAGCCTGTTGCACATGCCGACAAATAAAAAGGGTTAGGCTAATGCCTAGTGAGTTCAAACATTTTATCATGACTATATAAATTCATAAATCGAGATGAGTGTAGTTTTTAGTCATGACTACAAAAGAGTTTACTTTAATGCAAATCACCCATTTTCCAACTCACACAATTCTCATGCTGAAAACTTTAATATAACATGATTTCCCAATATAGACTCTTTTCCAAAATCAGCGTGAAAGGTGAAATAGCATTTAATACTCAAAGCGATTAAATTCATAGATATTCGCCATTATTCCAAAACATCCCAAAACATGGACGAAACATAATCCACAACTCATGTAACGTGGAAAGCACTTCTCATAAACAAGATACGTCACCGAAAACATGGATAAACACAAATACCTAAAACAACACCTTTCGGTGACGGGGGAGACCCGTATACATTGCACGTGACGGAACACTAAAGTGGGTCACCTACTATGCAATAAAACACTCACGTGGATTACTCTCGTAAATGAGCTCAATCACTCCAGATCTATTGCCCGCGAGACTAGGGAGCCCCCAACTTCAACCACTCCAGGTCTATACATTGGGTCACTCCAAATCCACAAACAGCACATTAGGGATTACACCTTACTGCCCATGAGACGACGCCCGACCATCTAGGTCCACGCCTTACTTATCATAGATCCCGATGCCTATCCCGTGCTAAGCACATATATGGAATTACACTTTACTGCCCATGAGACGACGCCCGACCATCTAGGTCCACGCCTTACTTATCATGGATCCCGATGCCTATTCCGTGCTACAAAAGAAACTATCGTCTCGTAAACTGGGCTCAATCAATCCCGACCTCTTGCCCGCGAGACCAAGGGGAAACTCAAATGCCTATGGATCCATAGCTAACAAGGTCTACAACAATACGTGACCCCAAATGAATAAACAAGTGCATTCAAAACATGCAATTTTCCAATAACATAAATCATGATCAAAACTCAACTTGAACTATCAAAACTGGACAACTGTCCTCAAAACTTCACAAAATCCAATACCGAGCCACAAGCTCAATTGACTCAAAAGGTGGTTCATAAAAGTCATAAAATGACATTAAATATAACAACACACACCGTTTGCCAGTAAATACTTCAAATCCATGAAAACCCGGAATAAAACCTTGGATCGGGAAAACCCTCCTTTCCAAAGGACTCACACCTTTACATTTTCAAAACATCTCATGATGTACTATATGCATATTCCCAAAATATCCACAAAATGCATTTTCATAGCAAATAGACTCCATTTATCACATAAATCAATAACCCATTTTCATATAGGATTTATCTATCACATTTTTCCAAAATATCCAAAAGTAGTGTTTTACAATATTTACCACAATTAATACCTCAAAAGGTAAAATCCACCAAATAACTCAACATTGATAATTTTCAGGTAAAACACACAATTACTTGGAAAAATAACATTTTGGCATGTACAAAGTTTTCGCAAAGTAACTTGAACTCACCTTGCTAGATTAGGTTAAATCTAGGTTTTCCCCAAACGTAAGCTCCTTTGAGAAACTTGCATCTTCAAGCCAAATCTTCCAAAAACCTAGATCCACAAGTTTCCAACCATAAATAATCACCCCCAAACACTTATATATGTTTTCCCCAACATAAAACATCCAAAACCACCCAAGATACCAAAACCCTAACTTTTTAGATGGAGAAAAGTGATAAGCTTACCTCTACTACCACCAAATACTCTTGGGTCATCCAATATACTTCAAAATTCTTTCTAGATCCTTGAAGAGCTCCCAAAAACAAAACCATAGCAACTTGAATCACTCAAATCGGAGTTGGGATGCAAAAGTTTTGAAGGAATGAAGATTCCGGGCTGAAAATCGCGACTTAATACGGACTCAGTGCGTTACGCGGCTTAGGCCGCGGCCTAAGGTCGCGCACCAGGCCGCGCGGTTCCGCGGCCCCATTTTAGGTCGGATACTGTTTCGGCCGTAACTTATTCGTTATAGCTTCATTTTCGCTCCGGAAAGAACCGTTGGACTCGTAATCGAATTCCTCATCCAACAAGACCATAAAATCTAAGATTTAACCCAAAATCCTATTCTTCATATTTTTCATAAAAGATTGGTTCCACATCGATTTCAAAATTGTACTTATCCGGAAATTACGGGTGTTACATCAACTTATTAATTGATGCTTGTTAAACGGGCTTCTTTTTAAAAGATTTGAAAGGTCTTTTATAAATAAAGTAAAACGATACTATCTCTTTACAAAATAAATACCAAAAATTATATTTGTATTTATATTTTTGAAAAGAAAACTAATAGCTACACAATTTTATCATCCAATCCTGGGATTTATTTTCTGTTCTTTATCGATTGATTAATTTGTTAAAATATCAACCATCATAATTTGCATCACATTAAAAATAAAATGGAAAGAAATTGTCATGTTTGATCGATTCCACTGATTTATTGTATTTTACTTATAAAACACAACATGACCACTAAAGTCTAAAAATCATTATAATATCTATTTGTTTATTTAATTTTGGAAGCTTTGACCATTTCTAGATAAATACAGCCAAATCCATAATATTAGGCAAGATTCTTAGGATCATTTTGTGGATTAAGTTAATAAGATCATTTTGTGTGTATATATATATATATATATATATATAGGGTCAGGTTCAGGGGAAAACCCTAAATAAATGGAAAACCAGAAAACCACGAAAAAACGGATGAAAAAGTATATCAATATGGATGTCAAATTAACGAGAAAAATATAGTCGTTTATTTGGTGTAATTTGTTTCGTTCAAAATTTGTTTATTTTTCGTATTTTTCGTATAAAGAATAGAGGGGTGAGGTTTTTTTAATTTAATTAATATTGTTGTAACCGCCTGTTTAATCACATCCATCAGATCATCTAATCTAACGGTCGATAAGGTGTTTTTTAGTTTTTCATTTATTTGAGGTTTTCCCTTGAACCTCCCTCTATAATATATATATATATATATAGACTTAAGATCATGTGAGACCAAACTATTTCCGTGAGACCCGTGAGACCACAAAAATAACACTAAACCTTCACAGCAAAAGACTGTGAAGGTTAACCTTCACAGTGTTTTTGTTGTGAAGGTTCGCTGTTTTTCATACCTTCACAATGAATTGTTGTGAATGTTTAGTGTTATTTTGTGGTCTCACGGTCTCACGAAAACATGTTGGTCTCACGTGAACCCAACCCTATATATATATATATATATAATAGAAATATATAAAATATAGAATATATTCTTATTTTATTTTATTTTAATAGAAAATGACAAAAAATGTAAAAAGACAAAAGTACTCTTCACTTAACTGAGTTTTTTTAACGGAGTTAGTGAGCAGGGACCACTTTTAAAGCGATTTTAAAAGACCAATGACTATACTTGCAGTTTTTGAAGTTTATGGACCACTTTCAAAGATTTTCGTAAACACCAGGGACGAAATTTATAGTTTACTCTAATTTTTTATATAATTAAGATGTAGGTTTAAATAAAAATACTAAATATTGTGAGAATTCAATATATAAAAAAGATTAAAATAATCTAAATGATCTCTTTAATGACTCACATATGAATTTTTTCTTTTTATCTTCTCACAGTGTTTAGTTTTCTTATTTAAATTTTCCACTATGAACTAAATAGACAATTTTTAATAAATTATTAACTTGATTCAAAACAAAAATAATAATGCTGACGAATTTAAACATACTTGTTAAACCACATAATTGTTGTTGCCAGTTTGACTCCTCGTGAGTTCATAAATCGTTGGATACAAATGTTCATACTTTTCGACTCTCCGTTCCTATTCGGATTGGATTTATTGGATTGATTCAATTCGGTTGAAGAAAGAGGTTTTTTGGTGTTTCGAGGCCGTTATGCTTATAAGTTATAACTTTGTGGTCTATATGAGTTTTTCGGAATGGTATTCTCTTTGGCAACCCGAAGCTAAAGAAGGCGGTGATCTTGGAGAACATTTTAACTCATGCTTACTTTTGGGTAATTGGGTTAATCATAGAAGTAGCAAATTGTTTATTAATTGGGTTGGTTGGCATGCAAATCATTCCTTTGCAATTCTTTCTATGGTTAGCATATTAACCAATCTTGTCATTTCTAACTTAATTTATTTTGTTTGTGTGATGTATTAATTGTGCAAGGACCAAAGTTGTAGATTGCTGGAACTATAGTCCTGCGCTTCAATTGCTAGTTGAAAGAAGGTTAGCGGAGCAATAAAGAGGAGTTCAAGGGCTGAGTCATAAAGGGCTGATATGCAATTTCTGAAAGAGTTTCTCAATATAAAAATGTCTTAGTCAATTAGGGTTTCACTACTTCAGTTTTATTTTTTCTCTCAAATACACATAGAGCTTTCTCTCTAGTTATTTTAGGGTTTCCTGATTCTTAGATAACTTCAAACCTTTTGAAGTTCTTTGTGTGATTGAGTGTAAATTGTAGTGAGGTTTCTTTGTCAGTATTTCTTAGAAGTTCTTAATAAAAGTTTAGTTTACAATTTCAACATGGTATCAGAGCGATACGGTGCGATTCTCGTCTGATCTCGCTCTCAAACGACGATCTCCTCGATTCATTTTGGTATAACTCTCTTGTAAACTTCTGCTTCTATAGTTCTTATCTTTTTTTACGCATACTTACGCTTTGTACCAACATAATCGTGATCTTGGCTCTGTAGCCCTGATCTGATACCGTTGGTGCTTTCATCGCTTAAGATCTCCTCTGTTTAGACCCTATTTTTTCTGATTGTACCGACATACTCGTGATCTTGGCTCTGTAGCCCTGATCTGATATTGTTGGTGTGTTCATCGCCTAAGATCTTGTCACAAATAGACGATCTCTAGATCTTGGCTTTGTAGCTCAGATCTGATATTGCCTATTTGTTCAGATCGGTTCTGTTTTTTTTTACTTCGTCTCTATTAGAGATTTTATCGCAAATAGACGCTCTCTAGATCTTGGCTTTGTAGCTCTGGTCTGATTACGCCTATCTGTTTCTTTACTGTCGGTAAAATTGGAGATCCTGACTCTATAGCCTTGGTCTCAACCTGGTGTTGTATATCAACAAGATCTGGTATGTGTGTGTGTTTAACACAAATCCTTTCAGATATGTGTTTGATTTTTCATTGCGATATGCTGGAGATCCTGGATTTATAGCCTTGGTCCCAACCTGTAGTTGTACATCATCAAGGTCTGGTATGTGCTTATGTTTTTAACATAATCTCTTCAGATATTTGCTCTCTATCTACTTTAGTATTGAAGATCTGTGAATCGGAGTGTTTTGCTCCAACTCACCTTGGTATCTGTCTTCATTTTCTCTTTCTTATCTGTTAAACCTGCATACCACAGATCCTCATATCTCAGATCTGACTTTCGTATGTCAGTATTATGTATGGTACTAGGAAAGTTTCGGATCTCGACTAGATCTTGTGTGTGTGTAGTCATTGTAATGGATGTATGATTTTTTTTTTACATAAACTGCTTCCAGTTCTGCTTATTTTAGCACGATCACTCACATCTCTCACGCAACCTGCTGTTTGTGTTGCATTGTATATGAGTGGTTGATTTTCAGCTGTTTGTGTTGCATTGTATATGAGTGGTTGAATTTCAGTTTATCTTTTAAAATCTACTCACACCTTATAGTCTAGAACTCACTGATAGTTAATATTTGGCTCACACTTGGTGAACTGAAACGCTTTAACACATCTGCTTACCTCAGTGTGTTTGTTAGGAGCAATCACTTGATCTGCTCTAAACTTCAACATACTGACGTTTGCAGATTGCTCTTGAGTCTGCCTTGCTGAGGTGTTTCCCGTGTGTGACTTTATTTTCTGTTCATCATGACTGGTGAAGCAGTTCACAAAGATCCAGAGCCGCAATCTCTGATTGCGAAACTGGACTTTGGTGATCCTCTTTATCTTCATGCTAGTGATACTTCAGGTGTGGCTATACTTAATCTAAAATTGATTGGAACTGAAAACTATAAAGTATGGTCATGTGCTATGATTTTGGCCCTGGAAACTAAAAATAAACTAGGTTTTGTTGACGGCACTGTATCTCGTCCCATTGATAATGATGTTCTTGGTAGACAATGGGACAGATGCAATTCTGTGGTGTTATCCTGTAACGTCCCAAATTTCATAGCAAGCAAACAACCATAAATAAGCATTTGAATTACATAAAACCTTGACTTTGCAACATCAATAATTCATACTAAACAAAATTGACAGCGGAAGTCTCTAAATTCCACAGCCGAGAGCTATTCTATAGTCATCATAGCCAAAACTTGAAATTACTCTATGCTTCCAGTTCTTCCTATCGCCTCCTAGTTCTTACTTGAAGAACCCTTAACTTGCTTACCTGAAAATGGTTTAGTTTTGAAAGCGAGGGTTAGACCAAAAGGTCTAGTGAATTCCCTCCGAAAACAACATGTACACAGTATAAAATCGTTTATAGAAAATTATCATCGTAAACCTTAACATAACATCAGGCATGGTACTACACTGTATATAGGATCACATAAACATTCCGCGATCGGGGCCCAATGGGCTACCCTCTCGCCCTCAACCGGAGCCTATGCAAACTCCCCTTCCCGGAGCCTACGCAGACCCCCCTTTCTACTCGAAATAGGAAGAAACAAATTCCAACCTACCAGTCTGTCATACGTATCCAATGGATCATCTGATCTCGAGGATCTATCTCTGATCCCACAGTGTAGACCGACTCCACATAGCACGTCATTCATTTCACAAAACATGCATCTTTACAACCTTTGGAAATCGTCATTCATAGTTCATCAAGTACAATACATTTTCCTCAAGTAAAATAGGTATTTCATGGAAAACATGCGTAACAGTTATAAACATTTCATGCTCGTAAATGAAACCATAATCAGTCAAAATCATTCAACACTTTAAGTCGTAAAAGGTTTAGGGAACTCACCTTGATTGACGTACACCGCACTTCTTAAATACTTCCAAGCTAACCCAAACGAACACCTAAGGCAATAGATCCACATCAGATAAATAGCTCAGACCTACTGTCCGGATACCCCTTTCCGGACGCAACACCTTTTCCGGACACAACCCCTTTTCCGGACGCAACACCTTTTCCGGACGCAACACCTTTTCTGGACACAACACTTTTCCGGACACAGCATTGTCCGAACACAACAATCCGGACGCTAGACTTATCCGGGCAAAACTACCCGGACACTAAGCTTATCCGGAGACTTCAGCTACCCGAATACTAAGAAATACCCGGACACCTGCAACCTATCCGGACACCACCGAAAACTGGTGTCCGGAAAACACGGCTGTTCGAGCTTAAAAATTCTAAAACTGATTTAAACTCCGATTTTTGCCATTAGTTTGATTAGATAACCTTAAGGGTTCATTCACTAACCCCAAATACCCAATTAAACCCACTTTAATCCCTTAAAATCGATTACTAAGCCAAAAACCCTCAAAACCCACTTCCAAGGAGAAAGTGATGAAAACTCAATGAATCTCTACATTCAGACTTATAAATTCATATTGAATACGAGGGGAATACTACATCAACAAGGAAAAAGGAAATAGTAAAGATTACCTGGTTGATTTCGATTTCTGATTAGTCTCCTCCTTGATTTCCTCCCAAGAACCCTCTCATTTTCTTTCTCTTTGTCTTAGCCGCCAACCACCACAAGCACAACAAAAGACTGATTTCTCACCAAAAGGTTTGACCTAGGGATTTGTGCCCTATTCCCCTTTCACCAATATACCAAAGAGACCTTCAACTTAACTTTTATTTATCACAAAAAGACCACAAAACTTTCATAATTACCAAAATAAACCCGGTTGTTACATATCCTGGATCTTAGGATCCATTTCTGAGGAACTATTTCTCAGTCAAGTGTTTTCTAAGATTGCTAGTGAGGTCTGGCAAGAACTTAAAGAAACGTATGATAAAATTGATGGTTCCGTCACTTTCAGTCTTCATCAAAAGATAAATTCACTTAGTCAAAATGGGATGTCTGTTTCTGACTATTATCATAAACTAAATGCACTATGGAAACAATTTGATGCATTAATTAAACTTCCATCATGTACTTGTCATGCATCATCTGAATTTACAAAACATAATCAACTCTTGAAGCTCATGCAATTCTTGATGGGTTTGGATGATACATATATGCAATTAAGAAGTAACATCTTGACTACTGATCCTTTACCCACAGTCAAAACTGCCTTTTCTCTTATATCAAGAGAAGAGTCACACCGTGGTATGACTCGCCCTTCATCTGAGTCTAAGACTCAGCACACTGCCTTTTTTAGCAAACCTGTAGATAATAGAAAAAAGTCTGGAAAACCTGTTTTGACTTGTAAACATTGTGGTGTTAATGGTCATACAATAGAAAGATGTTTTAAACTCATTGGCTTTCCAAAAGACTTTCCGTTCACTAAAGCTAAGTCGAATCAGTGTGCTAAATCTTCATCTAACAATACTTGCACTACCGAAGGTCCTACAAGTGGATCCAATTCATCTAAATCTCTTACAGAAGAACAACTCAACAAGTTATTGTCTCTCTTGGATCAGAAACAAAATGAGGGCTTATCTGTCAATATGGCGGGTAATGTTTTTGCAAACATGACTAGAAATTCAAAGGTTTTTCAAATATGACTCGTAATTCAACCTTTTCTAAGAATCCCCAGTCTTGTTGGATTATTGACTCTGGTGCTAATCAGTATATGACTTCATCTGTTGCATGTCTTGATAACATTGTTGACATATCTGACTTAAATCTAAGAGTGACTCAACCTAATGGAAATGAGGCTAAAATTAACAAAATTGGGAACTATAGGTTGAATGATCATGTAGTCTTATTTGATGTTTTGGTTATTCCAGATTTTCATGTTAACTTTCTTTCAGTTCATAAACTTGCTAGATATAGCAAGGTATTTGTTGGGTTTGATGATTTTAAATGTTATCTGCTTCAGGTTTTACATCCCACGAAACTTGTGGGGACTGGTAGTGAATTTGGTGGATTGTATTTTTTTGATCAGGTGCTTAATAGTGAGTCTGTTATTCCTAAAATGTTGGGGAATAAAACAAACACTAATATGACTATTTCTTGTTTTACTTCTCGGCAACTATGGCATAGTAGGTTAGGTCACCCGGCTGATCAAGCTTTGGCTTGCTTAAAAGGCCAATTGAATCTAGGGAGTGGTTCTGAGACTCCTCCTTGTGAGATTTGCCACATGGCAAAACAAACTAGGGAGAAGTTTAATCTTAGTAGTCACTCTACCACTTGCCTAGGTGAGTTAATACATATGGATTTATGGGGACCCTACCGTGTGCCTAGTAAGGAAGGATATAGATATTTTTTGACCTTAGTAGATGACTACTCTAGGTCAGTTTGGGTTTATTTGTTGAAACATAAGGATGATGTGGTTGATTATGTTGTTTCGTTTCACAGTTTGTTGATAAATCAATTTGGCAAAACTATAAAAGCTTTCAGAAGTGATAACGGCACCGAGTTTGTGAATCACAAACTGGGTGAGTTTTTTAGTTCAAAAGGAATTTTGCATCAAACTAGCTGTGTTTACACTCCTCAACAGAATGGAGTTGTTGAGCGTAAACACATGCATCTTTTAAATGTAGCTAGAGCCCTAATGTTTCAAGGGAGAATTCCTTTAAACATGTGGAACGAGTGTATATTAACTGCCACTTATCTCATAAATAGAACACCTTCCTCTGTGTTGAAAGGAAAATGTCCTTTTGAAGTAGTGTTTGGTTTTGCTCCTGTTCTGTCACATTTGCGAAATTTTGGTTGCTTGTGCTTTGCTATTAGGCCTAATGTTTCTAATAAGTTTTCTTCTCAAACTGAAAAATGTGTTCTTCTTGGTTATGCAAGTTCTCAAAAGGGTTATAGGCTGTTTAGCTTAGACACCAAACAAATCATTGTTTCGCGTGACGTAAAATTTTATGAAATTGTTTTTCCCTTTAAAATGGGAGCAAATGATCAACACAATGATTCTAGTAGCATTAACTCCTTAAATTTTTTTGATGATATTATGATTCAGACTACTAATACTTCTTTTGAAAAACCCTATGATGATATTAGGGATAACTCGCAAAATGACAATTCAAATCGTAGTTCTGAACATAATAGCCGCCCTGATCATGTTAGTAGTCATCCTGGTGCTGCCACTCTTAACGAGCTTGGTGGCACCAACGGAATAAACTTCCAAGGAAGGAATGCCGGATTGGAGAGTCCTGGGGATCCTAGTATGACTGCTAATGACCAGAGTGCGGTTGACGAAAATGTTAATGATGTTCATTTGAGTTTCCCTCCTGAGGGTGGTCTGGTTGAACCTTCTACTAGAAAATCAATTAGAATTTCAAATTTTCCCAGGAAAATTTCTGACTATATAGTAGAGGGTAAAGTTAAATATGGTTTGGAAAAAGTGGTAAATTACTCTTTTCTAAATAAAAATAACTTTTGTTTTGTAACCACTCTTAACAAATCAGTAGAACCTAATAACTTTTTCGAAGCATGTAAGGATCAAAATTGGGTTTCTGCAATGAACGATGAAATGGAGGCTCTTTATAGGAATAACACTTGTACTTTGACTACTCTCCCAACTGGTCGAAAGCCAATTGGCTGTAGATGGATTTATAAGATAAAATATAAATCTACTGGAGAGATAGAACGATATAAGGCTAGACTAGTAGCGAAGGGATATTCACAGCGTGAAGGTTTAGACTATGAGGAGACGTTTTCTCCAGTTGTAAAAATGGTTACGGTAAGATGTGTTATTTCATTAGTTGTACAATATAATTGGCCTCTTTGTCAATTAGATGTGAATAACGCTTTCTTATATGGAGATTTAAATGAGGATGTTTATATGTCTTTACCTCCTGGCTATTTCTCAACTAACGATAAAAGAGTGTGCAAGCTTGATAAATCATTATATGGTTTAAAACAAGCACCACGTCAGTGGTACGCAAAGCTTTCTGCCTGTTTATATGATAACGGTTTTGTTCAAAGTACTTGTGATTATTCTATGTTTACAAAAATAAATGACTCTGTGTATTTAGTATTGCTTGTATATGTGGATGATATTATTTTAACAGGAAATTCTTTAACTGAAATTAATAAAGTTAAACAACATTTACAATCTAATTTCAAAATCAAAGATTTGGGTGAGTTGAAATTTTTCTTGGGAATAGAAATTTTAAGAACTGAAAAGGGTATTTGCATGTCACAGCGCAAGTACTGTCTAGAACTCCTTAGTGATTTTGGGTATTTAGGTTGTAAACCTGTTAGCACTCCTATGGACATGAATCTTATAGTCACAGATTCAGTTGGTCCAGATTTAAAAGATCCACCTTTGGCAGATTTTTCTGAATATCAGAAATTAATTGGTAGATTAATTTACTTGTTGGCTACACGGCCTGATATTGCATTTGCGGTGCATTGTCTGAGTCAGTTCATGCACTCTCCTAGACAGTCACATCTTAAGTTGGCTCTTCGAGTCTTACGATATTTGAAGTGTTCTCCAGGAAAGGGTGTATATTTTTCTTCATCACCTGAGTTTAGTTTAAAAGCTTTTGTTGATGCGGATTGGGGTAAGTGTCTTTCTACTAGACGTTCAGTTACTGGTTATTGTTTGTATTTGGGTAATTGTATGATTTCTTGGAAAAGTAAGAAACAATCAACGGTTTCCCGTTCTTCAGCTGAATCTGAATATAGGGCAATGGCGTCTGCCCTATGTGAGATTATTTGGGTATTAAATGTTTTAACTGATTTAAAAATAAAAAATCTTTTACCTGTTGATTTATATTGTGATAATAAGTCAGCAATACAAATAGCAAACAATCCAGTTTTCCACGAAAGAACAAAGCATATAGAAATAGATATACATCAAGTGAGAAATAAAGTTGTTTCGGGAATGCTTAAGTACTGTTAAAGTACCGTTTAAGAACAAAACATATATAAAAACGTCTTAGTCAATTAGGGTTTCACTACTTCAGTTTTATTTTTTCTCTCAAATACACATAGAGCTTTCTCTCTAGTTATTTTAGGGTTTCCTAATTCTTAGATAACTTCAAACCTTTTGAAGTTCTTTGTGTGATTGAGTGTAAATTGTAGTGAAGTTTCTTTGTAAGTATTTCTTAGAAGTTGTTAATAAAAGTTTAGTTTACAATTTCAACAAATTCTTTCTATGGTTTCTTTTTCTAGCTTCTTGCTAGTTTTATATAATTACGCCGTTCTAAAAAAATGTCCATACTTTTCGATTCCTTGTTTATTTTCTTGATCTTTTTATTTCTATAGAGGCAGGTTCCATTGGTATCCACGACGTGATAATAACACATTCATCGTAAATGTTCTAACATATTCATCATGAATCTGAGATTCATGATAAATAACACGTCCATATTCATCATGTATGTGTTATGCATGACAAATATTCATCCTAAAAAGGGACATGTAACATGCTATAGGTTTTTTTTGATGAATTTTTTTTGAAAAGCAATCAACATATATTACTACCAAAGCAAAACTTACAGAGTTTGGCCAAAAAATCACAAAACCGAACAGATCTTTACAAGACCACTTACAAAGGACCAAATCAAGGACAATTATTGAACATCGGCTCCTATGGCAAAGGTGTTTGCAAGCAGCAAACAGCCCCATTACATGATCCACATGAACCTTTATTATTCATTCACTCTGTTCCATATGATTAAATAACCTCGTCAAGCCCAATGGACCGTTTCAAAGTTCGAATGACAAAGTACTTGTTTGTTTGTGTGCAATATTCTTCCAATATTGAGGTCCCAGAGAGATATTAAACAACCATTATCGTTATCAACCTTTTGTTATTATACATTTGTTGGGAAGCTTTATTGAAAAGTTTATTTTCACTGTGTACTAGTAAATCATTAAAATATGTAATTTATCTAAATAATGACATAAATTTTTTTATAATATTTGGGATAAATGTCCTAGATACTTAGCCAGGAGAAGGAAAATTGCGTGAGCCATATATGATTTTGTACATGATGTTAGTGTAAAATCATACGTGATTTAACCGTTTTTTTATTTTCTTAAATGCATATTGTTCTCGTTTGAACCAGACTCTTCCCCCCCTCTCTTTCTCTCTCCCTATATATATATATATATATAGTAGAAGGAGCATATTTTGTAAACCTATTTTAAATTGTAAAGTTTGTAAACCAATCTTGGTCATCCATTATCTTGATCGACGACTGATAAATTTTCTGATTTAAATTTATTAAAAAATAGGGAAAGGGTAGTTTGGGAATACTTTTTAGGTATTTTAAGTTATTAATTAATTTGAATTTATCTAATTATGATTATCTCCTTAATTTTCTCCATATTTACCTAATCTCTCTCTCTCAAAAAAAAAATTGGCCTCCATGATGAACAAGGACAGTGGTTCTTCACGGTGGGTTTTCTGCACACGCACCACCGTGGACAATGGTTCTTCACGGTGGGTTTTCTACACAAGCACCACCGTGGACGATGGTTCTTCACAGAGACGAAAAATATGCGGCCACCATTAAGAACAAGGACGTTCGATGCCAAAATCCGATGAATCCGTCAAAAGTCCGGTGGGTTTTCTGCACATGCACCACCGTGGACGGTGGTTTTTCATGGAGATGAAAGTGATGGAAGTTTTCTGCACGCACACACAATACGGTGGTTTTTCACGCACACCGTATATGAAAGATATGATGATTATGAGGATCTTCTCCCTCTCTGGCGACGTCCTCCCTCTCCCGGCGACAGTTTCATATATTTTTCATAAACGGTTTCATACACTTTTCTCACATGAATAATTAGATTTTTAAGTTTCATATATTTTCTCCTATATGAATATTCAGATTTTTTTTAAATAATCATATATTTCGATATTTTATATGTTTTTTCTCCTATGAAACGTGAAAATTTTGAAAAAACGGTTTATGAAACTTAAAAACTTAAAACTTTCGAAAAAACAGTATATGAAACTCTATAAATTATGATATCAAAGGCTTAAATCGATGCTCCTGTCAAATATATCTTCGAAGGCCTCTATTATAGTATATATCTTTAAATAAATTATAGTATATATCTTCAAATAAATTTTCAAATTTTATAAAATAATTTCATTGTTTTTTATTGCTCCTGTCACGCCAATAATTCCCCAACTCTATAAATTATGATCCAAGAGGCTTAAATTGATTCTCTTCAAACACCCATTCTCAGCATTTTTCGTAGAAGTTAAAAGAAAATAAAATGAAAAATACGAACTGGGTTATGTTCAATTTCTTCATGTTCCTTTGCTTTCACTCTTCATCCATCAAATCCCAACAACAATACTCAGCAAACAAAGTATTTTCATGCCAACCCAAACATTCATTCCTCTACACTTGCAACAGCCACCACTCTTCTTGCCACTCCTTTCTCATTTTCAAACCCCAACCACCTTACACCACCGTCCCAACCATCGCCGCCCTCATCTCCGCCAACCCCCGCCACCTTGCCCAAATCAACAACGTATCGGAAACCGCTATTTTCCCCCCCGAAAAACATGTTTTCGTTCCAGTCAATTGTTCCTGCTCCAACCACTATTACCAAGCCAACACCACTTTCCATATCACACCACAAGCAAAAACATATTTTGTCATAGCAAACGACACGTTCCAGGGCCTGTCAACGTGCGGGTCCCTGAATCATGCGAATCGTTTTAATGAGTTCGAGTTAGAAGACGGGTTTGAGCTGAAAATCCCACTTCGTTGCGCGTGTCCCACGAACGATCAAGTCATAAATGGCATCAAATATTTAGCGACTTACCCAATCAGTCGTGGTGATTCTGTTAGTGATCTTGCTCAGAGGTTTAACGTAACTGCAGAAAGTGTGCTAAATGCAAACGGGCTTTCTGAAACGAACACAATATTCCCTTTCACTACGTTATTGATTCCGCTACAAACAGAACCTTCAAGTGCCCAAACCATAACCCAACGTTATAGGCCAGTAACCACGGTGTCTCCTGTAAAAAGATCAAAAGAAAAGAAACCGTTAACAGCTGGAATTGCAGCAGCATGCTCGTTTCTAGTTTTTATGGCGTTTCTAGTTATCGTGTTAGGAGTGCTTTATAGAAGGAGAAAAGGGAAGGTGGAAAAGAGTGAAGAAATGACTATACTGCCGGAGGATCTCCTTGTCGAAATCGCGAGCTTTGAGAAGATCATCAAAGTTTTTAGCTTTCAAGAACTACAGAAAGCTACGGAAAACTTTGGTCCAAAGTGCGTGATTAAGGGTTCCGTGTATCGGGGAGTGTTTGGGAACCAGATTGTAGCTGTTAAAAAGATGGGGATTGATGTATCCAAGCAAGTGAGCATGTTGAGCAAGATTTACCACTTTAATCTGTTGAAACTATATGGTTTTTGCAAGTATCAAGATTCGTCATACCTTGTTTTCGAATATATGACAATGGGTTCCCTTCGTGAATGGCTTGGTAGACAGAGATTGGAAGAAACTCATGGTTTGCGTACGCGGGTCCAGATCGCGATGGATGTTGCTTATGGACTTCATTATCTTCATAACTTCACTAAGCCAGGGTATGTCCACAATAATATCAACAGTAGCAATATACTTCTTGACAGCAACCTGAGAGCAAAGATTTCAAATTTCAGTCTTGCAAGAACGACGAACAATGGAAATGACATTAGTGCCCTTACCAGAATTGTGGGTACGAGAGGGTTTATGGCTCCGGAGTATGTTGGGAGTGGTTGTCTGACTTCGAAAGTTGATGTTTATTCGTTCGGAGTTGTGATGTTGGAACTGATATCTGGGAAAGAAGCTGTGGTTAGAGAGGGAGGTCATGAGGTGCTGCTTTCAACAGCAATTTCTACAATCATGGAGGGAGAAAATGCAGAAATTAAGCTTAGAAGCATTACTGATTTAACAAATGAAGAAAATGGAAGCATGGAGTATGCAATGCAAATGGTGAAATTAAGCCTGACCTGTGTGAAACAAGATCCAACAAGTAGACCAACCATGGATGAGGTAGTTTCTTCTTTGGTTAAAATTCAGGTTGATTTACAGATTGCTCATTTGGTACGCGGGACAGGACGAGACATATGTTAGAAAATGGGTATTAGGAAATAGGGTAAAAGAATCGATCAAGTAACCGGATTTCTTGAGAATCGTGTGAGTTTTCACTTTTTCCGAATTGATATTTCAACCCTATGTCTGGGTTTTCACGAAATTAAATCTGGGATAAGACTCAAGAACACTTTCGTATTCAGGCACAAAAACGAAAACAAATTTACTGGAGAGTATTTGAAGGCTTGTTCAAAAATGTGTGTATCAAAACGTAAGTATATATGGTAGATGTACTATTTCCATTCGTGGAAAATAATTGAAATGACAATCATGGCTAATTATTAACGGTAATGGTCGGTTACAACCGTTTTAGCAAAGATCATGGGTTTGAAATAACTACATAATAACTACTCCAGAGTTCTGGACGGGCAAGTCCAGAGCTTTGGTTACACGAGACCAGAATTGGAGGCTCTGGTGTCTAATCAACCAAAGTCCCGACCAGAAGCATGATCAACCAAAGCCTCTGGTCCATGTTTTCCAGAACTAAGTCTGTAACACACTTCTCAATTTTAAGCTCAAAAACCGTTCAGCGGGACCACCGCCAGGGGCTCTGTCCCTTGGACCCGCAAGGGGGGCGGCTTCCTTGACTCTCACCTTTTCGTCGTGACGGGATCAAACTTGTCTTATAACAAGTGTGCACCCCGCACCGCCTACCTTGTATTAGATCACAGTTTGAAACCCCATTGGCACTCGTGTTAATTCCAATTACACTTAACTGGTTGGTGACACTAAAATCACCAACAACAGAACAGTACAAAATTTTGTCCCATGGTTGGCGTGACATTAGACCCGTACAGAACAGGTCTCGAGTGGAACAAAAATGCATTTTTTCTGTCTCGAAACATAGGTGGAATAAAAATCAGGGAGATGGGACAAATTAGTAAATTATTAAACTACCTGTCAAATTAAAACCCTAAAACCTTCCACACATCTTTCGCCCGTGCAGTCATGTTCAGTACAGTCCGTGTACCAAACACACTCGTAGCAACGATTGCCTCTGATGATGAAGAAGGCTGTAATGTAATTGTTAGCTGGAAAAGGTAAAGGAAGAAAGGAAAAGAACATAGATATTATTTTTTACCATAAAGTGTAGCATGAATACAACATAAATTTGAGATGAGAGTGTAATCAATAAATAGAAATGGAAGATTACGGGAGTTTACTAATACGAAAATATATTACATAACGGGGTTACAAAGGCGTATAGCTTGAATGTATGCATGTAACCTATCATGGTATGCTTTCATAAAATGCATTCATAATGAATAGAGTAAACTTGGCTATAACAAACAATTTCAAGAAAGGATGATTCATTGTATAAGGCTCATTTAGAAAGGAAAGTTCCCTGTCAATCGTATGTGGTACAAGGTCTTTTGAAGGCCATATTTAAGCACGGCCCGATTGCCAGCTCTGAAACCATTTCCGTACACCTGGGACTGATCAGATTCGATCTGGTGTTTGAAGAACTCTGCAAGCTTCTTCTCTAACGAAAATCTTTTCCCTTGCCATGATGACATGGATGATATCTGGGATGTTAACCACATGTGAGCTAGAACCTGACAGATCCCTTCTTCAACGTCTTGCCTCAGAGTTCGGTACCCTTCAAGGGAAATAAAAGGAAAATAAGAGATTGGTTAATAGACCAGATAGATATATGTCTTTATAATGATGTAACAAATCCAAATAATATGACATAATTTTTCTGGTTTTTGCATAGTTGCACAAAGAGTGGTGGCCAAACCTTTAAGCCGCAGCCAAGCATGCATCATTTCATGAGCTAAGATCGATCCAGTAAGCAACCTGTATGCAGGGAGTTTTTTTAGTACTTATAAATTGGGTCCTTTGGTTGAATGAACGTTTGTCAGTTTTTTTTTTAAATTCAAAACCTTCTGACATGTTTTTTTTTGAAGTATATAATATTTATATACGGCAAATGAAACAAATAAACTCACATACCCTCCTCACCTTGGTGAGGTTTGAACCCATGACCTCCTACAAGGCCAAGGACTCCAATACCGCTAGGCTAAAGGCCCTTTGGTGTATTCAAGACCTTTTGACAATCTGACATGTATAAGAATGTCACTTCAGTACAAAAGAATGCCTAGAGACCCGTCAAGCCCAAGGTGTATTTGTTAGTTTGGAAAATAATATTTATCCACTATAACACACCTAAGATTCGAACCAGGGACCTCCTAGTTGGAAGAAGAGTGTTCTACCACCACGCTAGGAATGATTTTGTTGTCTTTTTGCCATATTACATTCATATATAATCTAATCCTTTACAAACATTAAAAATAACTCACTACTTGTTATTCTCTATTAAAACAAGACAAGTAGAAAATTTTTGTTTTATCTAATTTCAACTTTACTTTTTTCTATTTTTCATTTAAATTTAAAAGTAAAAGATATTAATTACTTTCTTCATTTTTTACTTTTATCAAGATGATGATTAGTTTTTTTTAAATATAACTCTCTTTTATAATCTTTTACATTATTGTATTTATTTTACTTTGTGTATGTGTAATCTTAAAGTGAAAATTTTAAATTCTAAGAACCATACTTGCGGACTACCATTTCACTTTCATTTGAAGATTGCTCTCGCTCAGTGTTCTCACCAATGGGTAATCGCTCACGAATCGATCTACCTTAAGCGTTATTCTTTAAGACTACTCACGCACATGCACATGACACCCTCTTAGTTTCAACTGGTTTTTTCTGAAAATCTGATCTTAATTCAATCGTAGAGTGTTGTATTTCAGGCACATAAGTAGGATTTATAATCGACCAAACTGCATTTTTTAACTATATAGTCAAATACGAACACAAATCGTTGGTTCCAAAACCATTTACATAGTTTATTTTTGTTTTATATGTATTTCTCAAGGGCATTATTTTGAGGCCTTGGGCATCTGATAACCCCTAGTAAATTAGGTTGATCCAAGTTCTGAAAACAAAAATCTTGCAGGTGTGTGATGCAACTAGTGAGAAATATGAATAAGAATATCCAGGAACCAACAAGAAATACCTCGGAAGGCCATATAAAATGAGAATGGCTGTAACCTCACAGCGGCCAGTCAGTTTATATGGCTCTATTCTCATATTTGAGACCCGATTTCCTATCCCAATTCTTGGTTGCCTCAATACCTGCCAAAACATACCATTAAAGAAAACTAATAACATCATTCCTAAAATCTGGGAAAGAATTATTTATCTTTAGAAATTCTTACTGTGCTGATAGTTTGTTCCTCAGAAAGGCAGAGTCCTCTGGTCTCGGGCATGTGGTAATGACCCTGATGAAAAAGAAAATGAAAAAAAGGAATCAGAAACTTTCCCTTAAAAATGCATATAGATTAAGGATATTTTTCTTACATTCTTCTCTCCATCCATGGCCTCATTAAGTGCTTGCCTTTCAACCAAAAGTAAAGGTACCTTCTGTTCCAACTTCATATCCAAACCTTCATAAAATTGTTGTATATCAAGATAGAGGGGTTGACATTCAGTAGTATCCATGACTGCTGAATCAAGGCACTCCAGGCACAGTTTTCGACCATCGTTAAGAGCAACATATCTTGTTTCCCTTGGCTGAAAATGGGAACATTTGCTTGTTGTAGCCAACAATTGCGTAAAAGTACAAGTTTGAACCAAATGTAATTTGATATTTTAATCAAACTCACCTCCATTCGTTCACAGCTACAACACCTAGGAGTCCCATCACGCTCATGGAATGGGCAGTATTTCTGAGCCCAAAAAGGATGTGTCTTGTATTCAATAAGACCAGCACCATTTGTTCGAATCTGTAAAAAAATAGTATATACATCAAAACTACCACTTTAAACAATAAAATCTAACATAGAGGAAACATAAAACGGAATCTAAAATCAAATTGAATGTGAATAGGAAACAACAGAAATTAAATTTACTAAATGGCTATTATTGGTTTCAGCTTCCCAATACTAGGATTGAAAGTTGGTTAAGGCTCCAACAATTATAAAAATTTCCCTGTTTTCCATTGACTCCATTCATAAATTAGGTGTAAAATATGCAGGGTAATTTTTGAAGAGACTTATCATGTAAAAGATAAGATAATGATCTCGTTATAACTGAAAACCAATACTTACAAAGTGCTGGCAAACATCACATCGTGGATGACGTTGTTCCTTGTAGCATGACTTGTGATAGGCATAATTTCCCAACAATGAAAACTACATGAAAAATAAAGAGATGCAGAGTATTATCATAACCTTATAAAGACAAACATCAAGTTGAATACTGCACATCCTATAACGTGTCTATTATTAAACCTAAGAGAATTTTTCATATACTATCGTTAGTTTGATGAAATAAGAATGTAGTGAGGACTAATGCATCAGAAAAGAAATTCCCAGATATATTGAGCATATATTCAGTCAATGCACTTCGGTGTAGTACCTCATAATGAGCAATCGGTAGGTTACATGCATGGCATCTCAAACATTCTGGATGCCAAAAAGCACCCATGCAACTTAAAAGTCGTCCATGACCAATTGCGTGATTGCAACCAGCACATATCCTACAAAAGAGAAAAAAAAATACAACTGATGAAATATGATGAACATTTTATATTTTCACTGAAAATAACTGAATGTACATTTTTCTTCAAATTAAATGAGTATGCCATTTGGTATTCACCATTTATATTTTCTTTTGATTTCTTTTTTCATTTTTAGCCTACCCCAAATAGTTTGGGATAAAAGGCTTGTTGTCACGTTGTGGAACAAAGATAGCAAAAGTGTGCATTTACTGATAGAAGAAATTGGAAGCTCCAAGTGATGCGTCAGCTTTCATGGTTTATCACTCTCCATCAATTTAAAACTCTAGGAGGAGTTTATTCCTTACTCTCAGAGGAGAAAGATTGGGGCATGGACGGTAATAGAGATTTTAGATATCAATATGTGGTAATTATTCATTATTGTTTGTTTATCATACTTCATTGTTGGGATAGTATTAGTTGTATTTGTTAGTATTTAGATTCACTATTAGGATAGTTCCTAGCTTTTATATTTATTGTTAAGATAATTACTGCCACTGCCAACAAGAAGCCCCTTTCAGGGCATTCCACACACAAAATGAAGAACAACAGTAGCACCCCAATATAGTATCTTTTTCTCCAAGGACAAAAATAGTACAGCAAAACTGCATGTTGAAAATTGAGAGCAAGAATCTATAAAAAAAATTGACTAGCACATTATTGTAGAGAAGCAAAGCACTTACCTAAATCCTGTTGAATATGGCAATGGCATAGGTTGGCGAACATTTCCATTTGGATTCACATTTCTATTCCGTGGTGGAGGCTCAACTTTCAGACTTTGTTGTAGAGCCCTTGCTAGATATTCATCTTCTTTCAATTGGGAATCATCTGGCCAGCAGATTTCATTTTGAGTATGGTTGATGCCATTTTAAAAATTAGTAGAGTTAAAGCAATTGTTGTTCAGTACAATTGTCAAAGAAGTTACATACACTGCTAAATCAAATATCCCTTCTAAAGCATTTGGAAGGCATGGACAAATAAGTCAAGTTTCTGAAATACCATGTCTCTTATCTTATCTTTGTCAAAAAGTATCTAGTATGTAATCTTAAAATCATCATTTATGCTGTGTGATTTAATTGTTGAACATGTTCGATATCAACCACCACAAGATGTTCAATTTGTTTCAAATCAAACCTTGACTAGTAATTTTGAACTAGCTTTCACAAAAAGCACAAAATTCTAAGTTATGACAAGAATCTACAGTTACAGAAAATCTAACTAGGGACATATATTGAGCTTAGGTGAAAATAATAATTTCCAAAAGGATAAATTGTGATCAGAAAGCACATAGGTGTGACTTAAAGAATATCAACCTGAGCATGAGTGCAAAACATTTAAGAACATGATCCAAAAGCAATAGAGTAATTAAGTAACCCTGTTTACATAATTATGCTTTACTTAATAGTGTTTTGTGCCTGATTCCACCTTTCATATACGAGATAAGATAGCCAAGAAGAATCTGTAGTTTCAAAAATGTTATCATAAATAGGTGATTGTATCACTTACTCATCATATGTTTCTCTTTTCCTTCTTCTGCAAGTGATATTGCAATTGCCCGGTCAATGTCTTCGATCTCTGGCCGTGAATCCTACAAACGGTTTACCAACAAGGTACCATTAACTATGGTTAGCAATGTCAAATATAAACAAGAAAGGTCTCAACTCTCAAGTTTGGATAATATGTAACACAACATGGCAATCAGTTACCAAAAAAGGAAATATCATAATGATGCAATACCAAGAGGGAGGTTCAGGGGAAAACCTCAAAAAAATGGAAACTGAGGAACATCCTGGTAGTCGTAGTCATTCATCTGAACGGTATGCACTTGTACATACAAGTAAATTAGGTTGTTTTTTGGTTTTTATGTGTGCCTATGCACATGTGCATGTTACAGTTTACTTGTATGCATACCAGGGTGTTCCTCAATTTACCTTTTTTTGAGGTTTTCCCCTGAACCTAACCCGCAATACCAAATCCCCAATTGACTGCATATATAGGTGACACGAAATTACTGTAATTATTACCCATGATGTAGAGGGATAAGTTCTGATTGGTGGTGTATTCTCCCCATATCTCCCATTATATTGCCTTGTCGATGCTTCATGAGTAGTGCTTTCAAAAATTCTGCTAAGCCATTCCATTATGCAGTTTATAGTATCTGTGTATAGTCAAAGAACTATACCTGCAAAAGAATCGTCGTCTTGTAGTTATGAATTGGATGTTTCTCATACGACACAAGATTTGAAATCATATTGGATGCAGAAACAATAGGATCAGAAACAGAAACATGCTAAAAGAGCTTTTCTTCTAGAGCATCTCCAACAGCTATGCTAAAATGAAAAAAAAAGTGGGATTTCAGCATTTTTGTTGCTCCAACAGCTATGTTATCCTCTATGCTAAAATAGAGAAAAGATGAGAGAGATCGTAAAAATCTCCAAATTTAGAGAAATCTCTAAATAGATAGTTTCGCTCCAAAACTAATTAATATCCCAAAAAGCAAAAAAATTCTCTCACAACTTTCCATATATTGAAAATTTTAATAATATAATTAAAAGAAATTGAATATTTTAATAAGATAATTAATACTAGAGTTGCTAAAATAGAATAGCCGTTGAAGTTGAATGAATTTTTTTTTTAGAGATTTTGATTTTTTTTTTACTCTATTTTAGAAAAACTGTGGAGATGCTCTAAAGAAGTAGCACAATCGTTCCACTAAAACATAATAAAACTCTCGGCACTTAATCAATGCCTAATGAAGGTGATAAGTTGAAGATCAACAGAGATACTCAAACATGATTGCTTCTTATTTATAGAAAATGCGACTAATTTCTACAGTTCTTCAATAATAACAGTGTTACGGTGCCGATAATACGAATTTTTTTAAATTAGGTCATAGTTATCTTACAATTCAGCAAAATCTTCAATCCTCCAAAATTCACGGCAGAAAACGTGAAGCTCCAAATACAATCAGATGAAGATCGCTAATGAGGAATGAAAAGGTACGCCATTCTATGTGAGCAAAAAATTTGAATATATAGAAAAGAGGAACGGTTTAGGTTCATGATTCCAAAAAACTGTTACCATCA
>JAWVWS010000742.1:0-50000 GCA_033807775.1 Saussurea involucrata | reverse complement strand
ACTAGACCGACTTCAGGAAACCCAATGGAGGTGTTTTTCTCCTTTCATTAGCCGACTCACACCTTAAATATAAATCAACTTTCAACAATAGACCAAATCTACCCTGAAGTTTACATTATATAATTAGTCCAAAACTTTAACCAATTTCTCTTTCGGTCCCTTTATATCAAAACAATACATAACGGAAAATTCGAGGTGTTACATGTCTGCATCAAATTTACAAGCCTAAAGTAGACAAATTTCTATGAATTAATATCATACAAATTGAGGTTAAAGTAAGAAATTAGTAAGTGCATATTTTATAGTAAATTATGCTTGTCCATATGCTATGTGACTTTTTATGAATTGAACCTTAAACTTTATTTATTACATAAAGTATCAGGGTGTTGAGGTTATGTCTTTTCATGGTTTTAAGTGGACTGGTCTGTGCACCTTTCCTTTTCTTGCACCTACAATAAGAATTTTACCTCTCTCTATCTCCTAGCTAGCTTTTGCTCCGACAACTTTTTCTTGCTTCTCCGGCAAGGTATCCCTTCGAGGCTTTCACATATTTAATATAAGAAGATTTTCCTTCTTCTTCTTCTTCTTCTTCTTCTTCTTTAGATTCCACTCCAGATCAGTTCACGCTTCCAGTGTCTCAAGATTTTTCTCGTCTCCTCCATCCGACGAAGTGGTCTCCTACTCTCCTCAAATCTCTGTCCCTTCTTTGACGGGAAAGTTATTCATAGTGTGTTTCTCTCCTGCTGACCCACATGGCTTTAAACCAAGAAACCATTGAAAAACTTTCGGTCATGACCACTAACCTTATCATTTCTAGTAACGACCCAAACAATGAAATCGAAGATGCCACTGAGTCGGTCCTCGTTCAGGCTGTAGAAGTACTGAAACTTGAAGAGTTTGCTGAAACTTCCATGGTGGCACGGGTCTTCGCTAAGAAAGGATGCACCGCATCCTTTCTTAAAACCATATTCGGTAGGATGTGGAAATTTAGAGGTAACTGGCAAGTACGCTTTTTGGGTAACGATTCGTCTAGCTACTTCTTTGGATTCTCCTTTGCTTCTCCCTCGGATCAAGAGTGGGTACTCCATCAAGTCCCTTGGATTTTCACAAACGGCTTTCTTATTGGTACCACGTGGCCTATGATGGGGAATTGGAGGGACGCCCGCCTAGACTCAATCCCACTCTTACTTTCCATTAACAACATCCTGCTTCGATTGTTTACCAAAAACAACTTAAATTCTTGGGTTAAAATGGCGGACCCAAAAGCCGAAGTAAAGTGGCGGGGATCTAATCTCGATATGATTAGAGCGAGTACTAACACTAGAGTCAATCTACCGGTGAACAAACGTCCGTGTGTTGGCCTCTTCATTGACTTTGAAGGGAGGAAAAAATTGTTGCAATTCAAGTTCGAAAGATTACCGTTGATTTGTTACAAGTGTGGGATATGGGGTCACGATATTCAGGATTGTCCCAATAAACCAGTGGCGATTCGAGACCCGAAAGACCCGGAGCAGAAACTAATGCAATTATATGGTCCTTGGCTCTCAGGTAACTGTGTGGGTGACTGTTTCATGCCTTTCTTTGCTAAGAAAGAACGAGAAGTAGAAGAACTAAAGAGAGGATCAAAAGTTGAAAAGAATAACTCTTCTAATCACGCTTCCGACGTCGATGTTTTTTTCGGCAACAATTCTCCATCGTCGGAGCTTCCTCGAGCAAAGGTAACCTCAAACCCATCCAAAGACAAAAACAAAATAATATATTATTTTGGAAGCAACACCCAATGCAATTATAGTAATCATTACCCTTCTAGGCACCTACCCAATCCTATGCCCCAAAAAGAACCCTTGAAAAACCCCATTTTAAAGCAAACCTCTTCCTATATTACGATCTCTCACATGACATTTAAAAAAATGAAGAAAGCAACCCCTTTAACCCGAAATGTGAAAAACCATCAGGAGATAATACAAAGTCAAAGGAAGGCTTTTGTCCTTCTTTGTCTCCTTCTGAGGGGACAACCCATGACAACTCTTTGCATTAAGACTCCACTACCTATACCCTCTCACCTAGAACGGACTTTTCATCCCCCCCAATCCGTCCATACGCCATAAGGCTACTCACCCCACTTATCTCCCCACCCCCATACAACCCCTACTAGAGCTCTCCTCCATAAAGACACCTACTCTAGATAATCTTACCCTCCCCCCACCCACCCTTCCTTTAGAAAGTACTATCCATAAAAAGTACCATCCCATCCCATCGGTTTTCACCCCCACTACTTCTACCCTTACTAGCTCGTTGACTCTCACACCCCACCACCTTACAAACCGTAACCCACCCCCAAGTCACCAACTTAATCCCTTGACCACCCATACAAACTACCCCATAACCTCTAACCCCATGTAAACCGTCGGCAATAATGTCATGCAATCTGTCACTAAAAACCCTTCTTCCATGCATTCTGTCGCTATTAACCCCATGTAAACCTCACAAAAAATACCCCTCCCAAGCAAACCGTCGACAATAATACCCCCCCCCCCCCATTCAAGCCGTCGTCTTTATTGATCCGTAAACCCACAACTCTCCTAGCTCCCTCCCATTTGATTTCGGAAGATTGGATACCACCTCCAATCCATTGTCAAGAAAACGAATCTCCATCAAAGACAAAGCTCGGAAGGTCAACGAAAAGAAGCTGAAGGCGTATATGCTCGATGAAGTTGCTCCAAAGGCGGGACTTGCATCGCAAGCCCGCCTAGACAAATGATCGTCATCAGTTGGAACTGTTGGGGTCTCGCCAACCCCCGGGCAGTTCCGGTTCTTAAGGAGCTCATCCGTAGTTCCCGGCCCGTTGTACTTTTCCTTTATGAAATGCTTGTTCCCCAAGCGAGAGCGTCTAATTTAAAATCTCGCTTGGGTTTTAATTTTAGCTTTGCAGTTGATTGTAATGGCCATAGTGATGGCATTTGCGTCATTTGGAATGAAAACTATCAACTCTCGCTTTTGTTTTACTCGAATAATCATATCGATATGGGCATTGTGGATCCCGTTTATGGGTCTTGGAGAATTACCGGGTTTTATGGTTTCCCCGAACGGAATCTTCGTAGAGATTCGTAGAATCCCTTAAGATCCCTTGCGGACGCCTCCAACCGTCCTTGGGTGGTCGTGGGCGACTTCAATGATCTCCTTTTCCAAAGTGAAAAACGGGGCCTCAATAATCACTCGGAGTGGTGTATTCGTGGCTTTCGGGACACCTTGTCGGATTGCAACTTAATTGATCTCGGGATGCATGGCTATCCCTTTACTTGGAACCAACACAAAGGAAAACCTAATGAGGTTTCCAAACGCCTCGATCATGTGGTTAGAAACCACCTTTGGGTTAACCTTTTCCTCGATTATTGGGTCAACAATCTCATCGCCCCTAATTCGGATCATTCCCCGATTGTTCTTCACACTCAGGTTCGAGGCTCTTCCCCTTCCTTAAAAACGTTTCGGTTTGAAAATAAATGGTTGCAGAAGGAGTCGTTCGAGAGGATGTTTTCTAATTGTTAGCTTCAATCTTTCTGTTAATAGAAGTATTGAAAAATAGGCTAAGTATAGAAATCAACAACAGAGGTTCTGCCGAGTCACAGATCAGACCGAAGGAAAGAAGTCCTCGACAGAAGCTCTGCGGCGAAGGCGAGTAACCGTGAAGACCGAAGTCTACTACAGAGACTCTGCCGGGTTACTCAAGAAGAATGAAGTGCAGAAGCAACAGAAGACTATTCTCTACGGACAAGGCCACAGAGCTTCTGTCATACTTGACAGAACCTCTGTGGTAAAAGGAAAATATCTATGCAAAAGATCTTTTCCAGGACAAAACGTGCTTATTACATATCTGACATTCAAAGGTTCCAAAGATCATTCTGACAAAGGCATGCCCTGACAACAATACGTGTCAAACTCTGATAGGGTTTAGCCTAAAGCAGAATACGGAGAATTTAATGAAGCATGGCATCAACAGTTCCTGAATAGTGTTTTAGGACATTCCAACAACTGTTCATCAACAGTGTCCTTATACCTATCAGTCCTTATTGTCCCCTTAAGATGTAGTATAAATAGAAGGCTCATGTTGATCTCTTCTATTAAGCAATCAAGAATTAAGCATGAAGTCTGAAGTCTAAAAGTTAAGCTTAACACACGAAAATACACATATCTCATTAAGCTTTGCACTTCTCACACACACCATCAACTGCAGATTTATTGTTAATCCTTTGAAGTTCTTGGTGTTCTTATTCATATCAAATACAGTAAATCTTTGAGAAACTCATCTGTTTATTTACTCTTTGCTTTATTTGATATTGTGTGATTCTCTACCTTATTACATCTTTCAGTTCTTTAAATACGCTTCCGCACCATATCTTGTTTGAACTGTTTGATAAGATCATCATTGTTAAGCAAATCAGGAACCAACAATTGGTATCAGAGCAATCCTTGATTTTTGATATCAAGTGATCCTCATTAACAATGATTCTTGGTAGAAACTTGGACTGACTCCAACCTGTCATTTATCTAACGAATAGCTTTATTTTTTCTGCCATTTTTGATTTATTCGAACTTTGGTAAACTTATAGAACCTGTTTTCTTTGGTTAAAACTAAGCATTTCAAATAAATCCAGTTCATCCTCATAAAGTTTGTTGTTAACACCATATTTTCTGGACATCTCTTCTCTTAAAAATGACAAGTTCAAACAACTTTTTCACAGCTGGTTCTTTGACCAAACCTCCAACTCTTCTTAGAGACGAATACCCTCAATGGAAGATACGAATGATTCACTTCTTTGAGGGTACTGACAAAGAACTGGTATTTTATATCAATAATCCTCCTTTCGTTCCCATGGTCACAGTACCACGCATTTCTGCCACATATGACACTCCAGAAGTTCCTGCCTACGAAAAACCAAAGACCAAGGCAAAATGGTCCGAATCTGATTGGGCAAAATATGAAGTTGCTCAAAGAAGAATCAAACGACAGAAATGCTGACCGACAGAGGATAAATGAAAGAAATGACAGAAGTGACCGACATAGGTCATATGAAAAAACTGGCAACACTCCACAAATTCAAGAATGCTACAAATGTGGCAAGCCAGGCCACTGCGCAAATGAATGCAGAAGTAGCTACCATCAAAGATCAAATGACAGAAACGAAAGAGGTGTCGACCAACAGAGGTCGAATGACAGAAGTGGTGACCGACAGAGGTCAGACGACAAAGCCGGATACTCTCCACAGAACCAAGGATGCTACAATTGTGGCAAACCAGGCCACTTCGCCAACGAGTGCAAGAGAAAATCAAATCGCCCTCAGAGGGATTCTGCCTTCTACAAAAAGAAAGCATAATATTATGCTCAGAAGTCACTCATGGTGAATCAAGAGAACTGGCAGTCAGACACATCCTCTGACGAAGGAGAAAAGAAGAACGCCCTGTTCTGTGGCATGGAAGAAATCAACTCCGACTCCGATAATGAGGCATCCACTTCTAACTCTATCTCTTGCACTACAGAAGCTGATTTGCTTAAACTTAACATTGAACACAATGAACTGAAAAAGACATGCGAAAGTATTCAGAAGAAGCTTACATTCTTTGAAAGAGAAACTAGACTTCTCACTCAAGAAAAAGCTAAAATTTTACAAGAAAAAGAAGAAATAGAATCAAGTTGGAATAAAAGGATAAAACCTTTAAATGAAAAGATTTCTGAACTAAATTCTTCTTTAAAAGCCAAATCTAAAGAACTGTCGGATGTTGAGTGTGACAGAATGAACATTTTAGCTCTAAAAAATTATTTTCAAAAGGAAAGGTAAGTGCTCTGTCAAGATTTACTTAGAAGAGATCTGTCAATTAAAAAATATCAAGATGCTCAGAAGGTGTATGAGAAGATCAACACTCAAATAGGGAGACGGGGAATTGGCTTTTGTAATATAGATCCTTACACAGGAAACAAAAGAAACAAATCTCTGTCTTATCTATTTCATGTTGGTGATACAAGAAAACCTGGTTTTCCAAACTTACTCTCTGTAAGCAAAAGGCGAAAAGTCTCTGGGGAACCTCACAAGAGGAAACCTTTGAAGATGATAAATGTGTGGTTTGAAAACACAGATTTGTCACCTTCAATCTCTGTCAAAAGAGATTCCAAACCTAAGAAATATCTGAAAACTCAAGATCAGATAGGAATCTTCAAGTTTGGTAAACCGGAGACTCAAACCCAAGCTACCTTTGTCTGCATGATAGAATCTGAAAAGAAATTATCAACAGAGGCACCTGAGTTCAAGCCTACCTTTTCTGAAGAAAAATTTAAAGAAATCATTGAAAAGAAAATCATGGAAATTGGGAAATTTTATCTTACAGAAAACCTCTGTACACTCTCTATAGATCAAAATCTCTCTGAAGAAACCTTAACAGAAACCTCTGTTGACTCGGAAGATAATTCAGAAGAAAAGATAGAAAGTGAGTATTACACATGCTCTGAAGGTCCAGCCTCTGTCGAAAGAGATCAAGGTGATTCAACCTCTGTATATGAGGACGATTCATCCTCTGACGAATCTGAGACTGACTCTAAGTCAGAGATAGTACATTATGACACAAAGGATTTTAAGCTACCCTCTGGAGTTCTTAACAGAACTATTTCTCCAAAAGAGAAAATCACAAGGGTTCCTATCTGTCCAGACTTTTTGAACATGTGTGTACAAGCCAAAACCTCTCTTGAGCTTGAGAAAATTAAACAAGAAAAGGCTCTGTCACCTCAACATCAAACATTTTCAAAGAATTTAAATCCCTTAAAGCTAATCAAAGAAAAACTTACATGGCAGCAAAAGGGTAAATGGTCTAAAATTAACAAATCTTTTTCTTCTGTGACAGTGAACCTGAAGAAGTTCACCACATAAGGGGTCCACAGAAGGCTGCTCTCAACACAGATTTTTGCAAACGATAAACTAGTCTACATAAGTCTTCTTGTAATAGGAAGTCTAATGCTAGAATAGATTGTAATACCTCTGTACCTCTGTACCCCTGTTTAAAGTTTTTAATAAAAATTTCAAGCAAATCACTTCACATATTCGATATTGTCATTGCTTTGATCTTATGTTTCAATTAAACAAACACTTCTCAAGTCCATAATGTTTACTCTCTGTACCCAACAAAAATGCTAAATTCAAGGGTAAGAAGAAACAAAATGTTTCTTCGACAGAAGTTAAAACAAATGCTAAAGAAAACATAAAAACCCCTAACAAAGCTGGACCCATTTGGATATGGGTACCTAAAACTCTCTGATTGTCTTGCAGAAACAGTACGTGCCAATCTGGTATCTTGACTCCGGATGCTCAAGGCACATGACTGGCGACAGAGGTCTTCTATCCACATACAAAGAAAAACACGATGGTGGATCTGTGACCTTTGGGGACAACAAAAAGGGGTACATTAAAGGCTATGGAGTCATAAAGAAGGAGAACATAACCGTATGAAAAGTTGCATATGTGGATGGTCTTAAACACAATCTTCTTAGTGTTAGCCAACTCTGCGATACGGGTTTCGACGTTATGTTCAAAAGAACCTACTGCTCTCTACAAGGTGAGCTCACAGGAGTCGAACTTCTGCGAGCCGAAAGAAGAGGTGATCTGTACCTCATGAACTTTTGTGCCAAAAACAAGGAAGAAAAACTATGCCTTGTTACCTGCAAAAGTGAAGAAGCTTGGTTATGGCATAACAGGTTCTGTCACTTAAACTTTCAAACTCTAGATAAACTTGTTAAACTTGATCTTGTAAAAGGTTTGCCAAACGTGAAATTCAACAAGGATCATTTGTGTTCTGCCTGTGAAATGGGAAAACTCAAAAGAGCTTCCCATAAAGGCAAAACTGACGTGTCTTGCACTAGGCCTCTGTACATGCTTCATGTCGACCTCTGCGGTCCCATTGCTATACAGAGCCTAGGTGGCAAGAAATACATTCTTGTTTTGGTCAATGAATACTCAAGATTTACATGGGTTGAATTTATCCGAAAGAAATCAGATGTTCCAAATATTCTAATAAATCTAATGAAAAGAATCCAAGTTCTGTATGAGTGCAGGATCCAGAAACTAAGGAGCGACAATGGCACAGAATTCAAAAACTCTGTCATTGAAACTTATCTTATAGAAGAAGGAATCTCACAGAACTTCTCTGCTGCACGCACCCCACAACAGAACGGCGTGGTCGAACGAAAGAACCGCACGCTTGTGGAGGCTGCCAGAACTATGCTAACAGCATGCGGATTACCGATGAATTTTTGGGCAGAAGCAGTATCAACCGCTTGCTACACTCAAAATCGATCAACCATTGTGAAAAGACACATCAAGACGCCTTATCATTTGATCAACAAAAGGCGACCAAACATCAAGTTCTTCCATGTGTTTGGATGCAAGTGCTTCGTCTTAAATGATAGAGAAGCAAGAGGAAAATTTGAAGTGAAAGCAGATGAAGGCAAGTTCATTGGATACTCTGCAACCTCAAAAGCCTACAGAGTTTATCTTCTGCAGACTCGCACTATTGTAGAAAGCATCAACGTATCTTTTGACGACTCCTTTAAAATGATTTCTGAACAAATCAGTCCAGAACTCGTTCTACAAAGAGAATCCTATGGTATCTCACAAACAAAAGAAGCAGAATTAAACCTGTTATTTGAAGAGATGTTCCATGATGACATTGATCCCTCTGCTGGAGCCGTCAGAGCCTCTGGAGAACCATCTTCTTCAAACCAAAAAGAGTCAGGTATTTCTCTAACTGGTCCATTAAACACTTCATCTTCCTCTGTGAATCATACAGATGCACGGGCTGAGGGGGAGCAAACAGAAGATGACACAACAAAAGATCCAACCACAGAGGCACAAGAAATACCAACTCCAGCAACCACAGAGGAATCAATACAAGAGGAACCAACTCCAACTCTCATTCCAATAATCTCACAAGGTGAAGAACCAAGCAACGAAGTACTATCCTCAACAGAGGTTGAACAAGAACCTCAACATACAACGACAGAAGTACATCTGGATGAATCAAATGACCATCTTCCTCGAACAACCCAATGGACGAAGAACCATCCTCCATATCTAATAATCGGCGAACCTTCTGATAAGGTCAAAACAAGATCTGCCACTGCTAATTTTTGTTTCTTTACAAATTTTATTAGTGTGATCGAGCCAAAAAGGATCTCTGAGGCCCTAGACGATCCAAACTGGGTAGATGCTATGCAAGAAGAGCTTCTGCAGTTTGAACGAAACAAAGTTTGGACGCTAGTACCTCTGCCAAGAGGAAAACAAGCTATAGGAACACGATGGGTCTTCAGAAACAAGAAGGACGAAGATAGGGTGGTCATTAGAAACAAAGCAAGATTGGTGGCCAAGGGATATCGTTAAGAAGAAGGCATCGATTACGACGAAACTTTTGCCCCTGTCGCACGGCTCGAAGCTATAAGAATATTTTTAGCCTTCGCAGCCCACAGAGGTTTCAAAGTATTTCAAATGGACGTAAAATCGGCCTTTCTAAATGGCGAAATCCAAGAAGAAGTTTATGTTCAACAGCCACCAGGTTTTGAAAGCTCCAAGTACCTAAAATACGTGTACTACCTCGACAAAGCTCTGTACGGACTGAAACAGGCTCCAAGAGCATGGTACGAACGACTTTCAACTTTTCTTCTCGATAACGAATACGAAAGAGGTACAACTGACACTACTTTGTTTTACAAGAGAAATGGTGAAGAAATTATGCTTGTACAAATCTATGTGGATGACATCATTTTTGGGTCTACAAATGCACAAAAATGCAAAGATTTTGAAAAACTCATGCAGAGTGAATTTGAAATGAGTATGATGGGAGAATTAACTTTCTTCCTCGGACTCCAAGTAAAACAATCATCATAGGGAATTTTCATAAATCAAACTAAATATGTCTCTGACATACTTTCAAAATATAGTTTCTCTGATGCCTCTGCAATGAAGACCCCAATGGCCACAAGAAATAAGTTATGTTCAGATTCAAATGGCACATCTGTAGAGTGCAAGCTCTACAGAGGTATGATTGGGTCTCTGCTATACTTGGCTGCAAGTAGACCTGATATAATGTTTTCCACATTCCTCTGTGCAAGATATCAAGCTGACCCAAAGGTATCCCATTATGTTGCTGTAAAGAGAATCTTCAGATACCTCAAAGGGACCAAAAACCTTTGCCTCTGGTATCCAAAGAACTATGGTTTTGGTCTTAAAGCATACACAGATTCAGATTATGGAGGATGCAAGCTTGATCGAAAAAGTACCTCTAGGAGTTGTCAATTCCTAGGTGGGAAATTAGTCAGCTGGACTTCAAAGAAGCAAAACTGCGTATCAACATCTACGGCAGAAGCTGAATATGTTGCTGCTGCTAGTTGTTGCTCCCAGGTTCTGTGGATGAAGACTCAGCTAACAGACTATGGTCACAACATATACAAGATACCCATCTTCTGTGATTCCAAGAGTGCCATTGCCATCTCTGCCAATCCATTACAGCACTAAAAAACAAAGCATATCGATATCAGGTATCACTTCTTAAAACATCATGTCGAATATGGCACAATCGAAATGCATTTTGTGTCCACGAAATATCAGCTTGCAGATTTATTCACCAAGGCACTAGATGAGAAAAGATTCATTTTCTTGGTGAGTAAATTGGGAATGATTAACATGTGTTAACCTCTGTAAGTTTGAAATCTTCTAATAAATATATATGTATAATTATATCTTAGTAATTATGTTTGTACATAACATCATATTTACTAGTTTTCCGTCTTCCTGAACCTTCTGTAAATATTTACTTCTGTATGTAAATTCCTTATCTTTAAAAGTTCTACACTTCACAGAGCTTCTGTGGGACTGCTCAGAACCTCTGACGGCCCTCACAGAACCTCTGATAAAATTGACCTATGTTTTTATGCACTGCTTATCAAATTTGATCCAAGCATAAGTCAAGGGGGAGCAGAAGGAAACTTTGAATTGATCTACAGAGGTTGATCAATCAAGGGGGAGCCAAAGAAGAAAACTGATCGACCATGATTCACATAAGTCAAGTATTATGCCGAACAAGAGAGAACCCAAATATAAGAATCCCGAAACAAATCCTTTTTGAAAACAGTTTTCTAGGACAAAGATTTCCAAATATCTCCTAAAAACATTGTTTAAAACATACCAAACAAGTTTTGATCAAAAAGTTTTATGAGCCTTCTGTTATGAGATTTTTAGTGTCATAGAGCTTCTGCTGAGCTCAACAGAGCATCTGTAGGCAGGATCCTCTATAAACTACAAATCTCATACGGAAACTCTATCGATCAACTTCACTTGTTCTCTTTAAGGATTTACACGTACAAAGGTTACAGAAGAAAGTCTTTTGGGTCAAAGAGTTCACCAAACTAGACACACAAAACAAAACATCTCGCACAAAATCTTTTCCAAAACAGTTTTCTAGGACAAAAATTTCCAGATATGTCCTAAAAACAGTTTATAAAACAATGAAAAACTTGGATGATCAAAATGTCTCATAAATTTTTAGTTATGAGAAATTTCATCTCATAGAGCTTCTGCTGGCTCTGACAGAGCTCCAAAACCTCTGTGAATGTAATTTCTGCACTAAAAGTCTATCGATCCTCTCCATTGACTTTTCAAAACGATTTTGGTAACTGTGCAAGCAAAAAGAGACAAAAAGAACAAGTCTAAGACCACATAGCTCATTCAACTAAAGAGCTTCTGTCATGTCTAATACTTAGTTTCTTTTTAGGGAATTTCTGTAACAGTACAAATTTTTCTACTGCGAGTGAGAAATTTGAAAATAGGAAAGCTCACGCGCCAAGCATTAAATGGGCCGCACACGCCATCTAATCGTGGTCTGACATGGATGACGTGGCAAAATCTGATTGGGCGTACATGTCACACGTTCTCCTGGAAAGTTGAACCAGCCGTTTACACTCAAGTACGGACCCCAAATATCATTCATTTTCACCTATTTACCCTTTCAGATTCTACCATCTCTCCTCAGTATAAAACCCAACTTACCATTTCCTTAAAAACCTTTACGAACTTACTCTCTTCATCTTCTCCGGCGAACCTTGCAAATACCTGCAACTCCTATCTTCTTCAAAATAAACATCAATGGCTTCAACCTCCAACTTTCCAGAGACCTCCCCTGCTCATTCTGAGCACTCTAAAAACCCAGCAGTGTCCGCCGACCTAGAAAAAGACAACTCCGGCGATGAAGCCAACTTTTCTCCGACGACCCATCTCCAGAACTTTATAGCACATGAACACTTTGAGAGTGTTCTTCCCTACAAACCCAATAACTACCATTTGATTCCCTCAAGAACTGCATTTGGGGAAGCACATGCCAATCTTCTCCACATTCTGGAAAATCATTACCTTTTCCCCTTGTTATCCAAAACAGTGGATAAAATCCTTGCCAGGTACTTAAATCAGTTCTAGATGAGCAGCATATTCGACCCAGAGGATAGACAGATCAAAGGATACATATCCAAGCCCGACAAATCTGAGCACCTTGAACTCAAGTTCAACAGAACTATGTTCTCACTTGAGTTCAGTCTACCAACAAGAGGTCTTCTTGGCATCAAGAAGTATGCAGAGGAACCCACAAATGATGAGCTCTGCAGGTTCGTTGAAATGTTAGGGTATAACACAACCCTAACAAAAAGAAATGCCTTCAGAAGAGGCCGATTACCCCCTATGTGGAATACCCTCTTCTCCATTCTGAACAAATGCCTCACTGGCAAAATTGGTAGTCCAGACCAAACCTCACACCAAATTCTCTCCATCATGTACGGGGTATACTACGACCTACCTCTGGACTACGCGACCCTTATGATGCAGGAAATGGTTAACACCATTGACCGAAAGATCACCACACAGAAGGCCAAAGGTAAGAAAGAGAAAGTAACCATCCCTCCTATGCAATATCAACGTATTCTGGGAGTACTCCTAGAACATCTGCTACTGCTGCAGAAATGGCCACTGACGGGTCCAACTGCTAGGATGTACCCCATGAACAAAAACTCCCCAACAGAGCACATAGAAGGATACCCTCACTGCAGACCTCTGCCAAACCGACTTCTGGGATATGCAACCTCCAAAACCCTTAAGGTAAAATACATACGCGATCATAGGACTCCAGAACCGAGTCCTGTGACACCCCCGCGTCTAGGTGTCTCTCTAGGAACTAAGGTAGTAGATAGATTGACAGAAGAAGAATGGGAAGTGATCTTGGCTAAACATGCTCTAAATCAGGCAAACTTTAAAGCACATAGGGAAGAAATTCTTTCCCCAACACCGAAAAGAAAATCCTCTGAGAAGAAGAAGACAAAGAAGAAAACAACAGAGGGCACCTCTACCTCTGCCGCTCAACCCTCACCTCCTCATGCCACTGAAATTGGATCCTCTGCACCTCCTCCTCCTCCAACAGAAAAGAAGAAACGAAAGCATAAGTCTTCTGAGGAGGGTGCCCCAAAACCAAAGAGGAGAAAGAGCAAGAAAAGGACCAAGAAACCCCACACTCCTCTGCGATCAATTGCAGAGGATGCTGAAATGGTCGAAGAAGCCCAAGAACAACCTCCGCTCTCTCCAACACCCATCCACTACGCAGAAGATCAGGGTGATTTCAACATATTCCTCCAGAACCCCGAAATTGCAAACACTTTAGACACTTCTGGATGGAATGCAGAAGCCCTCTCCAGTCACTCCACAGAAAACCAAGATTTCAGAATCTCTTCTGACTTGGATGAGGACGATCAAACTCCGAGGGATAATCGGGTAAGGACACCAGAGGTACTACAGAATCCCTTTCTCCAACCAAGTTTAGATATACACAGAGCAAGCCCAGAAGAAGAGGTTGTCGTAGAAGACCATCACATGGACACCATGTTAGAAGAACCAACAAAAGAAATGGTTGTAACTAGAGAACCTAGGGTAGAAGTCTCAGAAGTAGATTCTGATGAAGAGCACGCTGACCAGATAAGAAAAGGTCTCTATCATCCCCATAGGTTTGCAATAGAGGGTGAAACAGAAAAAGATGCCGTAGTTGAAGAAGGCACACAACTCCAACCAACTCCCAGTGCAACCCATATTTCTACTACCGCCAGTCTAGTGGCAGAAGGTAGTATTGAACAAGAGCAGCACAGCTCGATCCCACCCCAAACCGACGGGGCAGAGGAAATTCCTTCCACCTCTGTGCCAATTATACCCGGGGAATCCATTCCAAGGGAGTCTCCTCAAAGGGACTTACCCTTAGTTCGTGGTCAATCGCTCCAGACCACAATAGAAATCCTAACAGAGGCATTTGTTGCCTCTGCCACGCACACAACTTTAAGTCCAAAAGGCCCTTCAGAGGGGCCTAGAGTGCACAAAGACGGAGAGACTCTAGACAAGTCTCCGATTCAACAGAAGGATAATCTTGTACCCACCTCTGGAGTGGATCAAGACAATGTTCTTCTCAGAACTTCTGTAGAGTCTGAGGCACAAGATGCTTCTGCTCGAGGATCAGAAGGAAGTTCTTCCGCTCTCAACATAAAAACCGGAGCGAAAGAAGGCGTCTCAGAAACAGAGACACACTCTGGTGATAGATTCGTTCACCCAGAGGTTACACCTGTTACACATGTATCAAGGGATGAGTTCCAAACCCTTGTCACCTCTGTGGAACAAACATTAAAAGAGTTGAAAAGCTCTTTTGAATCTTTTGCAGGTACAACATCGACGGCCCTCATAAATCTAAACACCAAAATGGACAACCTGTCCACAGAGGTACAAAATGCCGTAGCACAGATGAGAACAACTGTCGATACCTCTGCTGCCTCTGCTGCCACCGAATTCGAAAAGGCTGCCACCTCTGCATTCAAAGCTTCTATCAAAGTCTACCTTGAAACGATGAAAGCAAAAGCCTCCACCTCTAAAGGCCTTACCCCATAAGATCTACAGAAGGCTTTGGCCCAAGTTCGCGACCAAACGGCAAGAGAGACTCTAATCATGCAGCCAGTCGACTATATGACCAGAGCTCAGCTCACCGAACTTGGCCAGAATTTAATCAACCAAGTCACAGAGATGATCAAGGCTTTCACAATCGCAAATCACACATATGTCAAAGACTTTCAGAAGAGCGTCGGCAAATTGCAGTTCAACACAGAAGGCGAAATGTATACCCTTTTTGGCCTAGTCGACGACGTTTCTGCAAAGCTAATAGCCGCAGGAGGAACTCCACCTAAGAAGCCAAAATCTTCATGCAGAGCAGAAGGTACGAAAGATAAGGGTCAGGATGACTCTGATGATAACTCTGACGGTCCATCAGATCATCCTGAGGGGGAGAATCTAAGTGAGAAGACAAGGAAAAAAGCTGCATCCAGAGGTCTACCAGAACCACCAATAACCGTAGAACCCCTGAATCAAGTTCCCCCATCCCAAACCCAAGAAGGAAACCAACAAGACACCACAGAGGCAACAACCACCTCTGTGGATATTCCTCAAGAAATTCCATCTCAAACCCAAATACCTGAACAAACCACAGAGGCAACAACCACCTCAACGCAAGTACCTGAAACCTCTGCTGATAACCAACAGAAGACCACCGAGGGAACACCCACCTCTATGGAAACATCTCCCAAAGCCAAATCAGCAGAACAACCCAAAACCATACCAAGAACCAAATCCATTGCTCACAAAAGAAAATATTTGAGCAAGTCGGCAGAATCCTCACCAAACAAACCCTCATCCCTAATCAATCCCTCTAAGAAACCATCAGAGGCAACTTCAACTAAGTCCTCTGAAGCACAAGTGGCAAAACCAACAGAGGCAACCCCCGCAAATCCAAAAGAGGCAACTCCATCTGCTGAACAGCCGAAGGCAAAGAAAAAATGACAGAGGAACCAAAGAAGAAGAAGCCAAAGCATCAACCCACAGAAAAACTGATGAAAAGCTCCTTCGACGCCTACGTCACCATAAAGCCTGAAGAAGAAGACTGGGCCTCCAACCTTAAACCTCTACCAAAACTCACAGAGGCTCAGATGGCCCAAATAAAGAAAATAGAAGCTCTGCGCAGACCCATGCCACAATCTGGTACACCTTCATCTCAAATGGAAGAAGTTGTATACCAGTATCTCTACAACAAAACGACCAAAGATCCAATGCCGCCAATGGTCCAAGATCCCGAACTCCGTGCTGAACTCTACAACATCTTCACAAGAACAACTCCAAAGCCAAAATCGCAAGTCTTCTCAATCGAGAAAATCAAAGAGGTCATATATTGTAAGTATTCTAAAACCAGATCTACACCTAAGATTTCTTACAATATATATAAGATCAAAAGGGAGGACGGGACCGTAACCCAATTCTCAGATGCTGATCTAAGAAACCTAAATCCCTACGACCTACCCGACCTTCTGCAATGGACAAAAGAGAACTACACAAAAGATGGAAGAAGACTGGGCCTCCAACCTTAAACCTCTACCAAAACTCACAGAGGCTCAGATGGCCCAAATAAAGAAAATAGAAGCTCTGCGCAGACCCATGCCTCAATCTGGTACACCTTCATCTCAAATGGAAGAAGTTGTATACCAGTATCTCTACAACAAAACGACCAGAGATCCAATGCCGCCAATGGTCCAAGATCCCGAACTCCATGCTGAACTCGACAACATCTTCACAAGAACAACTCCAAAGCCAAAATCGCAAGTCTTCTCAATCGAGAAAATCAAAGAGGTCATATATTGTAAGTATTCTAAAACCAGATCTACACCTAAGATTTCTTACAATATATATAAGATCAAAAGGGAGGACGGGACCGTAACCCAATTCATAGATGCTGATCTGAGAAACCTAAATCCCTACGACCTACTCGACCTTCTGCAAAGGACAAAAGAGAACTACACAAAAGATGCACATCGAAGGGCTTATAGAGTAATAAAAAAGGCAATGCGCGAAAAACTTCTGCTCTACAGCTTACTCGACTTCCAATTGGCAAGAGACCTTGGAGTGACAAGCTTAGTCATCAGACCACCAGAAGCCAACTGCCCACTCTCTGCCATACCAAACTCCATCATTACTCATCCAGAGATCGGGTTAGTCTATCAAGATCCTTCAGAAAGGTGTAGACTATTCCTACATATGGATTGTCAGAAGTACGCAACAAGTACTTTAACAGAGTTCAGAGCTATCCTCGTAGAACACAGAGGAACGAAGCACATGGATCAGACTCTTGCAGATAGAATGATAGGCAACATCGACGCAACGATCAACCTTCGAAACCTCTGCATCAGTTTCTACAACGAACTCATAGAAGTTGGGCGTGACAATAGAAGCTTCAACGACTTCCCAAACGCCAAAAACTGATCTTGTCTACCAGCTTCTGTCATTTTCTACTTTCATCATTGTAATCAAATGTAAGTGTCTCTGACACATCCTTAATGAAAAGAAATGCAAATGTCTTTTTGAGGTACAATGTTTCACCTCTTATTATATATTTAGCCTAAATACCTTGCACTTTCAAATTTTTATTTTTCAATACTTAGGGGGAGATTGTTAGCTTCAATCTTTCTGTTAATAGAAGTATTGAAAAATAGGCTAAGTATAGAAATCAACAACAGAGGTTCTGCCGAGTCACAGATCAGACCGAAGGAAAGAAGTCCTCGACAGAAGCTCTGCGGCGAAGACGAGTAACCGTGAAGACCGAAGTCTACGACAGAGACTCTGCCGGGTTACTCAAGAAGAATGAAGTGCAGAAGCAACAGAATACTATTCTCTGCGGACAAGGCCACAGAGCTTCTGTCATACTTGACAGAGCCTCTGTGGTAAAAGGAAAAGATCTATGCAAAAGATCTTCTCCAGGACAAAACGTGCTTATTACATATCTGACATTCGAAGGTTCCAAAGATCATTTTGACAAAGGCATGCCCTGACAACAATACGTGTCAAACTCTGATAGGGTTTAGCCTAAAGCAGAATACGGAGCATTTAATGAAGCATGGCATCAACAGTTCCTAAATAGTGTTTTAGGACATTCCAACAATTGTTCATCAACAGTGTCCTTATACCTATCATTCCTTATTGTCCCCTTAAGATGTAGTATAAATAGAAGGCTCATGTTGAGCTCTTCTATTAAGCAATCAAGAATTAAGCATGAAGTCTGAAAATTAAGCTTAACACACGAAAATACACATATCTCATTAAGCTTTGTACTTCTCACACACACCATCAACTACAGATTTATTGTTAGTCCTTTGAAGTTCTTGGTGTTCTTATTCATATCAAATACAGTAAATCTTTGAGAAACTCATCTGTTTATTTATTCTTTGCTTTATTTGATATTGTGTGATTCTCTACCTTATTACATCTTTCAGTTCTTTAAATACGCTTCCGCACCATATCTTGTTTGAACTGTTTGATAAGATCATCATTGTTAAGCAAATCAGGAACCAACACTAATGCTTGGAATTCTTTCGGTAACTACGATATTTTCACTAAGCTCTCCAAGCTCGCATCTATCCTCGACAAATGGGGAAGAAACCTCAACGCTTCTTTTAAAAAAGAAATTAAAGAAGCCTACTCCAAATTGAAAGCTTTTCGGTCTTCAAGAGACCATTGTGCCTCGGCGGCGTTTGAAGAGGAAACACGCTGAATTATAAAAACCCTTGTCAATGAGGAGATACATTGGCGTCAAAGAGCGAAAACCCATTGGCTCAAGGATGGGGACCGGAACACTAAATTCTTTCATGCCTATACGAATAGGCGTCGTAAAAGAATCCGGATTGTCAAGTTAAAAAATGATGAAGGTACGTGGATTGAGGACCCTACCAGAATTCATAATCTCGTTACCGACCATTTTAATCGCACTTTCTCGATAGGATCCGGATGCCCGGAGCGGATCACCAAATTTGTTAATAATCGCTTAATGGCTCGGGATATTTTTGGCCTCGAGGCTCCCTTTGAAAAAGAGGAATTCAAAAAGGCTCTTTTCCAAATGCACCCGGATAAATCGCCGGGTTCAGACGATTTTAATCCGCGTTTCTTCCAAAAAAATGGGACTTTTTAGGAGACGAGATCTTTAATACCGGAAAGCTTTGGCTCACTAATGGGTCTCTACCCACAAGCATTAACGACACTTTTATCACGCTTATCCCCAAAATTAACGATCCGTCATCGTTTAAAGATTATAGACCCATTTCTCTTTGTAACGTCATCATGAAAGTGGTCACCAAAGTTTTGTGTTATGTCTCACGTTAGTGGAATAGAAGTATAGGGACCTTTTATGAAAATTCTTGTAAATATCCTTTATTGGGTATAAATAGTTTGCCTAATCCTAGATTAGGGTTTAATGATCATATTACTAGTTTGCTTAACTTTTCCTTTGTATGGCTACATTGCTATCATTCTGTTCATTTAATCAAAGTGAGATTTGTGACACTATTACTGATTTGTGTTGATTCTTGTTATTGCACTTGTTAATCTGGGATCCACAATTGGTATCAAAGCCTTCTTCTCTACCCACTCTCTCCGAACTGCTTTCCCCCGACCCGTTCTATCTGAAGTTACATTAGAGTTATTGTCAGAGGAGTTTAAGTAAAACGGTTGTCTTTTAGAGCTCTTACCGGTTTTAGCACGTTTCTTGGACCGACGTTTAGATTTAGATTTTGAAATGGTCTCAGAAACGGGTTTAGAATTAGAACATTCACCTTTTTCAAAATTAACCGGTGTGGGCATTTTTTCTAAAAATTGAGTGTGGCTAGCAAGCTTCGGAGCAAAATCAATCTTAGAAAAGTCATCATCATGACAAGCAGAGGAATTCATAAACTCAGAAAACCTTCATGCAGAATCAAGTGGGGTTTCACCATCAGAGTCGGATGAGGAGTTATCCGCAAAGGGGTTATCAAAAACTGGAAAAAGATTCTTTTGAACATAATCGGTTTGAATCGCCTTACCTTTATCTTTAAAACTCAAATTTTTATCATTTGTGTCATCAGACACTCCTATAAAAGCTTTACACGAGGAATTATCCAAAAAGAAAGGAGACGAGTCAACCGAGATGGTGTCAGGAGTGACACGCTTCATTGGAGTATCCACTGGGTTTTCCTTAGCCATTCTCAGCGTTAAAGTTTCTGTCGCCAAAGCAGACAATTGAGAAGTCAACTTAGCAATCTCGATTCGATAACTCGCTCTTTCTGATTCGGGTAAGGACTCGGTTTTGTTCTTTTTGAGCTTATCGATAGTAGATAAAAGTACAGTTCTTTCGGTTTCATAAATGACCTTATCCCTCAAAATCGATTTTTCAAGTTTGATAATTATGTTCTCCAAAATCAGAGGTGGAACATAACGTTTGAACTCTGATTTATCGTTAGAATCAACATCTGGTGTTGCCGTTACGGGAACCGGAGTTTCCACAGATTTGGCAAGCGAACAGATGTCGAAGTAATCGTTGGAGAGATAAGGGGTTTTGCTTTTTAAATAAGACGCATTTAGCGTTTCATACACGAAAAGAATTTGTACATTTATGTTTTTCCTAGGCGGCTCGTCTTCCGATTTGGTGTTATCTTCAGAATTAGTATTACCAGTTTTAGGTTTTGCCTCTATTTTTGGTAGAGGAATACCTGTTTTTCATTTAAGATCCTCTTTCTCCTCATCTTCCGGAGATGGCTTAGTCCACTTGATCTTATACTCAGGATATTTCTTGTCTAGGCCCATGAAATTGAATTCATAAAGAGTGGGAACCTTAGACAAGATTTTCTTTAGGTAACACGGATTATCATATCTGAGTCCCCATTGTGAGTTGTAGTACTTAAATTCCTTTGGTTTGTTCAAGTGGATGGTTTGTTTCGATTGACCAAGTTTATAAAGTTTGGATTCAAGATCCTTAAACTTAGTGGTCAACAACTCAATTTCTTTTTGAAATTTCTCTTGAATTACAACGCTTTTAGAGTACTCCTCCTGAGACTTTTCTAAATTTTGTGTATATTCAGATATTTGAGTCTCGAGGATTTCAGCTCTTTTTGAAATGGCCGAGCACTCAGTTTGATAGTTCTCTATCACGCATTTGTCCTCAGCCTTTTCAATAGCTAGCTTGCCTATGGTATCATACTTAGTCTTAGCATCAACTTCTTGCTTAGAGTTTTGGGCGTCCTTGGTTTTAGTCTTTTGTTTAAAGGTATCTAAGGTACGCACCATAACTTGCATCTGATTAATTAAGTCAGCATTAGAAGAACTACATACCTGGCACTCGCTTTTGTCCTTCTTCTTTTCGGAAGAGTCATCTTCAGATTCGGATTCTTTCGGGTTAAGGCCAGTATAACACATGTGAGCTTCCTCGTCGTCATCTTCGTCTTCAGTCAGTTGGAGCCAGTGATCATCTTCCACCAGCAGTGCTTTACCAGCTTCTTTCTGCCTTGACAACAATATTTTGTTCTTGTAGTACTCAGCATTTCGTACTACAGGTTTCCGGCAGTCCTTGGTGAAGTGACCTCGCTTCCTGCAGTTGTAGCATTTCACTGGTTCATCATCAGTTCGGTCTTCATACTTTCCTTCAGATCGCTTTCCTTCATCGTTCTTCTTCCTTCCTTCATCAGACTTGCGCTTGCCTTCGTACTTATCTCGGTAGTCCCGACGCTTTGTATTGGTGGAGTATCTCTGGCTGTTGTTGGATGGCTTCTTGAAAAACTTCTTTCTAGCATACTCCCGGGACAGTAAAGCAACGATCTTCTTTATACTATCAAGCTCTGGATCGGAATCACTTTCCGATTCTCCGTCCTCATGCTCAGATTCACTCTGAGCTTCCTCTTTATATGAACTGTGCTGGACTTGCTTGTCTTTCTTGTGAGACATGAGAGCTAAGGGGTCTTCTTTTGTCTTTTCATTCGACTTCTAATCTCCCATCAACTCACGAACATCATATTCGTCTTGGAGCAACATCTCATAGAGGTCATGCAGCGGAACACTTTCTAAAGATCGGTTGTGACGAACGTGGAGGACAAATCCCTTCCATTCAGATTGAAGGTTGTTGAGGAACTTGATGTTGCACTCGAGGTTCGTATTCAAGATGTTGTTCTTGTGCAGGTCATTGAGGAGTGTGCAGAAACGCTCGTAGGTTTCAGTGAGTGATTCCCCTCGTTTGGCTTTAAAGGCTTCATAGCGTGTGAGGCAGTTGGTTATCTTCAGCTGATTACCCTCACGACTGCCTTGCATGATCTTCGCAAGATGGTCCCATATACCTTTAGTTGTGTCCTTGTGACTGTCGATGCTGCAGTAGATGTTGTTAGGAAGACTGTATACTAGATAAGTCTTCGCCAGCTTATCTCCATTGGCTTTCCTCTTTTCATCAGCCGACAGCTTGTCATACGGTTTGGGCACCATATGTGTTGGGGTTCTGCCTTCTTGTGCTGGAACGTCCATCAAGGGTGGAGTAGTTGGACCGTCCGTCATCGATCGGAGAATCTCTTCATATAACGGCTTGGTGTCGATGAAGCACATAAAACGATCCTTCCAGACATTGTACTCCCCTCGGTACAAGATCGGAGGTTTGAGTTTCGATCCGATAGCTAATGCGTCTTGAGCATTCATTGTGATCACTTGTGTGATTGTAAGACGAGTAAGATGATTCAAAGGTAAAGAGTGATCTAACGCACAAACTAACGCAATTCCAATAAAGGATCAAGAATAAGCAGAAAGGAACACAGGAAAATTGAACCAAATAGAAACTGAAAAAATAAGTGTGCAGAGGAAAGATCCGGAATGAGAGATCCGGAATAGTGGATCCGGAGTGAGGATCCGGATTGAGAAATCCGAAATTCAAGGATCCGGAACCAAAAATATAGATCCGAAATTGATGGGATCCGGAGTTAGTAATCTAAGTGCAGTAGACCGGATCCGGAATGTATGGATACCAGAATTATAGGAACCGGAATTGGTGAATCCGGAACCGAAATGAGTTCCGGTATTGGGAACCCGATATGAGACCAGAACCGGAATGGGATCCGGTACCTTTCCGGATCCGGTATGTAAACTGGAACCGGAACTCAAGAACTAAGTCCCGTATTCAAACACTGGAACACGAAAAACTTACCTGGAAATCTAATATGCACCTCTTTTGACTTGGAAACTTTCTGCAATCACTTTAGAAACAAAACAAGCAAGTAGGGAAAGCAAAAAACAACTGACCAAATCGATTAATCAAGCACTTTTGATGCAAAAATTGAGTTTTTATCAAGAACAGAGTGAATAAAACCCAGAAATAAAAAAGCTCAAAATTAATGATTGAATGCTTAACCAAAACAACTCAAAACTTGATATGACTCTAGAAACACACCAAAGATGATTTCTTAAGCCTCAATTTCAAGTTTTTACACTTGAATCAAAGCAAAGAAAAACTTTATCAATGAAACAGTCGACTAAAACTTTTGAATGACCAGAATAAGAATTTACCTTTGAATCAATCGTCTTTCTGCTCTGATACCAATTGTGGATCCCAGATTAACAAGTGCAATAACAAGGCTAAGATACAACCAGAGAAGACCAAGTCATTTAATTCTTTTTCGCTTATTAGGAAAAATAACAACAATCATGGTTTTGGTTTAAATAACTCTGTTGAACATGGTTTTAAATTTCCAGTTAAACTTGATAATGTTCAGCAATTGATTGAAATTTCGCGTGATTGTGTTTCCTGTTCTTTATGTGGATTGAATGATTTTGTCATGACTAAAAATGCATCTGATTGGTTTGGTACATATCATGTCTTTAACTCCAATGCTTCTCGTAAGTCTTCTAGGAAAAGACCCAGATCTAAACGGGTCTCAAGCAAAGGTGTTGCACCTAATACCCAATGACCCATTAATAGATGGGTACCTAAACAACCTTAATTTTGTTTTTCAACCCGGTCATGTGTGGTTTTTAGACTCCAGATGCTCCAAACACACCAACTTCAAGGAGAAGTATTGTGGTGACGTTAGATTTAGAAATGACAACGTGGCCCCGATCATGGGCTATGGCGACCTCGTTCAGGACAACCTCACCATCAAGCGTGTGTCCTACGTCGAAGGCCTCGGTCACAACCTCTTCAACATCAGCCAGTTCTACGACAAGAATCTTGAAGTCAAATTCAAGGCGAAGGGGTGCAGTATTCGTAACGACGACGGTATGGAGATCCTTGCCGGTACTCGAAGGACGAACCTCTACACCATCAATCTTGCCGCCGTGAAGACCGATAAAGCCGTGTGCCTTCTTTCCAAAGCCACTACTCAACAGAACTGACTGTGGCATCGACGGCTCTCCCATTTGAACTTCAAGAATATCAACAAGTTGGTGCTGGGTGGACTCGTCAAGGGTGTGCATGAATTAAAGTTTGCAAAAGAACATCTCTGCTCCGCATGCGAGATGGGCAAGATGAAGAAGGTTTCACACAAGCCGAAGCCGATTACTAGCACGTCCAGACCTCTAGAGCTGATCCACATAGATCTCTGCGGCCCTATGCTCATCCAAAGCATAAGCCATAAGAAGTACGTATTGGTGATGGTGGACGACTACTCGCGATACACCTGGGTCAAGTTCCTCCGGTCAAAGGACGAGACTCCAGAGGTCATAGTCAACCACCTGAAGGGAGTCCAGAACAACTTGCAGCTAACCGTCATCTCGATTTGCACGGATAACGGAACCGAGTTCAAGAATCGCTTTATCAGTGATTTTCTCACATCAGCTGGAATTTCACACAACTTCTCAGCTGCCAGGACTCCTCAACAGAACGGCGTGGTGGAACGACGCGACCGCACCTTGGTGGAAGCGGCACGCACAATGCTGACTTAGTACGGTCTTCTGATGTTCTTATGGTCCAAAGCTATCGCAACGGCGTGCTATACTCAGAATAGGTCCATCGTCCACATGCGTTTCAACAAGACGTCATACGAGCTCATCAACAAACGCACCCCCAACATCAGCTACTTTCACCCGTTCGGGTGTAAGTGATTCGTGCTGAATGACAAGGATGATCTCGGCAAACTCAAGCCAAAGTCGGACGAAGGGATTTTCATCGTCTATTCTACCTCTTCAAAAGCATACCGAGTCTACAACAAGAGAACTAAGAGTGTCATTGAGAGTATAAATGTGACCTTCGACGAATTGGTCGATTTGGCCTCTGAACGAACCAGTTCAGAACCCGTGCTTACTGGAGTGTTGGCTTCTGATCACTCTAGATCGGAACCCAAGCACACGACAGTAGACCTTTCGTCGTCCAATACGTCGAAATCACATCCCTTCGTGTTAGATCTACTGTTTGAAAAAATTTATAATGATTTTTATCTTCCCCCTGTATCTACTGATGCTTCTGTGAATGCAGATGGAACTGTAGTGGTGTCGACACACATCTCTGGTCCTCCACCAACCCCCAACACTACATCATCGGAGGACTCGCCCTCTTCACCTGTGATAGAGACGACACCATCATCAAGTACAACGACGGTGACCGCGACTCCATCCCTAGTGGTTCAAACCACATTGTCTTCCCCTGGAACAAGCAACAGTACTGACGCAACTGCCGAATCTTCGCCAACTGCTGTTGTTTCCCAACCTGTGGCCGCCGACCGGTTACATCCGGTTCCATCCTTAGAGGCGGTTCAGAACTTACCCTTAGGGTCCTACATCGATGCCGACAATTCTCAACCCCTAACAGACCCGCTACCTCACACGCGGAAGTGGACTCGAGCGCACCCACCTGAGAAAATCATTGGAGATCCGTCTGCTCCCGTTCAAACTAGAGCAACGACGAAAACTGATGACGAAGCCGCCCCTGCACTTCTGAACAATACTAAAAAACGAACGACTACGGGAAATGAGTGCCTCTTCTCCATCTTCCTCAGCAATTTGAACCCGCGACGGTTAAAGATGCGTTACACCACCCGGATTGGATAATGGCTATGCAAGAGGAGTTGAACGAATTTGAATGTCTCAAAGTATGGCGCCTGGTCCCTCGCCAGAAGAACAAGACCATTATCGGCACGAAATGGATCTTCAAGAACAAGAAGGACGAGAACGGGATCGTTGTACGGAACAAGGCTCGCTTGGTAGCGAAAGGGTATCGACAACAAGAGGGGATCGACTACGAAGAGATGTTCGCACCAGTTGCCCGAATCGAAGCTATTCGGATGTTCCTCGCGTACGCCGCTCACAAAAACTTCACCGTCTTTCAAATGGACGTGAAGACGACGTTTCTAAACGGAAAAATCAAGGAGGAAGTCTACGTCTCCCAGCCGGAAGGTTTTGTCAGTATAGATCACCCCAACCATGTGTATCACCTCGACAGAGCATTGTATGAACTCAAGCAAGCACCGAGAGCCTGATATGATGAATTATCAACTTTTCTAACGAATTTCGGCTTCTCGAAAGGTAAGATCGGCACAACCCTTTTCATCAAAAGGAAAGGTGAGGATATAATTTTAATTCAAGTCTATGTCGATGACATTATTTTTGGCTCTACGAACCCACAATACTGTTACAAATTTTCAGTCCTCATGAAACACATTTTAAAATGAGTATGATGGGTCAGATGAATTTCTTCCTCCGTCTTCAAGTTATACAAATGTCGACCTGGATATTCATCAATCAATATAAGTACATCGCGGATATTCTTCGAAAATTCAAGATGGAACAATGTACACCCATGAAAACTCCGATGTCACCGGGTACGAAGTTACACGCCGATCCTGACGGAAAGGACGTGAATACTACTACCTATAGAGGAATGATAGGTTCATTGATGTATTTAACGGCAAGTAGGCTGGACATAATGTTTTCAACCTTTTTGTGTGCTAGATTTCAATCTAAACCTAAAAAGTCCCACCTCAAAGCAGGTAAGCGTATTGTTGGTCCCGAGAGGGTTATACAAGTTTGTAGAAGGGGGGGTTGAATACAAACACACAGATTTTACTTTTCTAAATTGTTTATTGATGTATATCAAACAATTTACAACTTATTGCGGAACAAGATTAAGGATTAAACCTAATCTAAACAAGTTATGAGAAACACTAAGTTTCTTGCACTAGAATTAAGATAGAAAGGAGATAAGAATATTAAAGAGAAATATTCTAACACACAGAGTAAGAAAGAAGAAGATGGCCGAGCACTTCATTTCTGAAGTAGGGTTCTTCTTATATATTGCATGCATTTAATGCATAGCAGTACAACTTTACACGTGGTAGCAGCTGATTGGTTGCATGGTTTGACCTTTGTAGACAACCTTAGTAGACTTGTCGCTGTTCTTGAGCTTGATCTTCGACTTCAGCGTAGAACATTTTTGACGTGAAACTTGTCTTCAAGGATCATAAGTAAACAACTAAAACTATCAGCGATCATCAATAAGACTGAACAGACTCAGCGCTTTATTGATGAACAGTTTCGGTGATCGTTTAATCTAAAGAGCATGAGTTTCCTATCAGCGGTACTGTAGAGACATAGTACTTATCAGCGATAGTGAAACTCTAATACATATTGTCTACTTATAATTTTCACTAAGTATTTCTTAAAGAGTCATTATCAAATCACTAAGGGTTTGGATCAACAATCTCCCCCTATTTGATTATGACGTAGCAACAAAAGAAAATTGCTAACTATGAAAACATAAGGATAAAAAGAACTCATAAAATATTTGTCCCTTTTACTGTTTTTTGGGATCTTTTAAGTACTGATGGAGTAAAGTACTTTCGCTGAAATTTTTCTTTAAACTTCGTAAAGATTACAGAGGGAAGTGGAAAAATTACAAGTACAGCAAATAAATTTACAAGTACAAAAGATATAAGCTGATAAGGATAGAAGAATTACAAGGAAATCCTATCAGCTACAAAGGTTCTTCCTTAATGAGAAGTTCATCAAGGGTTTTTGTTGTAGGTATCATCCAGTCAGGGACAGTTTCTCCAAGATCCCGTCTGTTCTTTGCTTCATCAAAGATTAGGGGCTTGAGATATTGTCCTAGAAGATCTTTTCTGAATTCACACCAATAGATGAGATCCCTGAGTTGTTCGATAGGAGTGATGGGAAGCTCAGAGACGCGTTGAAAGTGTTCTCGTTCATCATAGTCATGAAAGAAGATACCATACGGTTTGCTTAGGACTTTTCCAGGAATGAAGCGTTCACCAGGGGGCAGGGAGGTGTCAAGCGTTGAGAGGTCAGGTTCAGGACCAAGAACTTCAGCACGTGAGAAGCCAATACCTGTTTCGTTCTGGATAGGAGGACCTGAGTCGGAAGGTTTTATCTTTTTCTTTGCAGAGGCCCTTCTTCGTTTTTTTGGATTAGTAGTAGGAGGAGGAATATCCACAGTAGAAGAAACCAAGTCGATCCGAGAATTTATGATTTTCTCGACATGGCTTTTATGTTGTGACCGAGATTGCTGAATGGCTATTCGCATCTCCAACCATTCAGAGAGACCGTACTTCTTGATCGTAGAAGCATAGATGGTTTCCTTTGTACCATTTTATCTGAATATGTCAACTTCAACAACAAGAACGCCTATGGTCGTTCTTCCTCTGATAAGTACCTTGTTGATCCTGGCAGCCCGATATCGATAGTGCAGTCTTTCTTTGCACCATTCCAATGTAGAATCAGATACATTGGTCTTTTCATCAACGATCTTCTGGGCGTCTTCCCACAATTGACGTTGGACATCTATGGGAGTTCTTTTCAAATCAGGGTCCTTCACCGATTGTTGGACAAGCTGGATGGCGTAGGCCTTATCTTGTTCTTCAGCTTTCCTTCGATCGGCGAGTTGTTTCTTTGCCTTGAGATGTTCAACGAATTCCTTCTTTGATAGTCTGAACTTGGTAACATCGACTTTGTGTCGAGGAAGGATGATTCGCTAATCTTCAAGCTTTTTGATCATTTCATCTCTCTTTTTCTGATCTTTTTCACTTAGCGTTTGAGGAGCTAAGGAAGGTCTGTTTTTGTGAGAAAGCAGCTGTTCTTCAGGTTCATCAGTCTCAGTGAAATCCAAGACTGGGATTATTTCTTTAGTGATAGGAGCTAGATTTATTGTTGTAGTTGCAGCCGGAGGAACTTCAGCTGGATCCTCAAGCAGGGGAGAGGACTAGTTGAAACACAACGATCGTTTAAGTAAGATCATTTAAGAAGAAAAGAGGTAGAGAAAAGATTGGGGTTTAAGTGTATAGAGGTTTTATGGAGAGGAGAATTGAGATTGAGAAGGGATAGAGGAGGGATGCAGTGTAAGGGAATAGAAGGTAGTGTACCTGACAAACTGGCTTTTGAAGCAAGATCGTCATATTGCCTTTTGCAGCGAGGCCTTTGATTTTGCCTTTGTTAGCTTCAGTTGCTGCAGGTTTTGTCTTTGTCCCCTCCCCTGATGGTTCGTTTATCGAAATCCCTTTCTGAACAGGGACCCTCTTGGGTTGAACAAAGAAGAAGTCATCATCATCGTCATCATCATCATTATTTTTAGGAGATGATGATGGTTCGTCGTCCTCAAGGTCGAGGTCTTCATTTTCTTCTTCTTCCCCAACTTCAGATTCTTCCTCGTCAGCATAGGGTACGGTAACGTCAGCAGCAACTTCAGTTTCCTTATCGAGTTGCTCCCCCTCAAATTCAGAGGCAGGTTTCTCGGTTCCCTCAGGGTTTTCAACTCCCTGAGGTTTCTTGGTTATAGCAGCAGCATCAGTTTCAATACCCTCCCCCTCAAAGTTACGGGGAAGGTCTTCAAGATTATTCTCCTCCCCCTCAGCATTATGGGGAAGGTCTTCAGTCTTCTCCCCCTCTTCCACATGATGGATGGGGGAGGAATGAATAGGTTCACCAGGAGCAGCAGCAATATCAGTTCGCATTGGGTCCTTGTCTTCCAGGCCAGGGATCCCAACACAGGTTTCAATCCTACATAATCTGTCTTCCAGGCCAGATATAGTAGGAGTGATTCTTTGAAGTTCTTCTCGATCCGTCTGAGTAAAGTGTGAGGGAGTGCAACTTGGAGCGTTCAGATGATCAATGATCTGCTGTACTATAGTCTTAACCGAGGTCACCTCAGACTTTACAGTAGTCACCTCTCCCTGAAGATCATCAACCGCTGTCTTCAATGATGTGACTTCATTGGACAGGGCTGTAAAGTTGGTGGAGAGAGTGATGTTGGCGGTGGAGTTTTCAGCGAGGGTGATAGCAAATTGACCAATGCTACCATCCACCTTCTCCAGATCATCACTGGAGGCTTTTCCGTGGACCTCGGTGGTCAGCTTCTTGAGAGCATCTCCAGCGTCTGTAACCGCTAAAGAGTTTGCAGTTAAAGTGGTGGTGAGAGATTCCACCTTCGTTTCCAAGCCTTTCAGGGAGTTGTTGATATCTCCCAAATTAGGACCTGAAAAGGTTGAGAACTTGTGAACAAAGGAAAGCTCAGAAGTTTGGGGTTTTGAGAGAGGAGTGTTTGGAGTTATGTGTATACCTGCGGGATGGTTGATGAAGTCCTCAAAATCTCGATGACCTGTCAACGTTTCAAAATCGTCTTCCAGTGTACCTTTACGCTGGGAAGTTTCCGCAAGTCCTTTATTTAAATCCTACATCCGCCGTAGTTCTTCAGTAGATGAGTCACCCAGATGAATGACCTTCGTTGTAGAGAAGGGAGGAATAGATGGAGTGACCAAAGGAACGGTGGGAGGAGCAAGAGTTGAGAAGAGGTTTGGGGTGCCAGAATCAGCGTTGGATCTGCTGAGAAATACTTCTTCAGTCCTTAGAGGGTATGAAGGAGGGGGGTTCAGTTCCAAGTTTATAACCTCAGCGTTTAGAGACGCTGAAGTTGGGATGGAAGGGGTGGCTTGAGCAACTGTGGCAGAGCGTACCACTAAACTATCCAACGGCTCTTTTAAAGATCGAGTCACAGAGTCTTCAACCTATGAAGGTTTGGGGGGTTGCTCCTTGGTTTTCTTGATCCTTTGAGAATCAAGTGAGGTAGTAGAGTGTTTCCTTTTCTTAGAAGGAGTGGATTTTGCAGCCTGGGTATCAGCGGTGGGGATTACCGCTGAGGTAGCCGCAGAAGTAGAAGAAGTTGGAGGATTGAGAACAGATAAGCATGTAGAGAGACGTACCTCGTTTGGCAGGGGCTTGAAGTCAAGAACTTTAGGGCCAACCTTTGAGAGCCTCAGGTCGCCCACCTTCGGGTATTTGTTCTTCATACCTTGTGTGAAGAGAGCACTGACAAACCTGGGATAAGGAACACATGTTGGTCTGTCAGCAGCAACCACTCTGAGCATCATATCATCGTAAATGATTTTTGCCCAATCAACATGGAGACCCTTCAGCAGTGAGTACCCCATGGCCTGTTGGAGTTGGGATGCTTGGTCAGTTGACCCAGTCTTCGCTGTCAGGCAGCTGATTAAATGAGCAAAGATGAAGTTCATCTCGCTTGGCATTTTGGACTTCTTGATGGCAGTTATCTTCTTGTCAGGGAGTTCATCTCTCCCTGTGTCCCATACGTACTTCATTGCATCGAAGAATGCAATCAAGGTTTCCCTATCGGCTGAGTTTTTGGGATTGGGTAGAGGGATAAAGGGTTTTTCTTTTGTGGCTCCGGAAGGTTCAGGGCACACCAGATGTTACCAGGTGTAATCTTGGAAATGCCATGGTCGGTATCAAAGAGGATGACATCGATTTTCTTCTCAGGGTTCTTGATAGAGGTGATCTAAGCTCTGCTAGCAGAATACCAGAACTGAGCTAGGAGATGTCTATTAGTTGGGGGTGCAACAGTAAGAGCTGTCGATAGGGGACATGTCTTGAGAAAATTCACAGCATCATCCAGATGTGTGACTTGCTTCTTTTTAGGGAAGTCGAAGAGAGCATAGGGATTGTTGCTTTGAAAAGTAACTTTCTCAAGTTTGAACTTAACTTGAGAAGCTTTTGTGAGTACAGTAACCTCAGCAGCAATGGGAGACTTGGAGGATGGAGCTTCAGTAGAGGATGCCATTTCTGTTTATCACATATAAACATGAAGAAGATGAACAAAAATGTCTTAATGTGGAAAGAATTTCCAAAAAGATGTTTTTGAGTTTTGTCCATTTCATTCAGACAAAAAAATGTCTTAATGAAGATTAGGGTTTTTCTAGTTTTGAAAAAGAAATACAAAACATAGTGAACATTGGTTTTCCAGTTTCTGTTTGAAGAAGAGATTCTGGAAAAGCAAATGAAGATGCAAGTTTAAGATTCTTGAAATAAACTTGAAGAACAACCATAAAGGTTGTGTTCATAAAATCATGAAGAGAAAATGATTTCATTTTAAGAGAGTTCTTTTGTTTGATCTGTTAAAAACAATAATAAGATCAAAAACAAGTTTTAATAGTTGCAAAATAAAAGAAATAATAACCTGTGATGCTTAAGACGATGAAGATGAACAGGTTCGAGGGATTATATCTTGAATGCAACAGAGAATTCTTGCTTGAAAGAGATGATGTTCGCGTAAAGGAAAAATATAAACTCGAAAGTGTTTATATAGTGAGAGAAGAGAGAGAAAAACTGTGAGCGGGAAAGTTTTCATGATGACACAGACACGTCCCTTGATTTTGATTGGACAAGGAAGTCGAAACGGGCGAACGTGTAAGAGAAAACGTGCCATGACTTTATCCGTAGTGATGACGTCACAAACGTCCTTTCATATTTTTAGGATGTCTCTGAGAATTTTGAAAGCTCAGGGACATTTTTAAAAACATGAAGCACTGAATTAGAAATTTCAAAAGTATCACTGAAAGGAAAAGATATTCAGCGCTGCAATTTGTTTTGAAATCTTGCATTTAAGCGAACGTCAGCGAGTAAGAGAGAACATACCTTAACATCAGCGAATCAAGTTTGTTCAGAGAGTAGGTGATGAGAAGGGTTATACAAGTTCATTATTATCACTGATCAAATGTGAACCGCTGAAGATTTTACTCTTCAAAGTTCAGCATTCCAAGCTCACTGATGAGAAAGTTGAATCTTGTCTCATCAAGAGGCTTGGTGAATAGATCAGCTAACTGAAAGTCAGTTGGGATAAAATGAAGTTCTATATCACCATTCATCACATGATCTATGATAAAATGATACCTGATTTCGATGTGTTTGGTCTTTGAGTGTATCACTAGATTGTTGGCTATAGCGATGGCACTAGTGCTGTCGCAATAGATTGAAATTTTAGAGAGTTGAAGGTCATAGTCCAGTAGTTGATTTCTAATCCACAAGACCTGAGAACAACAGCTTCCAGCAGCTACGTACTCAGCTTCAGCTGTTGAGGTGGACACTGAGTTTTGCTTTTTACTTGTCCAACTCACCAGCTTTCCACCTAAGAGCTGACAACCTCCTATGGTGCTTTTCCTATCCATTTTGCAACCTACAAAATCACTATCTGAATAGGCGGTTAGATCAAACCCTGAGTCTTTGGGATACCAAAGACCTAGGTTAGGAGTACCCTTAAGGTAACGAAAGATTCTCTTTACAACGATCAAATGAGATTCCTTAGGTTCAGCTTGATATCATGTACACAAACAGGTTGCGTACATAATATCAGGTCGGCTAGCTGTAAGATACAGGAGAGAGCCGATCATCCCACGGTACGCTGTGACATTAACAGGTTTTCTAGAAGGATCCTTGTTTAGTGTCAGCGGCGGTGCCATAGGGGTTTTCATAGCTGAGCTCTGAGTTAAATCAAATTTCTTCAGCATATCTTTAACATACTTTCCCTGATTAATGATAGTTCCTTTTGCATTTTGTTTGATTTGAAGACCAAGGAAATATGTTAGCTCACCCATCATACTCATTTTATATTCAACTTTCATTCTCTCAGCAAAACGAGTACATAGGTCAGGGTTAGTGGAACCAAATATAATACCATCGACATATATTTGAACAAGAATAATATGACCTTTTACTTTCCTGAAAAATAGAGTTTAATCGATTTTACCTCGCTCAAATTTTTCAATATGGAGATAAGTAGAGAGAGTGTCATACCATGCACGAGGAGCTTGCTTTAAGCCATAAAATTCCTTATCCAGTTTATAAACATAACCTGGATGCTTAAGATCTGAGAATCCTGGAGGTTGTTCCACGTAGACTTCTTCATTCAGCTTTCCATTGAGAAACTCTGACTTGACATCCATTTGATAGACTTTGAAGTCTTTGTGTACAGCGTAAGCTAAGAATAGACGAATAGCTTCTAGTCTTGCCACTGGGGTGAATGTTTCGTCGTAATCTATACCTTCCTCTTGTCTGTATCCCTGAGCAACAAGACGAGCCTTGTTGCGGGTTACATTTCCATGTTCATCCAACTTGTTTTGATAGACCCATTTAGTGCCTGTCACTGACTTGTCGAATGGTCTAGGAACAAGCTTCCAAACTTTGTTTCTTTCAAATTCTGTCAGCTCTTCTTGCATAGTGCTGACCCAGTTTGGATCTTGGAGGGATAATCTGTTTTCTTTGGTTCAATCAGAGAAATAAAGTTAACAAATAAATAAATATTACATGTACTTCGTCGAGTCTGAACACCAGTGTTTGGATCACCAAGAGTTTGTTCAATAGGGTAATTATTAGTTCATCGCTGAGCCGTAGCATAAGTCGCTGACTCAACCTGAACTTGAGGGGTTGAAGATGAGGCTTCAGCAACTTCTGGTATTTCAACCAAAAGAGGAAGAGGTGCAGATGTCATTTCATTCACTGATTGCTGAGAAGTAGATGGTATGTCTGAGATAGAGGGTTCAGAAGCAGACATAGTGTTTAGAGGAATAGCTGAGACCCATGATGTTTCAGCTTCACTAGTCTGCATGCTTGGGATGATGGTAGGATCATCATCTTCAGCGGGATGAGTATGAGATGGAGTGGGAATGTCTTCTGAATCACCAAGATGAGAAAACATCCATTGATTCAGTTCTTCAGTATCAGCAGAATGTCGAGAGTTCGCTGAACGGGATTCGTCAAAAGTGACGTGGATAGTTTCTTCTACAGTCTGTCTTCCATGATTGAAGGCTCTAAAGGCTTTGGAGACTGAGGAGTATCCAAGAAAGATTCCATCATCAGCCTTAGGATCAAACTTTCCAAGGGCATCTCTGTTGTTTAGTATGAAACACTGACAACCAAAGATGTGAAGAAAGTTAATTGAAGGCTTTCTCCCATGGAAGAGTTCATAGGTTGTCTTCTTGAATCTTTTGACTATCAGCGACCTGTTTTAAGTGAAACAAGCAGTGTTGACAGCTTCTTCCCAAAACTGAGTAGGCAGGTGAGAATCGATTAGCATTGAACGTGCAACTTCGATGATAGTTCGATTTCTTCTTTCAGCGACTTCGTTTTGTTGCGGTGTTCTCACTGAGGAAAAGTTGTGAGAAATACCCTTGCTTTCAAAGAAGGAATCAAGAGAACCGTTTTTGAATTCAATCCCATGATCACTCCTTATTGAGCGAACGGTCATGTTATTCAGGACTTCCTTTTTCCTGACAAAGGTGATGAGTTCTTCAGGGGTGTCACTCTTAGAACGGAGAAACATTACCCAGGTATAGCGAGAGAATTCATTAACTATGACCAACGTATATTTCTTTCCAGCGATGGATTGTTTGTTAACAGGGCCAAATAAATCCATATGGAGAAGTTGTAGAGGAGATGACGCTGAGAAAACTTGCTTAGATTTGAAACTAGCTTTTGTTTGTTTCTCTTTCTCACACGCTGAGCATAAGGACTCCTTAGCGTATGAGTGTTGAGGTAGACCTGTAACCAACTCTTTTGAAGAAAGAGTATTCAGTGTCTTGAAGTTGAGATGGGAGAGCCTCTTATGCGATAGCCAGTTGACATCAGATGAGGCTTTTGAGAAGAAACATGAGTTCTCAGTGGTTGTAGAGTCCATGTTTATAACGTAAACATTTTCCATACGATAACCGCTGAGAGATATCTTCTCCTTTTTGTCAGTAACAAAGCAGGATTCCTTAGTAAAGATTACTTTGTTATCCATGTCGCAGAGATGACTTATGCTTAGAAGATTATGCTTCAGTCCTTCAACATATGCCACTCTTCTGAAGGTCGTTGTACCATTAGAGAGTACACCAAACCCTCGGGTATGGCCTTTTCCATTTCCACCAAAGGTTACTGAGGGACCCTTCTCTTCCTTGTATTCAGTGAGCAGGCTTTTCTTTCCAGTCATATGTCTAGAGCATCCTCTATCGAGATACCAGATACCCATCTTAACCTTGGTAGCAGAGACTGAAGTAGAGGGAATGTCAGAATTTTCTTCCCTTTCTTCGATTTTTTCCATGAGGCAGAGATTGGCCTCATCATCATCTTTTGAGTCAGATGATTCTTCTTCATCAGAGGCAGCCCAATCGAAGTCAGCCATCAGGCCTTTGCCTTTCTTCTTAAAGCTTTTCAGCTTTGAATACTTTTCTTTCAGATTTTTGTATTTGTCATCTCTAGCTCTGGGGTTAGAGGATTTCTTTGGGAAAGCTAAGGGTCTAGAAACTTTCTTTGACCTGCACTCGCACAAATGAAGCTTTCGTATTGTCTTACCAGGTTGATCTTTCTAGAGTCCTGGACTTCAGACGTACCTTCATACTGAACACAGATTGTGTCCCACATGGCTTTGGATGTTTTCAGGTTAATGACGGAATGGTAGACTTCGTCAGGAAGAGCCATTGAGAGAATGGATCTGGCTTTGGTGTCGATAGCCACTTTCTTCTTATCTTCATCAGTCCACGTATGAATTTCCTTGGGAATCAAGCTTTCAGGAATGGCTGCTCTATTCTCAGTACATGGAACTTCAGGGTCAATTCTAATAGGAACATATGGACTGTTTGGGCAAAATTTCACCAGTCTCGACTGCGACCAGGATACTGAAGACCTTTATTATACTTCTCCCATAACAAAGTCAAATCCTAAACACTAGATCCTTTAAACCAAAACTGAAGTCAAAAGTACCTCTCGACCTCGACCGTCGTGACATAACCCTCGACCGTGGTGACATAGCTCACGACTTCGATCGACTAACATGCGACATTTCTGTTATGTTTTTCTCATTCAATGCAGGGTCAATGACATTTATGGCCAACTAACGTAACCGATAGAAGCAGTTACGAGCATTAACAGCAATGACCGTTGCGACCGTTACTCCTACACTCATCACGGTCAATTAAAGCTACGAAGACTATAAATACGAAGATCAAAAACCCATTTAAGGACATCGCATTACAACACATAGACATCATCTTTCCGAAGAGCATCTGAAGCAAAGAACTCTCTCTCGAAAGAACGCTCTCGGCGCACGACTTCCACTCACGACACATTGTTTTTACACACGATGCACCAATTTTTACATTCGATACACCTGTTTTACTTTACATCTAAAGTCTTTCTTTCATTTGTATTGTAATCATTGTACTCTCGACACCTGAAACTCGAGGATATCGTCCCTGTTTGGCGATCATAGTGCAGCGACGACTTCCACAGTCGTCCGCGGGTTTTTTCCTCGTTGAGGTTTTTCCCGCGTCACCAAATCTTTGTCTAATTTACGTTTTTTACCTTTGACGTACGCTTTGTTGCTAGATTCTTTTCTTTAGTTGTTAAATTCCACAATCAACCTTAAGTTATCCTTTTGGACGATTTTTGGCATTAACAGTTTGGCGCCATCCGTGGGACCCCATCTAGAGAAAATCTTCGACAAACATGCGTTTTACTAACGGTTTCTTGGAGTTTCCTCTTTTCTTCGTTTCAGGAAAATGGTAACCCCTGAAAATCAAGAACACATCCTTGCCCAGAAGCCCAAGGGGCTTGAGAAAATGCAAGGTGTTCCTGAAATAATCAACGACTATCGCCTGGAGGAAGTCATCCTGGACCAGAGCAAGCCTAACCAGAAAGTCGTCGTGGGATCATTCCTCGATCCCTGCCTTAAGGAAAAGCTCATATCTTTTTTGCAGGAATATGCCGATTGTTTTGCCTGGTCACATGAAGATATGGTCGGCATAGACCCTGGTGTCATTTCCCATAAGCTCAATGTGAACCCGTCATTCAAACCTGTCAAGCAAAAGCGGCGGAAATTCGCTCCTGAAAGAAATAAGGTGATAAATGACGAAGTCGACAACCTCCTTAAGACAGGAAAAATTCGAGAAGTAAATTACCCCGACTGGCTTGCTAATGTCGTGGTCGTGGCAAAAAAAATGGCAAATGGAGGGTCTGTATTGATTTTACCGATCTCAACAAAGCCTGTCCGAAGGATCCGTTTCCATTGCCACATATCGATGCCATGGTCGACGCGACAGCAGGACATGAACTATTGACGTTCATGAATGCTTATTCTGGATATAATCAGATCCTGATGCACGTCGAAGACCAAGAGAAAACTGCGTTCATGACGGATCGAGGTATTTACTATTACAAAGTTATGCCTTTCGGCCTTAAAAATGCAGGTTCTACCTATCAGCGTCTGGTGAATAAGATGTTCAAAGATCATCTCGGCAACACGATGGAAGTTTATATTGATGACATGCTCGTCAAGTCGAAGCAAGCAGTCGACCATGTCGAACATTTGAGGCAGTCGTTCGATATCCTTCGTAAATATAGTATGAAGCTCGACCCGACGAAGTGTTCCTTTGGGGTCAGTGCCGGAAAATTCCTGGGTTACATGGTCACTCAACGGGGAATCGAAGCCAACATCAAGGCTATCATCGAGATTAAATCTCCTAGAAATTCAAAGAGGTCCAAATGCTCACTGGTCGGGTGGCTGCCCTGAACAGGTTTATTTCTCGATCCTCAGATAGATGTCATTTATTCTATAACGTCCTCAGGAAAAATAAAGGCTTCGATTGGACCAACGACCATGAGCAAGCGTTGCAAAAATTAAAGGAGTATATGAAGTCACCTCATTTGTTGTCAAAACCCGACGATCACGAGGTCTTGCAGCTATATTTGGCCGTAAGCCCTAATGTCGTAAGTGCCGTCCTGACACGAGAAGATGAAAAGCAGCAACTGCCAATCTATTATGTAAGTAAATCCCTCTTGGACGCTGAAACCAGGTATTCCTTAATGGAAAAACTACTCTTGTCGTTCGTTATAGCCACAAAGAAATTGCGACATTATTTCGAGTCACATCCGATTACTGTCGTAACTAACTTTCCTCTTAAGTCTGTCTTGAGAAAACCTGAGTTGACAGGACGTCTAGCAAAATGGAGCATATATCTCAGCAGTTACGATATCACTTTTAAGCCCAGGACCGCTATCAAATCGCAAGCCTTGGCAGATTTCATCGCTGATTTCAGCCCTGAATTAGGGAAAGAAGCAGAGCTTAAAGTGTCGATTGTGGCGACTCACGACGACGTGCCTTGGACTCTGTATGTCGATGGATTCTCCAACGTTAGGGGTTCAGGACTTGGCTTCGTCTTAAAGTCGCCACAGGGGGGCAAGATAGTGTATTCCGTGCGATGCGACTTCAAAGGCACCAACAATGAAGCCGAGTATGAAGCGCTGATCGTGGGAATGAATATGGCCCACGACTCGGGGGCAACCGCGCTACATGTCAAAAGCGATTCTCTTCTGGTTGTAAACCAGATGAATGGAGAATTCGCAGCCAAAGACTCAAAGATGACAGCGTACCTAAAGGTACCAAAAGAAAAATCAGAAATGTTCAAATCTTTTTCCATTGAACAAATTCCAAGGGATCAGAATACTCAAGCCGACGCTCTAGCAAACCTTGGGTCTGCTTTGGTCGAACCAATATTCGACAATATTCCTATGATCCACCTAGCAATATCGTCCATTGAAAATGACGATGTCGTCTAGCTCGAAGAGCTAGAAGACGATTGGTCGTGCGACATCCGTAACTTTCTTTTGCACGACCAACTCCTAGGGGATAAGATGGAAGCTCGAAAGATCAGGTTCAAGGCATCCAGGTATGTCGTGATCGGAGATAGACTCTATCGACGATCATCGACAGGCTTAAACTTGAGATGCGTCATCAATAAGAATCAAATTCAGAAAATCCTTCAAGAAATGCACGATGGGGAGTGTGGCAATCACTCAGGAGGTCGCAGTTTGGCTAATCGTATCTCTCGACAAGGCTACTTTTGGCCAACACTGCGACAAGACGCCGTCAGGTACGTCCAAAACTGTGATCCTTGTCAACGACGTTCAGGTACATCCCATAAACCACCTGAGCCTTTACATTCGACACTGATTCTGTGGCAAGTTACCACCCGCCTCTGGGCAAAAGGTATTTCTCCTTGTACTTACCGATTATTTTTCCAAATGGGTAGAAGCAGCTGCTTTTTCCCAAGTTCGGGACAAGGAAGTCGTGTCTTTTATCCAGACTAACATCCTATGCAGGTTTGGGATTCCGTCCGAAATTGTCTGCGACAATGGATCCCAATTCATAAGCGACAGGACTCGACAATTTTGTGAAGACCGCAACATCAAACTAACGACCTCGACGCCCAGATATCCTCAGGTGAATGGACTTGCCGAATCAAGCAATAAGACTATCATTGCTTCAATTAAGAAGAGACTGCAAGCCGCAAAGGGAAGGTGGGTCGAAGAACTCCCTTCAGTCCTGTGGGAGAATCGCACGACGCCTCGCACGTCCACAGGATAGACCCCTTTATCTTTGGTCTATGGTTGTGAAGCAGTTCTGCCGGTCGAGATTCAACTTTCGACCTCAAGACACACGTCCGTCGACCATAATCTAGTTGATCTAAGTTATGACCTCGATGCCCTCGAAGGGCTCAGAGAGTCGGCATTAATTAAAATGGCATCGTAGAAGCAAGTGGTCGAGCGACACTTCAATAAAAGCATTAAAGTTAAAGTCTTTCAAGTAGGCGATTACATCCTCCGACGAGTGTTCCAAAATACTCAAGAGCTCAACGCCGGTAAGCTTTCTATCAAATGGGAAGGTCCTTATCGTATCTCAGAAGTCGTGGGTAAAGGCGCCTATCGACTCCAAACCCTTGATAATCAAAATATCCCACGTAGTTGGAATGCGACACATTTGAAAAGGTACTTCTTCTAAGTCTTTTCCTTTTCTCACATAATTTTCTATTACGACGATTACTGACTTAAGCATCGGAGGGTCGTTGGTTAGCCAACGACCAAACCCCTGACGTTGTTTTATCACAGATCGCACGAACTAAGATCATTAGGTCTATTACATGACTTTAATCTCGCAAGGTCGCATGGCATAAGTGTTCAAGTCTACGGCATGATCATTCTATCACAGGGGCATACGACTTAAGTTTCGTCGTACGATAATTCAGGTCTGGCGATCCCATGATCTAAGCCTCTTAACTTAGAAAAAGCTCCGTGTTCTGAATGAATGTCTTGATCGCATGTGCTTATATTTAATAAACACGATTTAAACGTATGTCTTATGTTTTGGTTGTTGTATTGCAATGGATGCCTAAGTCGCACGACCCCCTGTTTGTTCTTAACAAATTTTCGTAATTGATATTATATCTATTTTCAAACAATCAAAATAAATACATTCGACAAGAGAATAGATTTCATTCATGGAATATACAATTACATCTAAATAACTTGACCTCCTGCGGTCGAACAGGAAAACAGAAAGAAAACGATAGGAAGGTCCTCCTTGAACAAAGATCCACAGCATGTCATGAAGATGAGTCTGCAGTATTTTGAGAATGTGGCTCTTAAGATTAATGTTAAGGTTGGGGAGGAGCATCAGTCGCGTCTTTACCTAAGGCCCCGTCCTTAGAGCCCTCATCCACCACCTCTACCTCCTCGACTTCTTTTTCATCATCCGAGTCGAGGTCTCTTGCGCTCCCGACCTCTTTCAAGAAGTAGGCCAACTCGTCCGACGCCGAGGCCAAGGGATTTTTTCCCAACAAGTGTTGCCTCATTATAGCAGCATGAGCGGTCAGTCGAGCCAAGGCAAAGGTAGACGCAGCCTCGTCTCTGAGCTCCCCTACCTCCTTCTCTAGACCCGCTACCTCAGCCTTAGAATCCTCAACTTCCTTCTCCTTTGCGACCAAGGATTCTTTCAGCTTATCTAGCTCTTCCCTTTGTTCGGCAATCTTGTACGAGGACTGCTCTAGACAATGGTTTGCCTCATCCTTCGCCCGAACGACGGCCTCCAATTCTTTTTGGGCGTCGTCAAGGCGTTTGGACATAGCCTCTTCACGTTCCAAGGCGACCTTTTCCCGGTCCAGCGCTGCGTTCCCCCTTTCATAGGCGGAAGACACCACGCCCGTGATCTTCTCTGTCTCAACACGCAGGTCCAGAGAATATTGAAACGCCTAAAAAGCATAAGGAAACGTGTTAACAAGCACTCAACAAAGAGTAAAAACTTCGAAATACGAGGTTTGAAAGAGAAACTCACCAGAAACGCCAGTCCGGCAACATGAGATCCCGTCTCCTCGACTGGGAATCCCTCGAAACGTTCCCTGAAAGAAGGGAGCAGATATTTCCCCAAATGAGGAAATAAATCTGTCCTGGACAGGACATCATCGACCATAAAGTCCGAAGGCAACGTAAATTTAACCTCCATGACTTTAGCCTCTCCCGTCGCATGCCCTTTACCCTTCTCGGACGATAAAGGAACCGACGTGGTAGGTGGGGACTTCGCCGACTTCATTGTTTTCGCCGGTGGCGCAAAACTAATAGGCGTCGCGGCAATCGGACTAGAAGACGTCTTCATCTTCATGGGTGACGCGACCTTCGCCTTCTCAGGCGTATTTACTCTCGATGAGTCATCAACTTTAGTAGACGGTTTCCTTGGAATCGTCACCCTCGTCTTTGGTAAAACCCCCGACTCAGTGGTCGAGGTCTTCTGTCTCCTTTCCATGCCTTTACGGGCAAGCTCAAGTTGCTTCGCTCTCTTAGCAGAGACGGTCGGCACCTTCGTCTGCGATTCTCCTAAAGAGACGTAAAAATAAGCATTACAAGGTGAACGTAAGAGCAAAAGACCAGAGTCAAGCAGAAGGAAATAAGAAGGTACACTTACCGGTCATCTCTTCTTATCCTCTCGACTTTTCCTTTTTCTTCTCTTCTTCCCCTCACCTTTTTCTCCCCAGTTCTCCCCTAAGAACACCAAGTCTTCGTCATCGTCGTCCACTAATGGTCGCGTAAGAAAGGATCTCTCGACAATGCTGAACTCCAAGAACGCGTCATTTTTCGCTTGAGAGTTAGCGTAGGGCTTCACGTCTTCAAATTTTATATCTGCCAACACATCCAAAACAAATTAGAAAACAGTCGAATAAAACAAACGACGTACGGCAAGAAAACTATAAAAACTCACCCGACGTATTCCAACCAGCCCTAATCCAACCACTCTCAGAATCGAGGGTCGACTTACGCACGAACGCATACCTAGTCTTCCACTTACGATCATTTACAACGGTATTTAAAACTAAGGTTCGATCACCCTTATACCTGCAAAACAGGCTATAACGATGACATTTGTCCTTCTTGACTTGATAAACCAAAAGAACTAAAGAAGGTCGCGTACGTTCATCGGCGATTTCCAGTTTTTGGTAACACATTCTATCACATATATGACCCTCCAGAATTGGGGCATTAACTGGGCCGGTGCTAAGTCAAACTCAAGCATAAATGCCTTAGCTAAAGGCGAGTAGGGCCATTCAAAGCCTATCTTAAAAGGATATTCGTAGATAGCGACAAATCGATCGGGGCATATATCAGGTCGAATCTGACCTGCTCTAATCAATGTAATCCCCGCAGGGATTTTTGCCAGAACTCTAAGGTCATCGAGATCCTTTGCTCTCGAATAGAACTTACAGGTTCCGTCGACATTTCTAAAACTTAGAAGTCTCTCAAAATTTTAAGACAAAGACCGATAAATCGTACCTTATATAAGCGTGCTAAGAACCTCGAAATCTCTAACAAGTTGAATATATCTTGTAGGTTTAGAAAGAATTCGGTAAGGAAAAGCAAGGAAATCGTAAAATGAAAAAGATCTATCGAAGGTCGTTATTAATGGAAACGATCATGTCAGGTCGAACCTCTCGATAATCGACACATGCCCCTGCCTTTTCAAATACTCGACGGATCGTCGACACCTGGCGTTTACAACTGTTGTACACAATCGTACGTCAGCATGACGTCACGACCTTATCACCTTTTCGACTTCTTCTTTAGTTAGAATTGGACCGATCCAGTTCCAAGGTAACTGAAAAGATTTTATAAACACGTGTCACGACCCTATACGTCCGACTGACAAAATTCAAAATTCGAAAAATTACTTCTTCATTTTAAATTCTGGGGGCAAACTGTTTGGGCAAAATTTCACCAGTATCGACCGCGACCAGGATACTGAAGACCTTTATTACACTTCTCCCATAACAAAGTCAAATCCTAAACACTAGATCCTTTAAACCAAAACTGAAGTCAAAAGTACCTCTCGACCTCGACCGTCGTGACATAACCCTCGACCGTCGTGACATAGCTCACGACTTTGACCGACTAACATGCGACATTTCTGTTATGTTTTTCTCATTCAATGCGGGGTCAATGACATTTATGGCCAACAGACGTAACCTACAGAAGCAGTTACGAGCATTAACAGCAATGACCGTTGCGACCGTTACTCCTACACTCATCACGGTCAATTAAAGCTACGAAGACTATAAATACGAAGATCAAAAACCCATTTAAGGACATCGAATTACAACACATAGACATCAGCTTTCCGAAGAGCATCCGAAGCAAAGAACTCTCTCTCGAAAAACGCTTTCGACGCACGACTTCCACGCACGACACATTGTTTTTACACACGACGCACCAGTTTTTACATTCGATACACCTGTTTTACTTTACATCTAAAGTCTTTCTTTCATTTGTATTGTAATCATTGTACACTTGACACCTGAAACTCAAGGATATCGTTCCTGTGTTGGCGATCATAGTGCAGCAACGACTTCCACAGTCGTCCGCAGGTTTTTTCCTCGTTGAGGTTTTCCCCACGTCACCAAATCTCTGTCTAATTTACGTTTTTACCTTTGTTGTACGCTTTGTCGCTAGATTCTTTTCTTTAGTTGTTAAATTCCACAATCAATCTTAAGTTATCCTTTTGGACGATTTTTGGCATTAACATGGACCATTTTCGATGTAATATGGCATAGTAGGGTCTACGCCTTCTAAGAAGAGAATCGTCCTATTTTTCCATAAATTGAAGTTATCTCTGGAAAATCTAGGGGGTTTTGCAAGAGAACCATTGTCAATATAGTTTGTGTTTGTGTTAGTAGTCATTTTAAGACAAAGGAAGGAAGCGAAAAGATTAGTATAAGCAAGATCTTGTTTATGAGTTTAAACAATATGCTCTGATACCACTTGTTGGTCACGAGAGGGTTATACAAGTTTGTAGAAGGGGGGTTGAATACAAACACACAGATTTTACTTTTCTAAATTGTTTATTGATGTATATCAAACAATTTACAATTTGTTGTAGAACAAGATTAAGGATTAAATCTAATCTAAACAAGTTATGAGAAACACTAAGTTTCTTGCACTAGAATTAAGATAGAAAGAAGATAAGAATATTAAAGAGAAATATTCTAACACACAGAGTAAGAAAGAAGAAGATGACCGAGTACTTCATTTCTGAAGTAGGGTTCTTCTTATATACTGCATGCATTTAATGCATAGCAGTACAACTTTACACATGGCAGCAGCTGATTGGTTGCATGGTTTGACCTTTGTAGACAACCTTAGTAGCCGCATGATGTTACAGTGTAGAATCAGAGTTGGTAGTACAATCCTGGACAAAAGGGATGTGCTTTCTGACATTATCGTACGGAGGCGTGCAAGGGAGGTAAGACAAAAGTAACTTGTAGAGGAAACTTCATGATCAGTGTTTGCTGAGTAGATCTTCATCAGCGAGTGATAAAGTTCAGCGTTCGCTGAAGTCTTCTACTTATAACTTCACGTTGAGTGGACAAATCTTGGCTTCGCTGATATCCGCATTAGTTCATTAGTAGACTTGTCGTTGTTCTTGAGCTTGATCTTCGACTTCGGCGTAGAACATTTTTAACGTGAAACTTGTCTTCAGGGATCATAAGTAAACAACTAAAACTATCAATGATCATCAATAAGACTGAACAGACTCAGCGCTTTATTGATGAACAGTTTCGTTGATCGTTTAATCTAAAGAGCATGAGTTTCCTATCAGTGGTACTGTAGAGACATAGTACTTATCAGCGATAGTGAAACTCTAATACATATTGTCTACTTACAATTTTCACTAAGTATTTCTTAAAGAGTCATTATCAAATCACTGAGGGTTTGGATCAACACGTATTCTTCGTTATTTAAAAGGTACTGCTAATCTTGGCCTTTGGTACCCTAAGGACACAGGTTTCGAGCTCACAATGTTTTCTGATTCTGATCATGCAGGGAGTATGCTCGACCAGAAGAGCACCACGGGTCACGTCCAGTTCCTTGGCAACAAGTTGGTTAGTTGGGCCTCCAAGAAGCAAACTTGCGTCTCCACCTCCACGGCGGAAGCGGAGTACGTGTCCGCGGCTAGTTGCTGCTCCCAAGTGATCTGGATGCGAACGCAACTGAAGGACTATGGGTACAACTACTCGAACATCCCGATCTACTGCGACTCCAAGAGTGCCATCGCAATCACGAGCAATTCGGTTCAACATACAAAGACAAAGCATATTGACGTGTGCTACCATTTCATTAAAGACCATGTGGAAAGAGGTACGGTGGAACTCTACTTCGTAAGTACAGAAAATCAACTAGCAGATCTGTTTACCAAGGCTTTGGACGAAAAACGGTTCAATGAACTCGTGTCCAAAATGGGTATGCTTAATCTGAAAGTTTGAGTCACTTTCTTCACTACGGGATAATTGTACCTTAATCAGTTACACATGTCTCGCGACGTAGTTTAGGTGTTTCAAGCACATCGGTGACATGTACTTTGTATTTCCGTTTTAGTGTCTCTTTCGTTGTTCTGTTTTTTACATGTTTCTTTAATTCTATTTGTCTAGTCTTCATGTTTTTCTATTTTATTTCCCGAGCTACTAACCGTTTGTTCACCAAGGTATTTCCTCGAAAGCCAAGTCCCTAAGGTACGTTTCTCGTTTCTATGAAGAGAGAATTGCAATTTTTGAGAAATTGAGGGGAGAAGTGTCAGGTTGACAAGTCGAGGGGGAGCATCGTATTTCTTGAAAACTTGAGGGGGAGAGTTGTTTTCGGAAAGTTGAGGGGGACAAGGGAAAATTTTAAAACCTGAGGGGCTAAAATGAAAATTTTGTAAACTCAGGGTAAATTTTAAAAAAAATTCAAACTTCAGGGGTAATTTTTTGTCAAGTATCATAAGTTGAGACAAAGTTGGAACCGGAAGAGTTAAGGCATCCGGTACCGGATTCACTTCTGGTATCGGCCGGTATAAATACCGGTTTTCACTCATATTTCTCATAACTTCAAATTCTTCGCGCCATTTCTCTCCAAAACCATCTTTGTGCTCCCAACTTGGATTCTTGCATTTTTCAGGCTCAGATCGTCATCCAAACAGTCAGGTATGTTTCTAATCCTAGTTTACTCGATGCATTTTGCTTGAAATCGACTCAAACAGTTAAAAATATCGATCGATTTCATCGACTGTCGACTTAATCATCGCCGCCTAGGGTTTCACCTTTCGGCTCGAGAAATCGTTGAACTTAAACACGTTTGTACGTGTTATCTCTTACTAATTTACTATTAGAATCGATTTCATGCTCGATTCTAACTATGCTTTTGATTAATTTCTGAGTTCTTGCTCGATCGATTCTCACTGAGATGTTCCGTATCCGGTTCCGGTATCGAAAGATCCGGAATGGGGTTCCGGAGTCCTTATCACATGAGTCCCGATTCGGTTCCGGAGTGAGTCCCGGTGTTTTTAAACTTACTATGTTTCGGACTAAGTCCGGTTCTGGATCTCATCCGGTTCCGGAATGAACTCCCGACTTCAGTAACTTCCGGTATGTGTGTTCCGGATCCGGTCCCTTTTAGGTTCTGGATTCCCTTGGGTTCCGGTTCCATGTCGGTTCCGGATTCCTTTTAGGTTCAGGTACATATTCCGGTTCGGGTTCCATTAGGGTTCTGGACTCCACTCCGGATATTGGGGTTCTGGACTCCACTCCGGATCCGGATCAACTCCACTCCGGGAGTACTGTTCCATTGGTTTACAATTAGTGTTTGGTACTATGTGTCCCATTTAACGGTGTACACTCACTCCGGGCTCGCCAAGACCCGTGTAGTGACCTGTTTCGGACTGTCACCGGCTCTCGATTTCCAAATACGAGAATACGAGCCCCGAGACACGCCTTTGACTTACACTAGCCATGAACACTCAACACCTTATTGGTCTTAAACAGGTACATCATGGCTCAACCGAATCCACCTCAAGGCGAGGCCCCGTTACTTCCCGTAGGTCCGAACCTACCTCTCAGCTCCAACAACTTCCATTTGGACACATCGAATCGTATATGCCAATGTCCATTTATAGTGGAAATTCTGAAGCGCCACACGCTCAATCGAGCATTGACGGCCACCGCTCCAGTTCCAGCAGTTTATGTGCACCAACTGTGGCGATCCCTCACACCCATCGCTTGCGGCCAACAATTCGTCCCCCAAGGCCGTATTGGCGACTCCCAGGTGCTACTTACACGCGATATCTTTCGTCAGATTCTTGATCTGCCGGAAGTAACAGCTATACCCGATTGAGTTGCCTACGGCGCTCAGGTTTCTGATACAGTCCTCTGTCAGGATCTGCGCGCCCTCGGATAAGATGTCGCGCTCGGCCATCCCTCGCACTTCTCGAGAATTCATCTTCAGCCTGTATGGTATAACTTGTTCACAATATTGAACAGGTGCCTATCATCAATCAACAAAGGCATAGATCAGACAACCGTCAACTTGCTCAGACTGTTCCACGGCGTCGTTTACAGTCGTCACTTCGACTACGTGTCAACGCTTTGGACTGAGCTGATCGAGAAAGTCCAGAAGAAACAAGGAAGCAAACGCCTCACGTTCCTGCCATTCCCACACTTTCTACAGCTGATCGTCGCTCACTTCATGGCGACAGACCCGACGATTCCTCGACGCGCCGATCATGAGGTACTTCTTTCAACTAGAATGACTAGGATCTAGAACAAGCAAGTGATCCCGGATCTAGTCCATATGTTAATACCTACAGACTTGCTAGTTATCGCTGACCAATCGGCACTGAGTGTGATAGCGTATAGGCGTGAGAACAACCTAGACGCTCCGATGGTCCAGCCAGATCCGGCAGGACCTCCCCAAGGAGCGCGACCCGAGAGACGTGAGGGTCCACGTACGAGAGGCGGAAGGGTCCGGCGAGCAGGGGCTCCCGGACGGGGTGTGACGAGAGAAAATATTGTGAGGGGAACAGGCGTGGGCAGTGCCGGTAGGTCAACCCATAATGCTCGCTCGTCAAGACACCCACCCACTCCACTACGTGCAGCTACGCCACCTCGAGACGACGATACAGCATTGCAAGACGTAGAGGTGGAAGGCGTTACGCGCGAACAACCCGAAGAAGAGGCATCCTCCTCTTCCAGCTCTGAGTCAGGCTCTGGCTCAGAGTCGGGTTCCGAATCTGGTTATGAGTCAAGTTCGGCGTCCAGGTCTGAGTCCGGGTCCTCAGAATCCGGCTCAAATAATGAATCCACCTAGTCGGACGATAACGATGATGACACACCCCAAACTGAAGCCATATCTGGAGAGACAAGGAGAGCGGAGGGTGTTTTAGTTGAAAAAAGAAAAAGAAAGTGAGCATGTGCGTGAAAGGAGGAGTAAGAAAAAGAACGAGAGTGAACGAGTGATGGAGCAATCTTCTCAGGTTGCTCCCAACCAGCCTCCACCTATCCAAGCAGCCACATCCACTACTCTGTCGCATCCGTTGTGACAGGGTAATGAACAAGACGTCGTGGGCCTAGCGACGCATTTGCACACATCACCTAGCCACTCAGTTTCCTCTCAAAAGGAAATTGTTTCAATTTCGCACGGGGA
>JAWVWS010000741.1:0-25000 GCA_033807775.1 Saussurea involucrata | reverse complement strand
GTGTTATCTCATATAATTGGTAATTGTTTTAAAAATTTTGGGGTTTTATTAGTACTAACTTAGAGAAATAATAAGCAATACTATAAAACGAAAGACCGATTAACTTTATACAAGTTGTATTGTCCAATATAATTAATTAATACATGTTTGAGCCTTAATATAATGCTAAATTCTTTTTGCGATCTATTATATACTAACTTTTTTTTATGTTTTTATTTACATTTTTTTAACTATTTACTATACAGTATATACTTAAAAAATTTGGACCCCTATTTTCTTAGGGCTCTACAGGTGCGCCCGGCCCACCCGCCCACGGGACGGCCCTGTTTTTAGCATCCCCCTCTATATTTTATTGTAAATGTCCCTCCTCTATATTGTTATATGCATCCCTACCTACTAATTTTTCGCTTATACAAATTAACATCTAAACATATTTTTACATTTCCAATACATAATTTAATTATAAAATGAAGTACATATAACATTATCTTAAATCTTAATTATGGAAAAATAATGATAGTAACGGGTAAAAGAGATATTAATTTGACATTCACATAACGACAAACATGATAACTAAATTTAATTTATTTCAAGATCTTCAGGAAAACGTTAAAACCCATTATATATAAATTGCAGAGTTGGTGGTGAGTCAATTCCAACGAATTGTGAGTTGGATACGAGTTGACTCATTGAGTGCGGGAGTTTTGGTGAGCAGTTCAATAACCGACACAAGATTTTGATTGTTAATTTAGGCTTAAAATTAAATCACATGTGATTAAAGAATTGATCAAACCTCTTAGGCCATGAGTACCGGTTGCGGGTAAGGGATCGGGTAAGCGGGTAAGGGGGTACGGGGGGGGAGGCGGGTAGCTAGCGGGTTCACCAACCCGATGGAAGCCGAAGAGGGTGTGAGGAGGGTGGGTCCCAATTAGGGTGTTGGGTTTATTTTTTAATGTTTTAAGGGGTATCGGGTAGGAGTGGGTTCATTGGGTACTGGTACTTCACTTTTGGGTAAGGAGGGTAGGAAAGAGAAAAGTTGATGTGGCGCTGAGGTGGCAAGTGGGTTCATTGGGTACGGGTACTCATGGTCTTAAGTCGATGGTCTCAGCGTGTGTGTCCGTAGATTGACCGCTCTAAAATCACCCGCGACTTTTGTTTTCTTACAAATTTATTGAACCGATCCTACATTACAAATTTATTAATATGTTGCATTGTAAATAAGTGAAATCGTAACATCGTATATGAAATGTATTTGTACATAAAGGTGTTTCGCTTGATAAAATATGAATGGACACCGCAAAGCATTTATTACAAAATTTACGATCTCTATCCAATATTTTTTGAAGATTAACACGTACTCAATCTCATGGTTGGTTGTTTCTGTTTGTAAGCAAATGTTATTGGTTCGAGTCCTTATGTGCCTGCTTTTGACACATGTTTTTTTAACAAAAAACTATATTTGAAGCTAAAACAGAAATTTTGCTAAGCGCAAGATTCATTATATCCACGCTTTTTCAAAGCGCATAATCTTAAACTTAGCACATAGGCCAATTCAACCACCGTAAAAATCTAGAATTACTTTAGTTTTAAAAAATATAAGGTAGTGTTTGCTATGCAGAATTGACAGAACTTAACATGATTGGAAAAGACAAATGGTCTCAATGGTGTCTAATACAACTAGGAATGGACGGTCTTGGGCTGGACAAGTTATCCCTAAATGTTGTTTCAATGATATTATATGGTGGTTACCGGTGGTGGTGGTGGTGGTGGTGGAAGATAAGGTAAAACACTACGAAACATTAAGGTTGGCACTATTCACTTGTGTACATTTTTTCTACTACAATGGAACCTTGAGGTGAGTACACAGGCCACCATATGCCTCTACCCATGGATTAGAGTCGGGTGTTAAAATATATTAAAAAACATAGATGTTTATCAAAAGACCGAAGGCTTTTAAGAGAAAGAGAGGACGAATGACAAACATTGATAAGTAACTAATTTCCGTTTTGATTCAATATTTGTTCTTATGTCTTTTATTTCATTGAAGAAATTACAACATCAACATGATCATGACATTAAGAAGAATATGAAAGAAGATCATATTGAATCAAAGGTGCAAAAAAAATTATTTAAAAATCCACAAATATAACCTACAAGTCAACAAATAGTCATAGATAAATAAAAAGTGAGATTTATGAACTTCTTATAAACCCCAAGTTACTGTTGGAACTTAGTTGAGATGTAAGAAACCTTGTCCCACATAGGAGCCAAGACAAAGGTTAGAACACTTAATAAACTCAAACGAGTGAGCATTAAATGAATCATTTAATTGCTTGGGCTTGGAGTGTGGTGTTCTTGGTGGGCTCTCTTTGACATAATTATACATATTTAATGTCAAACATAGGGCCTTGGGCCTTGGCGTCGAGATTCAACGATTGAAGAACGGGTGTGAATATGTGTAGTTTACCCGCGCCGCTAGTCGCACGGCCTTCCTGACAGTTTATGTCGGTTACTGTGGCATACGTATATAAACACACTTCTTCCCTTTCGTTTGACAGACTTCTGATACGATTTTGGACGGATTTTCTGGGTTTTCTCTCATTCTCGTTCTTCACCAAACATATGACGATTCGCTAGATTCAAGTGAGATACTTGAATACGATTGTTGTATCCTCGTGACAAACGCCAATACCACCGGCGAATTTTTGTCTTAGGACACTGCTTCCGTGCAGGCCTCAATCGACACGTTATCCTCGATTATCTACGAATTCAAGTAAGGTTTACGTTTATTGTCGTTTTGGTATTGGAATTGTGATTGTAAAAGATTTGTTCTATACAAATTTCTACCCGTTTCTTTGTTGTTTATATACAAAATCAATTATATGATTGATTACTCCTAACAGTTACGGGCTATCAATTTCATCATGGTTTTAAATGGACTTGATGGTTATTACAGGTCAACCTATTGCTTTAGGCATTTGGATATTATAGATTATATCAACGTAGATTTTTATACCACCAGAATGATATGTAAACCTCATTGCATACTGTAAGTCCTTGTGGCAATGTTTATAACATCCTAAATGAATCTCATATAACCGATGAAATAAAAGAATGTTGGATTGGCCTAACAACGTTGTCATGAATAGAAGTGGGAGAGTTTATGACAAACTATCTCACATTGATAGAAAATGAGATTTGTAAGCTTATTTTAAGCCTAAAGTTGTAGGCGCCTTAAATACCTTTAAACATAACAAAAATTATCGGTCAGTATATCCTTTTGGGTTTAAGATGTTATAATTAATATTCACTTCCTACTTTTCTATATAATTTGCTCAAATTTCTCCTCCCATCTGACCTAACGATATGTTCTCGGATTTTGAAAAGAAAAAAAAAAGAAATGAAATGAGTGAAAAAAAATTGTGTTCTTAAGGGTAAGGAAAGAAATGAAAGAGAACGAGAGAAAAAAGTAAATGTTCATGTTTTTAACTAGGAGAGAAAGGAAAAGAAACGTGTATCTTTTACAAATATACAGTTATTGATGTTATAGTGTAATATAATTGATAAGTATATGTATAACTTTTAAATTCTTTTCTTTCTTTTTCCTTTCCTTGAAATTTTTGGGAGGAAAATCAACATTATTTTCCTTACTTTTCCTTTCACTTCTTAAAGAAACTCAAGAAAACAACATTTTTTTCCCTTCCCTTTTCTTTCCCGTTATTCATAAAAAGGTTGGAGAACACAACATTAATTAATTCTCAATTACATATGCCAAAATTGGCATAGATATATTTCATTTCTTTATATAATTTGCTTTGTTACCAAAAAATGAAGTAAAACAAAACCATATACCCCCAAAACCTATCACATTTTTAGATATCGTAAAAACCAACTTTCGAACAACAAATTTATTGACCAGACGAGAGTACAAAGCTGCAAAAAGTCATTATAAAGTATATAGCATTTAAATATGATTCTTGTTAAAATTTATACGAAAAAATGACATATTTAAAACGATGAGATAGAGAGAGAAGATTTTATATTTTATTCATACAAAAAAAATATTAAATTAAAATAATGCAATCTAAGGAAAAGAAGAGTTGGTTAACCTATAAAATAGACTTTGAATGAAGTAAATTATTTGTGATCACATCCATCAAACAATGGAAGGTAAATTGTGATGGCCAAAATGAAATGGAGGCAATGCCCCACTCCAAATGATTGTACCTTGAAAGTTATTTCACCAAAACTTACCCTCCTTTCACTTTTAATTTATTGTTTTTAACAATATGATACATCTTCATTTTTTATTCGATTATTATGCAAAAATGTCTGTTTTACACGACAGTGAATCGATTTTAGGGAAATTAATTAAAATGCCACAAGTTTAACTTTGCTTTACCAAAATACCCTAAATCTCTTTCAGTTTGCAAAAATGCCACAAATTTCCACGGTGGGCCCCGCAAAGTTTCGGCCTGGCCCGTGGTGGTTCCCTGCGATGGGCCAAAATTGTCACCACGGACAGGGACCAAACTTGTCACCGCGGCCATAGTTGGGGGGGCTCCGCGGGACATTTTGCCCAAACCTGGGTGACACGTGGGCTGGGCCCGCGATCACAGGGCTCACCGCGGAAATTTAGGGCATTTTGGTAAACCGATAGAGATTTAGGGTATTTTAATTAATTTTCCTTGATTTTAAGCTCTTAGGCAACAAATATGGTTCGACCGTGGTTGTACTATTGGTAATAGAAGACAATTGGATTTTCATGCTATTGTGTATTGTCATGATTGTTATATGAAATTAATATTTCGATCATTGATTAGAGAATTATGTAATAATGAATTGTCAAATCGATAAATACGTGTAATGTATTTGTCGTTTTGCAATGAAATCTTTGTCATAAAAGTATTGATAAATGATGATGTTGATTCCAATTCTCATGATTCATTTATAGCGTCATCATTTTATCGAGTAAATTTCCATCCGTATGAGTCAATAAAATGTCTCTATAACACATGAAATCCATATAAATACACAACGAGCATAAATACCCTTTTTAATTTCTATTTTGATAGATTATCCCTTATAAAAGATCAATTAAAAATAACTTTTCAAGAAAACTTGAACAAAGATAATCGTTTTATTTTCTTAAAATTGTATTATATGTACCACTAAAACCTATGTTCTAAGTAGCACGAGGCGTGGCGTGGTGGCAAGGCCAAACCTTAAGCCTTAGGAGCCACGGACGTTTATCAAGGCATTACTTATAGCGGCAAATCTCTATATCATATATAGTATTATATATAAAAACATATGTTTTATGCTATTACTCGACGAGTCAATGATAATAAACAGTTAAATTAGGTTATATATTAAAAACTAGAAAATAAGACATTGAAAACGTAAAGAAAAATCAAATATCGTGTCACAAAAGACCGCACATTAAGCCATGGCTTACAAATGCATAACATGGCCGTGGCGTGAGACACAAACCTTAAGCCACAATGACTGCTGCGGCGAGCCTTTTAGAACAGTTAAAACTACAATAATTTTACAATGGTAGGTTGTAATTCATATCATCAATAACTAAGATATCAAATCATCTTATATATTAATTTAATTAATAAATTAATAATACTGTTGTTGATGTAACAAATAACTATTTAGAATTATTTTGGAAGATCAATTACTCTGTCTTTTATTGCATTACAACGATTTTATTTAAAAACAAAAAAAAATATCGAACCATAATGATTTAAACACCTTTTTAACAGAAACCAGTTGATCAAATAGTTGCATTTTGTCCATATTTGAAACAAAATAAGGATGAGGTATGCCTCTACACTATGGATAGGCAGTCGATTGTGTGCCGGTTGGGCTTGCCGGTATCAACCTTTTGTATAAAAAAAATAAGGATAAATTCTCATTTCTATTTTATTTTGTTTAAAATAGTTGTTTACTTTCAAAAGTATTTAGATACTTTTCAATTCTACGAAGACATTAAGGGCGTTTCCAACAACTATGCTATAATTTTTCTATAATAGAGTATAAAAAGTCAAAATTTCTCAAAATAAAATTACATGCATCTCTAACAGCTACTCTATTTTAAAAATTCTAACAATAATATAATATTCAATACATATAATAAAATATTGTCATTCTCCTCCACATTTAATTTCAAATTCTTTTATTGGTGGAAAACAATTATAAGATAATTTCTCTCTCTTTTATAAAGTTTCAAAGATCTATCTAAATTTAGAGATTTTTACAATTTATATTTTTTGCTATTTTAGCATACAAGTTAACATAGCTGTTAGAACAAAAAAGATAGCTAAAATCCCTCTTGTCTTTATTTTAGCATAGTTATTAGAGATGCTCTAATTACCCTTCCATTACTAACGATAAAAGTTGTCATGTCATTTAGTCAATTAAAAATTGTAATAATTATATACTTTTGAAAATGTTCTATACATTGTAGACATAATGATAAAATTTCCAATCAATACTCAAAACGTAGTAAAACAAACATAAAATCCGTTTCGATAATCGAAACAAATTCTAGTTAGCGTCCAATGATTCTCCACCCTCCGTTATGGATCTTTTTCGAACAACGTTCTATCTAGATCACTACGATAGAATCCAAGAACGATGCCTCGATCCTAAACATAACTTAAGATACGGTGATGAAAGTCAAAAGATGGGACTATAAAGTAATCATCTTTTAAAAGATGGTCCAATTGATTCCAATGTCATCCAACACCATACATAGGTTTCTGGAATCAAGAAAATGGAGATATGGTGGTGATGGGTCCGGTGGTGCACGGCCCTGGTGGCCTTTCTTGGGGCCATGATAAAAGTGTAAAGCAGCCACATGCTACAAAGTGCCTGCCCTTATTTGCCCCTTCTTTTGTATCACCTCATGCCCCCACATTGTCCTTTTGTTTCACAAGACCTTGTCCAACCAAAACCTTTCTTACCTAACAAACATAATCCAAATGAATTTAATCCCTAATTCCCGATTCAATTAACAACGTTCGAGTTGGTCGAGCTCACCTGAACCGACAAACCAAACTGAACTGAAGATGCACAAGGCACCGGCTTTTTCGGGCCTAGACCTGGACCTTCCAAGCCTATTTTCAGTAAGCCAAGAGAGCCCGGGCCTTTTCAGGTCCGGGTCAGGCTTAGAAGTTGAATGAGGACCCGATCGGACGTTCTTAGACCGGGCTCTACAGGCTTCTTTGGGCTTAACCAGACTTTTTGGGGCCATGCGTTCACCGGGCCTTGTAGAAAGCAATGACCTGAACGGGTTTTAAGGCTTGGCCTAGGCCTAGCTCGGGATTACTAGGCCCTGACCTTCCAAGCCTCTTTTAGTAAGCCAAGAAAGCTTGGGCCTTTTCAGGTCCGGGTCAAGCTTAGAAGTTGAATGAGGACCCAATCAGACTTTCTCAGGCTGGGCTCTACAGCCTCTTTTCGGGCTTAACCGGGCTTTTCGGGCCATGCATTAACCGGGACTTATAGAAAAATATGACCTGAACAACTGTGGGACAAAACAGAACAGGACTGGACAGAACATCTGTTCCACGTTTGATAAGACAAAACTGGATAGAACATAACAGATAACATTGACCAATTTACCCTTGCTAAATTTAAAGAATGAATAAAATATGAAATATAAGGTTTAGTTGATGTTTTAGAAGAGAATTAGATTTTATTTTGAGGTTATATTGGTAAAACATAAATATGTGTCCAACTTGTTCCAGCTTGTTCCATGGGGTGGGGGTGGAACACGCCTGTTCCAGTTTGTTCCACATAAAGGTCCTGTCAAACGTAGGACAGTGGACTTTGTTCTGTTCTGTTCTATCCAATGTACCAAACGTTACTAGGCACAATATCTTTTTCCGTGTGTGTGTTTGTGGGTGGGTGGGTGGTGGGTGGAATTTAACCGGGACATGGAAAACATTGTTGGCTTGGTCGGGCCTAGGCTCGGGAATTTTCAGGCCAGACTTGGGGTTTGGGTTCTTTTGTGCATCTCTAAATTGAACCAATTGTGAATTTTATTTGAAGTGAAATCGACAAAAATGATTAAAAATGTGTTCATAAATTTAGTCTTGGATGTCGTTTTCTAGTATCGTCACGGCTACTGTTAGGTCAAGAGAATCGAGCGGGGAGGGTGATAGAGTAAAAAAGTGACAGCCACACATATGAACAGCAATGACATTTATAGAATGGGCCCAATGTGGCATGCCAATAATTTAGCAGGCGTCAACACCATGACAATAACATGTTAATCCTAAAGCATCCATGGTGATTTTTGGATGGTGACAACACTCTGGGTCGCTAATTGAGGTCACAAGTGACACAACGACCCGACCAATGGTTACCCACTGGTGTACCCTAAGAAGCTTCTGTCACTATTTTGGCTTCTATGACTTTGTGTTTTTCTGTATACGGTGATGCTACTTTTCATTTCGTCTTCGAGTGGAATTGCATACAATGAATATACAAGAATTTCAACCTTGCAATCCTCTCCGTTCAGAGATCAATTCCCCGTTCAAAGGACAGTAAACGCAGTAGGGGATGATAAGTGTAGTAAAGTTCACTTCTTATTGATATGTTGTTTCGAAGAATTTGCTATTTCATCGGGCCTTTTGGTCGTTGGGCTTAAAATTTTCCTTAATGGGCTCTTTGTATTTTGGCAAAAAGACAGCTACAGCATGAAAAATTTATATACAAATTCGAGAAGCGAATCCTCTAGAGCCTCTTCATTTTGCAACGAAAGCTCTGGCAACTGCTGCTTACTTCTCGTGGTTATTTCTAGAAATTTACACGGGAAGCAAGTTTTTACATGATTTTCCCCCTCGTTTATTTTTGTGCACCAAGAGAAGAAATCTTGCATAGAGAAAAAGAGAAAAACAATTAAACCTGAACTTTGAAGAGAAAATAGTGAAGGCATTCGCAATTGTTACCTAAAAAAAGAAAATGTGGATGCTTCTAGACCTTTTGGACTTGCTTATGGACGCCTAAAGCGTCAATAATACTGTCAACCCAACTGTAAAATGAAAATTTATGTGTTAATATAATTTGAAGTCTGCAAATAAAACTATATTAGCACAAGTTTTAAGATCATTTGAGAGAAGAATCATTACCCCTGAAGACTAGGGTTGGATGGATAGTATACATTTCTCAAACCCAATCTTTTTGCAGCTGAAGCGGTGGTCTCACCAATGCATGCAACAGAACCACCCCACCGCTCTGACTCAGATAGAAGATTGACCCATGCCCTGTTGCGGAATATATTTAAAACGGAGTGGAAAAAGATACTTCTCCTCCTCTTTACGAAAGGAAATGAAACCAGAATATACCTAATTGCAGAAGGTGATGCAACTGCAACGACTGAAGCAGAGAGTGCTTGCTCGAAAATCATTTGATCCACATGTTGAACAGTTTCCTATAAGTTAAGATCAGAATTAGCATATATTTCATGTAGCTTTTACCAGTAATCAGAATTAGCATATATTTCATGTAGCTTTTACCAGTAACCATCTTTAATATAAAGATAATAGGCAATCATGAAACTGGAAGTACCAATGAGCACATGAAAACATGTTTTAGAACAACAGATATGTTTATAAGCATATTGGCTTCTATGCTTCAAAAAACAGTTAGTTCATTGGAATTGCAGCACCAATCAAACGTGAAAACGGGGTTCAGAGTAGCAGAAACATTTACAATAAATATTGGCCTCAGTGCTCTTTACAGGCACTAAATAAAATAATACTGCAAAGAGTGACCATAGCATATTGAAGTGATATGTATAATAGAAATTGACTTTTAAATAAAACTTCAAATTATAAACGCAGAATAACCCACACATCAGATTGAATAATCCACATAAAATAATTTTTTCTATACTAATGTGAATACTATGCATCACTGATCTTAACACAACTGTTTTGAACCAAAAACACCAGAATATAAATGTGTACCGTTGTGTAAGTATTCAATCGTGTGACCTGAAATCCACGCTTAGAAAGGCCTTCCTCTGAAACACAAACACCACGGTTTTCATTCCGTACATACAAAAAGGAGAAAGTGAAGAATGTAAAGTATAATGGTATGTGGTTGCAAGACAATATATACCGCATGCACCAAATAGAAGAGGAAATTAGCAAATACTAATGCAGAATCTTGTGGTTATCTTTACAACTCTTAAATTGTAGTTCATAATGTTGGTTCACAATCAGGTCAAGCTGAGCACTGTGACCACAAGTCAATGGATCTACAAACTACCCGGTAAGTGATAAACATTTTATGAACAATATATCTCATATAGATTATTATTTTTTAAATATTGCAAGTAGAAGACACCATTGGTAAAATGAGAAGTAGGTGATAGAGAACAACAAAGTAATAGTTTCATATTAGTTGTAGAAAGCTCGTCATCTGTATAAACTCCACATTCATCGATATGCATGACACAATTGGTTGGTTTGGATTTTTTTATCCTATCAATTGTGCAAAATTTAAGTCAAAATGTCAGATGGACAAATACGTCCAGCTCATATGTGAAAGAGTTGATAGATAGACTTGTGTTAGAAAAGCCATATAACACAAAAGAAAATCAACACACCAGTACATATAGGAAATATATTCTCTTCTTGACTCGGACATAAATACTCACACCGATATTCCACATAAATAAAAAATCTTAAGTAACCACTTGGACGGTTGGACCAACCAACCAACTTATGTTATCAATTTTTGTAACAAATATCAGGCAAAACAGAGTAGATATAACATCTTAAGATTTAGAGAGGGGGCAGAGAAAGATGACTACTGACTCAAATTAGATACAAAGTAGAGTTCATACAGTCATACCTATGTCATGACTAGCTTTTGCAGAAGCAGGATATAAAACACTGCATATTTCATTCCCATGTTTTGGCAGCTCCGAAGCAAGAACCTTCCCAGTTGCTGCAAAAGTTCACAAAGCTAAACATGTTTCTTCCACAATAAGAGGTTCTAAAGCAATATAGTTAACTAGCTACACCAATGTGCACAATAAATATGAATTGTAGCAACTAGCAAAGTAGCCCAGGCTTAAAAGCTGAAACATGTCCAAATACCTTTTGATGGGACAAAAGCAACATCAATAAATTGCTTAGATGAAACTGTAGCTTCATCAAATGTGCTTGCTGTACCAGCTCCAACTACAGCTACCTTGACACTTGGGGACCCAGCAGCTCTAGAGATTATAGATGAAAAGAGAGTAACCGACCAATTCCAATAAGCTTTTTGATATAAAATGAAAGAGAAAACAAACGGCAACACTGCTACACACCTTTTTTGTTAATAACAAGAAAATGATGATGGATTAATATATGAAAGGCTCTATGGAAATATATTCCTTCTTGGAATAGTGCATGCATTATAGCATGACCAATCCATAGTGCCTTACTTCCATCGACTACCATATGAATTGAGAATGTGTTCTATATTTGTAGCATTACACGTGAAGCTAATGTTTAAACAGAGGAAAATAAAAATAAAAAATTGGATACCAGACAACAAAAGTTAACCCAAAGTTTAATACACAATATTCAAACTAGCCATGGTAAAAAAAGAAGAAAAATTACCGGCTGCTCAAGGTTTGCCTTAAGATTGAGAATAAATTACCTTTTCTGATTAAAAACAAATCCTGGGTAGGGTGGAAAAATATGAACACAGAATATAAGTTCTTATACATGCATAAAGAGTTGAAAGTTATAAAATTGACTAGCATAGATTTACTTCCTATGGTAATTTTCACCCTTAAAACATCAAAAGAAAAGTTCATATGGAAGGAATTGTAGCTTAACATTATATGCAGCAAAGTTCTGTACGTACTTCCAGGCATCAAGAAATACCAGAGCTGCTTCAGGTGAAGTTATGATGATCCAATCAAAAGTAGTGGCTGCCACCATAGAAGCACAAGAGAGAAAAGGAATTAAACCCCACTGTTACAAATCAAATCACAGATTTTATCGACTTTGAACCTTCAAAGTTCAAACGTTCTAGGGGGGGATATTTTTCAATGCACAATAACGAATTATAACCCATTCCTTTTCTGCCTGCTATTTCTGGTGCAAGTAGAATGAGAAGTGCACCATACTGCAAGAAGTGAACTAATAAAGTGTTTATTCAAAATTTTATCTCTCGCCATTAAACCATTTAGATCTGATTCTAGCAGAGAATCATTAAACCCACACTTATTGCACCTAAGCCACTCAGCAATAAAGTTCAAACGTTCTAGGGGGGAATATTTTTCAATGCACAATAACGAATTATAACCCATTCCTTTTCTGCCTGCTATTTCTGGTGCAAGTAGAATGAGAAGTGCACCATACTGCAAGAAGTGAACTAATAAAGTGTTTATTCAAAATTTTATCTCTCGCCATTAAACCATTTAGATCTGATTCTAGCAGAGAATCATTAAACCCACACTTATTGCACCTAAGCCACTCAGCAATAAAGCAAAGAAAACTTCAGGCATCAAAGTTGCTTCTTAACTTGGTTTCATAAGTAACAGAAGGCTCATGCTCGGCTGCTGTATACCTACATTTTATTTCCTAGGTGAGGTTGAAAGTTTAACTTCTTAAACAAACAAACAAACAAATGATTTCAATGGTGCATGCTCTGTCATCTATTATGTAACACCCCAATTGAGAGAATAAGACTACATCCCTGGTATCATCTTGTAACAGAATACCATTTTTTTATGGATTCACTGGAGGTCTGGAGCATCTTTTCAAACACATTATACTTTTTCAAGACATATGCGTTGGTAACTACAAGTTGAACCATAAGAAGAGGATATTACCACTTAATAGAGCAGAAAGTCTGTCCAGATCAGGTAACTGTGTATGCTTAATTAGGGGAAGCTCCAAAGAATTGATCCCATGTGCTGCCTACTCAAACAGAAAATACATATAAAACCCAAAACGATAAGGAATGTTACAAATATTTCCTTACATTTCCCACTTTGTAAATAATTCATGAGAAGATGGTAACAGTCAATAAAACAAATTTCTTATTAAATACACACTGTGATCACAACTGTAACACTCTCAGTTCAAACTAGTGGGTGAAATATAAGCATCATCTACATAGACAACTGTATGTTTCCAGCTAATAAATATTTTTCACTTTTCGGTCTGGCAGGAATTATAAATGAGCAACAGCCCAAACACGAATTACTTCATGGTAAATTGGCAATCCTGCTGTAGTAGCTGTAAGTGCAGCATAAAATTGTATATTGCAGAAATGTTATGTTTTCCATGTACATAAACAGTCTATGCCCTCCATTTCACATACAAGGTATCCACTGAATTCAATATTTAGGGGCGTGTCTATGTCTGACTGTGAAAATGGAAACAGCCTCTTGGAGTGGAACAAGAGTGAACACTTGATTGGCACAGTGTTGTTATTTTACATGCCAATAAAACTATTACACTGAGAAATTAAGTATGAAGAAAACTGTCTCTCCTCCAGAAATCTTTGGAGATTACACCAAAATTCCCGTGTCTGATCTTATTATCATATACAAAATCTCACTTTGCTTTTATGCCTTGTGTTTCCACTATCACACTCCGTTGTCCAAAATTTGCATTATATTACAAATACATATAGTTGTGAATTGTGATAATAGTCTTGGTAATATTGCACTTAACATGCATCTTTCTTTGAATTGATAAAGTGGCAGACCGATAATTGTTAACCACTGCCAATACTATTCTAGCAAAACCCTATCTCTACCAAGTCCTATGTGTTGTTAACCAAATGACTCAAACACCAATCAGCATCAGATAATATTTGCTCAAACTTCATTATAACAAAATCATACCCCCCCCCCCCACCCCTTAAAAAAACGAAAAAAAACCACCCAATTTAGACAGAAATTGCAACATTGAACTTAACTCAAAAAAAATGTTTAGACTATTAGTCCATGCCTAAAAATGCATCAATCTAAAATAAAGGTAGTGTAGTCAATAACACCAATGGTTCATAATGGCTACAAGCCTACAACCAGATAATAAATAATTTTAAATTGAAACTTTGGTAAGATATCTATCATCGATAGCAACGGAATGAACATAGGATATCCAAAAATAGAAACTGTTGCCAGAGAAGAGGGAAGCAAAAATCATATTAGAAAAAAATGCAATACTCTGTCTCGCATTTGATCAAACACCTACACGACGATTATTATACACAATAAAGCCCATAGATTAATGTAATGGTAAATAACAAAAACATAACTACCTACAAGTAAAACATCAACAATAACTAAAACCTAAAATTCAAATAGATTATAGCAATGCAGCAAATTAAACAAAAAATAAAAGTACAGCAACAGATAGAACAAAAACAGAAACATCGAAGAAAAGAAATTTACCAGAGCTTTGACGAGCTTGCCATTTTTACCACGCTCCCGTGTAACAACAACTCGATGATTCGACAACGAAATCGTCGGAGATGAAGAAGCTCTGACGTTGAGAAAGTGCATATGAATTCGCCGGCGGTGAGGAAGTTGCAGAGGAGGAGGGAGAGTGGTGGAGAGAGAAAGCAGAGATAAATTCATGGCGGTGGTGGGGAACACGTTGGTTGACTTTGATTTTCCGAAGAGCCAGCTGTTGGTATATCAGCTGTGCTTTCCTTTCTGGTACTCTCCACTTTTTTTCAAATGTGCTCTTCGCCCCTCTCATCTATACAGACTTTGTGTTATTTACCCTTGTACTTTTCGTTTGTTTAATTATTACCCTTAAAGTTTCTAATATATAACAGATATTACCTCTAAAGTTTTTCCCCATGAATAAGGAAATAAACCTTGATGCAAGGGTTTGTTTGTCGATATTGACACCAATTTAGAAGTGTGAGGCGGTTTCGGATGAGCCAAGCCCTAAATTTTATGTTTCGAATTTCAGATTGCTTTGGGTTTGGATTGGTTAGATTTCAGGTCGGATCAATTTGGTCTGGATATATATATATAGGACGATAATCAAATGAGAACCACAAATAGGTTACAAATCCGTGAGAACCAATGTAAAAAATTTTGTTTACATGATTTTTTTTCATCAAAACCTATGATTTAAGATATTGTTACACATATGTTCGTGTTCACCTTATGAAAAGTTTACATGTGAAAAACGAATTTTGTTTCACCTATGAAATGAAAAATACTCGTAAAAAATATTCACATGGTGAAACAAATCCATGTGAAACTATCATATTATGAAACACATATATTTGAAGTAAAATATAATAAATCATAGCATTTGATGAAAAAATATCATGTAAAAAAATATTTTTTATATCGGTTCTCACGGTTTATAACATATTTGTGGTTTTCACATGATTTAACCCCTATATATATATATATATATATATATATATATATATATGGGCTTAATCAAATAAGAACTAATTAGTTTGTGGTAACCGTGAGATCCAATATGAACCAATCATTTTAGATAATTAATGTTACTTCTAAAAATAAAAATAAGGGCAAAGTGGTAATTTAATTTCATTTGACAACACATAACCCTAAGACCTCTTTCTACCCTGCCGCTACATGCTTTTAATATGACCATTCACCATTTCTCCATTTTGTTCTAATCCACCATTTCTCCATTTTCTAATATGATTTCATCAATTGAAGCCGTCGTCGCCACACACTCCGATGAGCCAGCATCGTCGCCGCCACACACTCCAATACCATGACCAAGAAGAAGTCGACATTGTCACCGTCGCACCCCGCCGGTGTTCTCAAACCAGTCACGTCGTCGAAAAACCCATATCTTCTTCTCCATCGAAACAAGGTATGAAAACTCCAGATCTCTATCCCCATCGAAGTAGTCGACCGTTCTTGAGTCTCCATCTCCATCAAACCACGTTCTGAAAACCCAAGATCTCCCTCTCCATTGAAACCAGTTCTGTAAACTCGAGATCTCAACCTCCATCGAAGCCGACAAACGGTGTTGAGACTCCATCTCCATCGTACCTAGAACATAAAACCATATATCTCCATTATACCTCAATTCAAATCTTGATGGGGTATCACAGTTGGTATCGTTGTGGGTTTGATTTTGATTTTTAGGTTTGGGTGTATCACATAAGTATCACCAATATCACAGTGATTTTTGGGTATTTTTGGGTATCACATTGGTATCACAGAAGTTCTTGGGTATTACCAAAGTAATGAATTGGATGATGGATTGGATGGCAGTAGGTATCACAATAGGTATCACAAAAGTTCTTGGGTATCACACTAGCAACGGACGTGATTATGAAATGAATGGTAGTATGCATCACAATGGGTATCACAAAAGTTCTTGGTATTCGCCGGAAAAAGTTTGCCGGAGACCGGAGAGGAGAGAGGAGAGAGAATATTTTGCAATACCTAAAATGCCCCTTAATTAAAATCTAAAGTCAAAAATACCAAAATTAATTATTTCCTAATTTATAGGTTGATTTGTGGTTGAGATTGGATCTCACGGTTACCACAAACTAATTAGTTCTTCCTTGAATGGCCCCCTATATATATATATATATAGAGAGAGGGAGAGAGAGAGAGAGAGAAAGGTTCAAACGAGAACGCTAACTATTTACGAGAATACGAGAACGGTCGTCCATGTACAAAATCACATGTGATTCACGTACAAAATCACATGTGATTCACACCTAATCGCGCGACTTGCCGTCCATGTACAAAATCACATGTGATTCACGTACAAAATCACATGTGATCGCGCGGCTTGCCACGCAACCTGTAAGCCGCGGCCTAGGCCGCGCGTGTCCAGGCAGTACAAAATCACATGTGATTTTGTACATAGGCGGCCGTTCTCGTATTCTCGTAAATAGTTAGCGTTCTCGTTTGAACTCACCTCTCTCTTTCTCTATATATATATATATATATATGTTCAATCTAACTTGGGGATGAATCTAATTGATTGAGAGAATTGATGAAATCAATATTACTTTTAGAAGTTTTAAAAAAGTACGATCGACTATGATTTAGTATTTCAAAAGATAATTAGATAAATAAATATATTTATATAATATTTAAAAATTATATACATACATATATTTCGAGTTTTCAAACGGGCCAGGTGGCTAAAAATAAAACCCAATCCAACCTAAAAATCAGGTTTTGAATTTTCGGATTTTGAAACATTCGAGTTTTGAACAAACATCTCATTTTCGTCAGATTTTTGGACCATACGGATTTTGCACACTTCTAGACACCATTTCCCAGTTCAATGGCTTGTTTGGTCGGTATTTGAAACAATGGCAACGTCTTTTTAGCATTTAGATTTAGTGACGAACACAAATATTTTAACTTACTAAGTAAATAAGTTCAATTTGGTACAATGAAATTTAAATCAAAAAAATAAATTAAAAAATTACCCCAAATGTTATTCCCTTGAATGGGGAAATGGATCTTCATAGAAGAATTAACACCAAGTCCACATATCAAATGTGATCATAATTTTTGATTTCTTTGATAATGTCGTCAATATGATATATTATCAACGGATCAGTAAAAAGTCAATTTTCTTTGAAAATCCATCGGTGATATATCATATTGACGGCAGATTACTTACATATTTAAAAAGAAAATTAAAAATGGATCATTTACAAACAATAAGTGAGTCATAACATGTATCAAATTACCCCATTCTCACTCGCCCAGTCCTATCGGCATACTAAACAAACCAGGTGAAAGGATTTGAATGTTTTATGTTTTATTTTGATATGTATAGTTTAGTAATTTATCAATGTTGTCACATCTTTCTGATGTTTGTTTGGCCTATTTTGGTAGGACAAGAAAATGCATTTTGTTCCACTTAGGTCTTGTACCAGTCCAATGTCTATTGGATGAATTCAATAACAAAGAGAAAAAGTGAGTAACGGGTGAATATAAAATTTGAGATTGTGTTAGACCTCGTTTTCCTTAAAGTTATATTTCGACCAAATTCTGTCAGGGTATCACGAAATTAACTTGGGATAATCTCAAATATTTTCCCTAACTGTAACACCCCTAAAATTTGAAAACAACAATAAATTTAAACATCGATAAAAATACCATAAATACCACAAAATATAAGTATTTACCCAAAAAGGGTATCAATGTTTACAAGATAGTTAAGTTCAAAAACAAAATATCAAAGTTTTATGACGTATATCTAGTTATAACCGGAATGGTGTGCCAACGAGGACGTCAGTTTTCCAAGAGGGTGGATTGTAAGATCCCACATTAGTTGGGGAATGGAACAAATGTTGTCTTATAAGGGACTAGATACCTCATCTATTAGATGACTGACATGTTACAATAACAATTTTGGCAGGAACCGTTCCATTTTAAATTTAGATAATTGTAATCATTCTTATATTAAATCCGAATAATTCCCCCATTAAATGGAAATGATTGTTGGAAATAAGTAGTGGGAGCTTACGAAAAGAGCAATTACAAAACTTATCAGATGATGACCATCAACTGATAACTTAACAAGGGGTAGCCATCATGTGATAACCTGTCAATGGGTAGCCGTCACCTGATAACTGTCAACAGGTAACCATCAGCTAACTTATCAGCTGATGACTATCAGTTGACTACTACTAGCGGATAACACATCAGTGGGTAGTTTCACCAATGCATCATTCATTAGTGTTCGCAAACAGTACCGATAGCTAACCACTGTTAACCATCAAACACTTAAAACCTTGGTGCTGCTCTCTTAAAATTGTTTTGGTATTGAGGCGCTACCTCTTACGCTTACCAAACACCACCTAATGGTCATATTGGGTCTAAGTGAACATAATATGTCTTATTGGGTCATTTTACTAAAAACATGGAAATTCAAGGCTCTACACAATGAGTGAGAAGATTTTAACCTTGAGGACTGAACATAGTATAGACCTAAAGGAATGAAATCAACACAAAGATGAACTGTTGTGTACGTTGCTAAAGATCAAAGAAACCAAAAATGAGAAGGGAAGATGAGAATAGTAAAGGAGAGTGACGATGAAGAACGCTGATGGAGGCACCTACAATGTAATATATATAGGAAGAAGAAAAAATATATATCTTTGAATAGGATTGTTATACTTTTGTTGATAATCGAATGACCTTGCTGCCACGCTACGCCTCACGCTATTTAAAACCTTGAATACTATAATATAATAAGGGCAACATTGTTAATTTTAGCTATTTACCAACCAAAGAACATTTGTCATCCCTTATCCTGAACATCTTCAAATAGATATACAAGATTTAGTAAAGTTGCTTTTTAAACATTGAGATCTTTACTTCCAATTTATTGCATAAGTATTTATTGATTGTCACTTTCCATTTACACCTATGCAATCAATTATTGAAGGTTTTATGTGAACCATGGCTCGCAAGTTGTGTGTAAGTAGGGTCTCCTTTGCCAACTATTGGGTTTTTGTTTACATTTACAAAATTATTTTCATGTAAATAGTGTTATAATTTAAATTGTTCAATATCATTGACTCATTGAGTAATAGTAGAAATCATGTGTATTAATTTGCCGCTATACGGCACGTCTTGAAAAATGCCGTGGTCTCGCCATGACTCCTAATTAAGGCTTGAGGCTTGGCCTTGCCACCCCGCCTCACACTATTTAGAACTTGTTCTACATCCAACTTAAACCACCTTCGAGACACATACATATACAGAAATCAATTACACCCGTAAGATATAGCGATCGATTCAATAAGTCAAGCTTTGAGAAATGGCTACCCAAATAATAGTTAATTGAGCAACTCTTTAAATGTCGAAAAGATCGATAAGAACAATCAAACGAGCCCAACCATCATATAAGATTTTGTGATTTAGTTTATTACGACTAATACCAAGTCTTAAGAGTTAAAAATCCCACACGATACGTGCGAAAACAAACACATGATCGAGATGTTTACTGAAAACCCTAGGACGAAACTAGCTCATGTAGTCAAAATTCAACCACCACTCCATATTAAGAGGGAGGAGAGAGAGTTGGGCGCATTCTACATTACTCCCAAGAGGACACTACTACAAATGGAACACACAAATTTGTGCCCATTTTTTACTAATGATCGAATATGCCTCCATCGATCGATATAATTAGCTAGCTAGCTTACTTGTTGTTGATGAATGCCATACATAGGATAAGCCCCATATGCTGCAGCATACATGCTTGGATCATGAGGTGGTGTCATCGCATACTCGTATCCATCGTAGATGTGCCCTCCATAATACGCTCCTGCCCACTGGTTTCCGAACTCATTTCTCATCTGTAAGTAAGTTTTCATCATATATTTATTATATATAGACGATAATTAGTGTACTGAATGTGCATCAAACAAGCAATTGATATGAAGGTTCCAACCTACGACACACTACAACAAAGTCAGTTTTATATGTCTAAATGTCCGAACAATCTGCTTTAATTTATAGGACTTAAGTTTATAGGAACCAACAATTGTGTCTCGTTTGTGTCAAGGCGTTACAATATAATGTTATGACGTATTTCAGCAATAAAGTGTTCTATTAACTTTTTTATATGACATTTTTAAGGTGTCTATTGAACACTTATTCTTATATATAACAACTTTTCAAACAATGTCATATGTAAAAAGATTAATAGAATGTTTTATTTCAAAATTTCATAGGAAACTTGTTAAGATACCTTTACATCTGACACACAATTATTCAGTCCTATAAACTTAAGTCCTATAGAGCAATTTATTTAAACGTTTAGAGATATTTGACTTCCTATAAAGCTGGTTTTTGTTAAAATGCCTATGACGCAAAATATGTGCTGGGGAGCAAGGGGACTACATACCTGCTTATTTGCTGGATTACGACCCCAAGATAGTCGCACTGTTTGTTTCCCAATTGTCGTGCCATTTAATTTCTGCAGTGCCTCTTCGGCATTATTTCTGCCAATATACGTTAGACAGGCAACACAAGACGACCCATATATAACACATCTAGATAGGACCAGCCATCTTGGTGCACCAAGGCTCACAATTGCAAGGGTTGGATTATTGTTTCTATGACTCACATCAATGACCTTCTGATGTAAATATACATCAAATACTCACGCACACTCCTCATCTTTGGTAAAGATTGAACCCTTTACCTCCAGGGAGACTAGGATTTACAGGTAATCCAGATACACCGTTAGGCCAAACATATCAAAAAACAAAAACTCTTTACCTCCACAGAGACTAGGATTTAATGGTAACCAAACATATCATAAAAAACAAAAACCCTTTACCTCTAGGGAGATTAGGATTTACTGGTAACCCGGATACTGCTAGCTAGGCCAAACAAATCAAAAACAAAAAGATACATACATATATACATATTATATATATACCTGTTGGCGAATTGTACAAATCCACATCCTTTTCCAATGGGTATTTTCACTGAAACTATTTCACCATACTGGGAGAAGGGCTGCCTAAGATCCTCATCGTTTACTGTAGGGTCAAGCCCTCCCACAAATATCTACAACCGATCAAGGGTTAGCTGCGAGTAAAAGAAAACGAAAGATGGTTTCATCCTAACTAAAAATTAATGATAGAAAAAAACATACTAACCGTAGTGTTATTAGAATCTCCATCAGATTGAGAACCACCATTCGACATATAACCACCTAATTACAAAGAGCAAATAAAGTCGATCTTATAGAGCTGCCTTTATTTAAATTTGCTTGCTACGAAAGGGGTTTAAGATGAGTAGTAGCAATAGATTAAGGGAGACCTTGGTGCATCATGCATGGTTCATGGCTTCTTAATTGATTCTTACCACTACAAATATGATCATAAACTACTTTATAGTTGAGACTTAAGTTTATAACACCAAACAATTGTAAGTCACATATAAAGGTGTTACAAATAGGATGTTATGACGTATTTGGTTAGGAGATTTTTGAAATAAAATGTCCTGCCATATTTTGTATATGACACTTTTGAGAAGTGTCCTATGATCACATCTGTTTCTATAGCACACTTTCAAATAATGTCATATAAAAAGACTAATAGGACGGTTTATTTCAAAAGTGTCCTAAAAGCTTCATAAGATTTCTGAAAGGATCCTATCAACTTACTGCAACACGTTTACATATAACTCACAATTATTTAGTCACATAAAACAGCCGATTAGGAAATATATACATATATGGCATCCCATAACTTGATTTTGCGGCCTCTTCATAGAAATTTTAATAACAAATCAAACTAAATAGAACAAGAACATACCTTGTGAGCCATATTGTTGTTGGTAACCAGACGATTTTCGTGGGGTAGCAGCTCCAATACGCATGGGCCGGCTCGAGCAGTATGTGCCATTCATTTCAGTCATGGCCTGAGTCCTCTCACTATCATCTCCAAACCTTACAAAACCATAACCTTTGGAGCGACCAGTATTCGCATCAATCACAACTTTAGCAGCTTTAACAGACGGGTATTTATTAGCAAAAGTTTCATGCAATAAAGTATCAGTTACATCCGCAGCTAAATCTCCTACGAATATTGAAAGATCAGAACCATTATTCGACCGCTTATCTCCCATGCTAAATGTGGCCCAGTTCAATCGGAATGGTTGTTCTGTATTAGGCATAGCAATGCATGTATAAGTCTGCAAAACCTTTTCGGCTGCAGCGTGCGAAAAGAACTCCACAAATCCATATCCCTCCGAAAAACCAGTTTGCTTATTGCGAATAACTTTAATCGAGGCAACCTGCAACAAGTGAAGACAACAACTATCGGGTTTAATTTAATTAGGTGCAAATATAACAACATAACATGTCCCTTTGTTTCTTTGTTTCCCTTTTTAGGGTGCATTTGGTACGCAGACAAGACTGTACGGCGAAAACTGTGAATCACGTCGTAGGCAGGTGAAACACATGCAAGATTCTAGGGTTTTAATTTGACATGGTAATTTAGTAATTTACGAATCTTGTCTCGTGTTATTACTGTTATAGCAACTATCTTGGTGGGACAAAGTGCATTTTTGTCCCCTAAAAATAACATATATAGTTGTGTGTCTAGCAAACACATGCAAGATTTCAGGGTTTTAATTTGACATGGATAATTTAGTAATTTACCAATCTTGTCACATGTTCGTTACTGCTATTGCAACTATCTTGGTGGGACAAAGTGCACTTTTGTCCCCTTAAAAGAACATATATAGTTGTGTGTCTAGCAAACTCGTGCAAGATTCTAGGGTTTTAATTTGACATGTGTCTAGCTTAAATTCAATCATATAAAAAAAAGGTTATATAACAGTAACACCATTATTTTTAAAACTACCAAGTAATATTAATTAAGCCATTAATTAGTCCGCTGCAACTTAACACAGACGGCTGTCTTCCCACCGCCACCGATAACAAAAAATGGTGGGGTCCGCCGTCACCATCAGCAAAGGCGGCGGTGCCCACCACCACCGTCGGCAAACATAATGCATATCGATAAATATTACAATCCAAATTAAAGGTAATTATCTTTATATCAATAAAGATTCAAGATATTTATCTTTAACACATAAATAACACAAGAATACATCATTAATTAATATTTAGCACATGAGAAATAGAATGTGTGTGAATGGAAATCGGAAATTAATGTAAATAAATTAAAGATATGAATCAATTAATTAATTAATACCTCGCCGGTGGAAGCAAAACAGCTACGCAAATAATCCTCATCCATCCAATTATGAAGGTCACCGACCCAGATCGTTCTATTCTCTCCGCCGCCACCTCCGCCGCCTGACCCCTGTTGCGCCACCGGAGGGTGGAGGTGGTGAGGATGGTACGGCATGTAGTGTGGAGCCATCGGATAATGCCCCGGAGACGGCGCCATCATTTGATGCTGCATTACCATCGCCGCCGCTGGATACTGCATCGCCACCCACTGTTGCTGTTGTGGCCCAACCCCCACCACCGCTGGAGGCGGCGCTGCCGTCGTTGTTGCCGTTGCCACCATCGTCGTCGTAGGCTGATTGTTCTGAGTGGTCGTTTGTTCAGACCCACCACCGTTGGTACTTGATTGCATCTTCAAGAACACAGTTTATCAAAAAATAAATTCACAGAGTTGATATGTGTATACGTATGGGTTTGTGTAACGAAAACGGCGAATCTGAAAGTTTCGAGAGAAAAAGAGATAAGAGAGAGATAGAGAGGAGGTTATGGAAGGATTCATGGGGAAGCCCTACTTCATGACGCGTATGAGTTATTAACCGTTGGATTAAATGGGAGTTTAGCAACTTGGACCGTTGATTTTACACGATCTGAGCTAAGCTTTGGGAGTGTGTGTGTGTGCTCTCTTAGTTATGGTCGGCCGCCACTCATACTTTCCTTCTTTTGGTATATTAAGAAAAAAAAAAGTACCCTTCAGTATAAACCCAATTGTTAAATTTATTTTAAAATTAATAATCATAATTTTTTATATTGATTTTGATACATAAATTGTATTATTTTTTATTAATGATTACATAAATAAAATATTTTTTATTAATTCATGGTTATCCAGGAGATTACTTGATATGCTCTGTAAAAAAAAATTAGATTCGTCTTTGCGTATATATGAGACTGCTTTATGTAACGTGTTTATCGTAATGGTCCCAAGATGCTCATAAAGAGGTAAATCGTATGTTAAGTGATACACATGTGGTGTATGGAGTGGAACATCTTTCCACTTATTTTACGATGATGTCTACCTTCTTATCTATTAGGCTAATGTCACATAGATGTTTTGTAAGCAAGTTTGTTATCAAACTGTCACCAATTACTAGACTTCGTTACAAGATTTAATAACCATTGTCATGTATGTTGTGTTTTTTTATATTGTCAAAAAGAAAATTTGTGTAGCATTAGGTTATATAAGGGCAATTACTACGATGGGTTTGGTTTAAATTGTTGGTTCAGTATACTGCTATAATATTTTGACT